>JAVMKO010000043.1:8604787-9046214 GCA_032164245.1 Sternotherus odoratus | reverse complement strand
GAGCATGCTAGACCCTCCTCTGAAATAGGGGTCACAGCCCCCCAAACACCCTCATGGCCGGGCCGGGCCTGACCCTGCCTCCCAAACACCCTCACCGGGCCTGACGCTCCCCTAAACACCCTCAGGGGCTTCAACGTCCCCCCAGCACGGCCTGACTCCCAACCAACGCCTGCCCCAAATGTTCTCATAGGATGGGCCTGCCTCTCCCTTCCCCCAGACCCATCCCTGGACAGGCCTGCCCCCCTCATGGAGTGGGGCTGCCCCTCTCCCAATGTTGTCGTCATCCCCCCCAAGCCCTCACGGGAGGCTTCTGACACTTGGCCCAAGTGAGGGGGCATGGGGGTGTCTTTTGAGCTCCCCGCCTCAGGTGCCAGCCCTGACCCCCTGTAGCTGAGGGACCTGCAGGGCAGTGCCCACCTAGCCGAGGTGCCAGGCTCCAGATCCCCTCAACTGGCAGGGGAATTGAGGCTGGGGGACGGGGCATTCGGGGCTGCCATTTGCTCGGGCCCCCCGTGCTGCTGAGCCCCAGAGCCAGACCCCCGCACCCTAGCTCACCGATGTTGGGGTGGTTCAGGCCCTTCATGATCCGCACTTCCCGGAAGAGCTGCAAGGGGCAGAGAGAAGGGGGGGGGGGGATTAACAAACAGCCTCACAGCCCCTCCTCCCCGGCCCCACCACCTCTAGCCCCCGGGACCTTTCCCTCTAGGGTGCACAAGCTCCTATCCGGCCCCATGGCAGGGGAGCAACTGGTTCAGGGGGGCAGGGAATAAGACACCAGGCCCTTCCCCTCTGGGGGGCGCCGGCTCCGATGGGCTCGCTGGGGGGTTTGTTCTAATCGGCTCCCCACCCGCAGCTCCTTTGACCTCAGAATTCAACGCTAATTAGCAGCCCCCTCCGGAGTGGCTGTTACCATAGCAACCAACCTGGCCTCTGGCTGATTTGAGGGAGGGGCGCCTGTGTCAATGCCGACCTGGGGCAGCCAGTGGGGACTAAGGCTGGTGGTATCCTGGGGGGGGGGGGAGGACAGGAGCAGGGCAGGTGCCCTGGGGTGCATGGGGAAGGGGGACAGGTACCAGGAAGGGGGGTGTGTCCCAGGTTAGCTGGGCAGAGAGGTGCAAGGCAGGGTGGGTGCCCCAGGGAGCCACTGGGCAGGGGGGGATGGGTCTCCAGGGTGGGGCGCTGGGTATGGGACCTGAGCTCACGGCGGGAGCATAGTGAGGAAGTCGCGGGCATGGGGAACCCGAATGCCAGGGCCAGAGCCCCCCCCTCCCTCCCGGAGCACAATGGGCTCTTTGTGGAGCCTGGGAACCCGCGGTTGGCGTCGGAGCTGCGCTGCGGGCGGCCAGTGGGAGCGACCCCCGTCCAGGGTGGCCGGCAGCTGCTGCCCCTCCTGCCCATCCCAGGCCTGGCTACCTCTGTCCCTCCAGGCCCAGCCCCCCAGCAGCGCAGCCCCGGCCTGGACATCACCCTCTCCCCAGGGCACGGGGCTACCAGCCCCTGTAGGGAGTGGGGTCAGGGGCCCTCCCCCCTCCCCCCACTCTCACCTTCTGGAGGCTCGTGGGGTTCAGCTGAGTCTTGTCGATTATTTTTATTGCAACCTACAAATAAACCAGATTCAGGTTGGAGGGTGGTCGGGGGTGGGGGGGTTCAGGGCACTCAGGGCCTGCGCCCCCCACTTCCCTTTGTGCCCCCTCTGCCCTTGTGTTATCCTCCAGCAGCACCTGACATCTCAGCCTCCCCCCCCCTTCCCAATGCCCTCCCCTTGGAGATCTCCCCTGTGCCTCCCACCACCTCTGAGCTCACCGCGAGTGTGCGCCCCCCTCAGTTCCCGCTACTCCAGCGAGCCCCTCCCTGGAGCGCTGCCCCGTGACCGCCCCATAGCCTCCCACCCCCCAGAGTGCGGCTCCGTGGCCCCCGCACCCTCACCTCTCTGCCCGTCAGGATGTGCCGGGCCAGCTTGACCTTGGCGAAGTTGCCCTTGCCGATGGTTTTCAGGAGCCGGTAGTTGCCGATGTGGGGCTGCTCGTCGGTGCAGGAGGCGATGGAGTTCCGGCAGCGCGCGCCCAGCGACCGGCTGGACCACGACGAGCCCTTCTCCGAGCGGCTGCTAGCCAGGGTGGAGTGCTGCAGGGAGAGAGACAGCGTCACCCGGGAGCAGGGGGGCATCAGGTGCTGCGGGGAAAGAGTCCTGGCTCCCAGCTTCCCGCTCCAACCACCAGACCCCACTCCCCTCCCCGAGCCACCCAGGTGTCCTGGCTCCCAGCCTCCTGCTATAACCACCAGGCCCCACTCCCCTGCCAGAGCTGGGGACAGAACCCAGGAGTCCTGGCTCCCAGCCTCCTGCTATAACCACCAGGCCTCACTCCCCCCAGAGCTGGGGAGAGAACCCAGGAGTCCTGGCTCCCAGTCCCCCGCTCTAGCCACGAGACCCCACTCCCTTCCCAGGGCTAGTTCACAGTTTGGCATGCTGCTGTCACCCAACAGCTGGGATAAGCCAGCACAAGGACCTGGGGGGGCAGAAGCCCCAGCCCCATGGTTTCCCCAGCCCCGAGTGCCATATGCCTGGCTGAGCAGGATAGCCCAGTGGGGTGGAGGAGTCACGGTGCTACCAGAACCAACCGGATCCTGTCTCAGGATGACGGCGCCGCACCCAGGAACAGGGAGGGCAGGAAGATGCCCTCCATGCCACACACAAACCCCCGCCCCCTTTGTGGGCACTGTCCGACTGGGACCGGAACCAGGAGTATCCTAGCAACGGACCACCTAAGGCAGCGAAAGCTGCTGAGTGTGTGGGGGTCAGGTACCACTCGGGGCACCAGGCCCGACCCGGCAAACCCCCCTGCTGAACTCTGGGGTCAGGCCCAGCCGCCCTTCTAGGCCCAGCTGGAGAAGGGGTGGCCAGTGCTGGGCAGCCTGGGGGGGGGGGGGGAAGTGGCACTGACTGCAGCCCACACCAGCCCCCGGGAGCCACATCTGCAGCTTCAAGGAGACGCCGTCAGCTGCACCCAGCCGGGGCGGGGAAGGGGACGGAGGGAGGGGTCAGCGAGCACTACCAGGAGAGTCCAGACAGGTCTCCTGCTTTCCACCAGGCCCCCGCATACCCGCCACTGCCCCCCCGCAATGTGCCCTGAATACCCCTGCGCTCTCAGAGCTGCTGTCCTCAGTGGGTGGGGGGGAGGTGGGCCCCAAGCTCAGACAGCTCAGAGCAGCTTGGCATGAGAAGCTCACAGATGTACATGGCCTGCAAACCGAGGGTTCCCTCCCCGGCACCGGCACCGCTGGGGGCCCAGCGCTTAGCACCCCATGGCTCAGCTGGCCAGGTCCCTCCTTCCCAGCACCCCAGAGCCCTGCAAGTCGACATCTCCTTCCCAGCACCATGGGGGAGAGCAGCACTCAGCAACCCACAGCCCCGCAGGCTGGGCCCCACAGATCGGACTCCTCCTGGTAACACCCACGTAGCCTTAGGTGAGTGGGTTACAGATTATTGTAATAAGCCATAAACCCAGCATCCTTATTGAGGCCATGACTTTAGTGTCTAGTGAAGTTATGAACTGAGGACCCAGGCTCGTTTTTCCAAAGCGTTTAGGAAGTTGCCTTTGAGGCTGAGGAAGGAGAGTTCAGATAGAGAGTCACCAGGCTGTGAACAGTGTGTGAGTTCATCAAGAGTGCAGTGACTGGTTTCACCCGCACAGTGGTTGTTGGGCGTTTAGTGCCCACGTTGTGATAGCCGTGTAGGATCCACGGATCTGGAAAGGTATGTTGTGGGGATCCTTGTAGCGGTGGAAGTATGGCGGCAAATTTTGCATCTTCTGTTGTTCTGGCAGGGGCTGGTGCTGCTTTGAGTTGGTGAGTCCTGCTCTGGGGGGAGCTTACTTCTGAGGATGAGGTTGGAGAGGCTGGGGGAGGGGTTGTCTGAAGGCCAGAAGAGGGGATTCAAGAAAGATTTTTTTTCAGCGTGGGGTCCCCACCGAGTACGTATTGTACTTATTTAATGACACCCCATAAGGGTGCCAGAGTGGGGTGGTAGGTGACAATGAAGGGTGTGCAGTCAGAGCAGGATTTATTTCTGCCGGCTCCATGGTGTGATCTACTTCCCTGGTGGAGTGTCCTTGTTTGATGAAGGTGGTTTTGAGTGTGTTACGGTGTGTACCCTGGACTCTCTTCGCAGTATATTCCGTGGTATGAGAGACTGGCTGCAGCTAACAGATTGCTTGGTTTCGGGGTGGTTATGGGATCTGTGAAGGCAGGCGCGGGGATCCGTGGGTTTCCTGTGTATAGTTGGCTGTAGGGCTCCATTGCTGAAGCAGACTGTGGTGTTCAGGAAGTTGATGCGGGTGTGGGGACATTCTAGAGAGAGTTTAATGGACAGGGCTGGGGGGCGAGCTGCTGAGGTTGTGATGAAACCTATGAGGGAGCTGAGGTTGTCTGTCCGGAGGATGAAAATATTATGGATGTATCTGTCACGTTACTGAAATAATTTGGGATCCTATAGATCATTGGTGCAACCAGGGTCCTATAGTGGCACCAAATCTTATGTACAGGGGGTCATAATAGGTGTCTACGACCAGGTATAGATTGCTGATTATGAATATGCCATTGATATGTGTGTATCAATTTTGTAGTTGAAGTTATTAATATTGGCTCTGGGCTGTCTGTCTTTCCAAATATTGTGCTCTGTTTGGGGGGGGGGGGGGACGACATTCCAGAGTATTGGGCATCAGCTTTGCTTGAGCTGCCTGAGGGCCCATTAAAGGACCATCAACTACAAAATGAACTTTGTCCACACTCGAGCTTCGCCAGGAATGTGACATGCCTGGTCAGGAACTGAATTGTGGAGAGTCTGGTAATTGGACCATGTGACTATGAACCTCCATTTTGCAATTGGACTCTGCATAAGGAGGAGAGGGGTCTTCGCCTACAAGAGGAAGTCTATAAAATCTGGGAGACACTTCCTCCATTTTGTCTTCAATCTGAAACCTTCAGCTAGCACCTACCTCTGGATGGGATTTTGCTACACATAGAAGCTCTGGCTAATGGATTGATGACCCATCCCTGGAGGGGATGTATCCCAGAGACTTTTATCTGAACCTGCAGTTTATTTTACAACTGCAAGCCTGAACCAAGAGATTTGCCATTACTGCATGTAATTGATTTCTTTTAACCATTCCTAACCCTCACCTAGACCTTTTTCCTTGTATAATAAACCTTTAGATTTTAGATTCTAAAGGATTGGCAACAGCGTGATTTGTGGGAAGATCTGATATGTATATTGACCTGGGTCTGGAGCCTGATTCTTTGGAATTGGGGAGAACCGTTTTCTTTATTTGGGGCATTGGTTTTCATAACCATTGATCCCCGGGACAGGGGGCTGCTGGTGGTGATACTGGAAACCTGGAGTGTCTAAGGGAATTGCTTGTGTGACTTGTGGTTAGCCAGTGGGGCGAAACCAAAGTCTTTTCTGTTTGGCTGGTTTGGTTTGCCTTAGTGTGGAAAAACCCCAGCTTTGTGCTGTAGTTGCCCCTTTGGAAGCAATCTGTCCTGATCTGACACTCACAGTTGGATCCCACCAGGAACAGCCCCGTCACAGGGTGGCACCCCCAAAGTGTTGACAAAGGCAAAGTAAAAACTTGCGTCCCATCCTATGGAGCTGAACTGAGCTCCTCCTGGGTCACGGGCCAGGCTGAGACCTTTACATTCATCACAAGGCGCTCTACCTTTTAAGCGAACGGGGTCACTGGTAGCAATAGGAGACTGTTATCCTCCATGTGGACCAGCCACCAACGGGGGATGAGAGTTACACTTGGCAATGGGTGTCGCTACCATTTGCTGACAGCAAAGGACTGGTGAGACTCAGGCCTCCTGGGTTCCCTTGCAGGCTGGGGCGTGGAGGCTGTAGTCGTTAGAAATCCTTCTACCCCTGTGCTCCCAGTCTGTCCCTACCCACCTCTGCTTCCACCTTTCCTCTTGGGCTCCTGTCTTTGTGCCTCACTGTCAGTCTCTCCTGCTACTATCTCCACAGGCTGTCCCCCACCCTTCTCCCCCACACCTGGGCCTAGCAGGGGGGCACTGACAACACAGAAGAGATGGTCTCCCGGCTCTCAGGTCTGGGGCAGCCCTTGGCATGGGGGGGCCAGATGAGTGGGGAGCAGAGACAGTGTGCTGGTTAGCAGGGGCGGAGAGAGGGTGTGGGCTGATGGGCCAGTGGGCTGGGAGTGTGGGGGGGGGGGCAGAGGGAGGGCGCTGGTCAGTGGGAGCAGAGGTAAGGTGCCAGCAGGCAAGGAGGAGGGTGGCACTTGCATGGCACAACGATAATGCTGTACCCACACCAGCCGTTTCCTGGGCGAGGGCCGCACTCCCGAGGCTGGGAGCGACTGGCAGCTGCAGCTCCGTGCCAATCGCTGCGATCTCCTTGGAAACGTGTGGGGTGTGTATGTGTGTGTGACTGTGAGTGTCCTCCCCAGCCTCACATCGGCCACAAGCTCACTACAGCAGGGGCTCCCAGCCCAAGGCTCCCTGGCATGCGACCCCAGGGCCCCACTCCCCTGCTGGGAATCCAGGCAGCCCCGGTGTCCGGTTCTACCCCAGCTGAGCGAGTGGCCCGCCTGCGGGCTGAGTTCGGGCTCAGCAGGAGGGGGCAGTGCACAGCAAGCCCAGGTTTTCACCTGGGGGAGGGGGGGGCTGGCCCCTATGTAGTCCTCCCCAGTGGCCCTGCCCCAGCCCACAGAGCACGCAGGCCTGGCAAGGTGAGAGGCCTAGAGCCTCCTAGTTGCCATCCATGGGCCCTGAGCCTCGCAATGGCTGGGCCCACTGCAGGGCAGGCCGGGCTGCCCTCCCCTGACACCCAGGCCTGGACAGCTCCTCAGGGGCTCCCAGTCTGAACGCCATAGGCCCAAACACTGCCGGCACAGGGGGCATCGTAGCCCCAGCACTGCCTCAGGCTTCCCCCTTCCAGCCTCAGCCTGGCATCTGGAACCCCAGTGGCCCCGCTGCAGCAGGGCCTCAGTGCTACAGTTGGCACACATCTTGCAGCAACACACTTGAGGCCCCTAAATGACACAATCTTGGCCCCTCGCCACCTTCCCACCTGCCCTGGCCGGACAGGGCAGAGAAACAAAAAGGATGAGAGGTCTCGAGAACATGACCTGCGAGGGAAGATTGAACAAACCCAATTCTTCAAGTCTGGGGAAGATTGAACAAACCCAATTCTTCGAGTCTGGGGAAGAGGAGACAGAGGGGACATGAGAACCGCTGTCAAGTGCATCAAAGGCTGTTGCAAGGAGGAGGGAGAAAAATGGTTCTTAACCTCTGAGGACGGGACAAGAAGCAATGGGCTTAAATTGCAGCAAGGGCGGTTTAGGTTGGACATTAGGAAAGTTTCCTGTCAGGCTGGTTAAGTACTGGAATAAATTACCTAGGGAGGTTGTGGAACCTCCATCACTGGAGGTTTGTTGAAGCAGGTTAGACTCAGGGACGGGCTAGATAATACTTTGTCCTGCTATGACTAAGGTCTCTGCCACTCCTATGATTCTATGACTCGGGGGCATGAGTCGAGACAGTGCCCGGGGCCATGAGGTCTGGGCAGAAGGGAGGTATTGCCCGTACGGAGGAGGATCGGAATATCACACAAGAAGATCTTGATGACATTGAACACTGGAGTAATAGAAATAGGATAATATTTAATAGTGCAAGGTCATGTACTTCGGGACTAACAAGAAGAATTTTTGCTATAAGCTGGGGACTTATCAGTTGGAAGTGACAGAGGAAGAGAAAGACCTGGGTGTATTGGTTAATCACAGGAGGACTATGTATGATGCGGCGGTGAAAAAGGCTCACACAATCCAAGGATGCATCAGACGAGGTATTTCCAGTAGAGGCACTGGAGAGACCTTATCTGGAATACTCTGCAGTTCTGGTCTCAGATGTTCAAGAAAGATGAATTCACATGAAACATGAACAGGTGCAGAGAAGGGCTACTAGGATGATCTGAGGAATGGAAAATCTACCTTATGAGAGAAGACTGAAGGAGCTTTTGTCTTGTTTGGCTTAACAAAACGAAGGCTGAGGGGACAAGTGATTCCTCTCTATAAACACATCAGAGCAAGAGGGGTTAAGTTAAGGGCCAATGTGAACACTAGAACAAATGGATATAATGGCCATCAACAAGTTTCGGCTTGAAATCAGACAAAGGTTTCTAACCATCAGAGGAGGACTTCAGTAACTCGGCCAGAGTTACGGGTCTATTTCATGGTGGGTGGGGGAGGTTCTGTGGCCTGCGACGCGCAGGAGGTCAGGCTAGATGAAGAGGAGGTTACACACCTGTAACTGGAGGTTCTTCGAGAGGTGTGGTCCTTGTCTATATTCCACTGAGGGCTTATACGCAAGCATCATGTGTCCGGGCCACAGATTTTGGAAGTACTCGGGTCTTTTGGTCCACACATGCACCCTTGCTCCACCTCATGGTTTAGTCTGAGGGGATAAAGGGCAGAGTGGACTGACTGCATCCTCAGTTCCTTCTCTCCACTGCAAGTGGCACAGATCTTGGCAGAGGGGAGGGAGGGCGGGACTGGAATTCAGATGGAGACCACACATCACGAAGAACCTCCAGTTACAGGTGAGTAACCTCCTCCTTCTTCAAGTAATGGACCCTATTGTGTCTCCTGGAGGATGATTAACAAGCAGCACCCAGTCAGGAGGAGAGTGCGAAGAAGAGGACAAAACAGTGGAACAGAGAACAGACGAGCCGAACAAGGCATCCGTTGCCGAGTCTCACACCAAGGTGTGATGAGAAGAGAAGGTTCGTACCAAGCTCCACCAGGCCACCCCACACATCTGTAAGCGGCACGTCGTAGAACGTGGCCGTAGCTGATGCTTGCGCTCTTGTGGAATGGGCTCGTACCCCAAGGGGCGGAGACAGTCCTGACAACAGATAGCAGAGCGTGATGTGTGCCAAAACCCACTCAGAGATCCTCTGTGTGGAGATCCCCTGCCCCTTAATCCTGTCAGCGATCACCATAAACAGTCCAGGGGACTTGCTGAATGGTGGAGGGAGTGACGGCGCGAGGCTTCGGAAAGAAGGCAGTTAAGCGCACGGGTTGGTTGACATAAAAACAGGATACAACCTTTGGCAGAAACTTGGGGTGTAGATGTAGAGAAACCTTGTTCTTATGGAACGTGGTGAATGGGGGATCTGCTGTCATGGTCCCCCCACCCGTCTCATGGAAGTAATAACTACCAGGAAGGCAGCCTTCGTGGAAAGGAGAGACAGGGAGCAGGAGGCCTTCAGGGACAGAGGACAGTCCAGAAGAAGGGGAACATCCATGTCCGCAGGGGCAAGACCCCTCTGCCAAGTCCTTGAGGGGAAACGCTTCCACTTGGCTTGATAGGAGCCTCTTTCCTGCCACTAGAAAGGATGAATTGGCCCTGCCGACAAACAGTCCCATTCTAGCCAAGATGCCCACCCAATAAACCAAGCGCTTAGGAGGAGCATCTGTGGATCCTGCTGCTGTGTTGTGCGAGCAGCTCCGGGAACATTGGCAGCGGAGGACACGCTGACATGCGGAGCAGGGGAAATCAGAACCGGAGAGGCCAAATTGGGGTGATTAGAAAAACCGTGGCCCTCTCCCACCTGATCTTGGGGAGGACACAAGTCAGGAGCGGTTGCAGGGGAAAGCTGTAAGGTCCAACCAGCAGAGGATGAGGAGGGGAGGCAAAGAGGTCCCTGGTTGGAGTCTCCCATCGGGCGAAAATATTGTTGGCTACGGTGTCCTGCAGTGCCCAATTGTGGTTGGCCATGAATTTCCTGCTCGGAGTCTGCAATCACGTTCTGAGACCCGGGAAGATACGCTGCGGAGAACGGGATCGAGGAGGTGATGTCCCAATCCCACAGACAAACCGCTTCCGCACAGGACGCCGCGTGCCCCTTGTTTGTTGATATAATAAATGGCGTCAACACGTCACCTCTGACACAACAAGAACGCGACAGGAGCGCATGGAGGGGAGAAACATGCGGCAACGTCCCCCGCATCATCGGAACCCCAGCAAGTTGATGAGCAGCCTGGACTCCCACTCCCCGGTGTCACATTCTCCCATGTGGGCGCCCCATCTGGTGAGTCCACGAGGAGCGTCCACTGTGCTCGGGGAGGATGGAAGGAAGAGTAGCCCAGTGCAGGCTGACCCAGATCCGTCCACCAGTGGAGGGAGAGGAGTACCCCTGGGGGAAGGGTCACCAGGAGGCCCATGGTATATAGAGCCTTTGGAGCCAAAGATGAGCGAAGGCGGTGATGGACATGCAAGCCACCATGTGGCCAAGGAGGGAAAGGCAAGTCCAGAACAGGAGGACTGGTGACCATTTTGACGATCAGCTCTTGGTAGGTAGGCTTCTCCTGGGATTGCATCACACGGGCTCCTACGAAATCTAGTGACTGTGTGGGATCCAAAGTCTGGAGCGTGCCAGACAGTTTGGGTTGGTTGGAGAATGGCATCATGGATCAGTAGAGACACTCTGGTTGGGAGCAAGGCAGGCAAGGTGTCAAGAAGCTGGTGCTGTGTGTCCTGTATCTCCTCCGGTGGAATGGGGAAGGCCTCAGACATGCCACTTAACTGTTGGTGAGCTGGGAGCGAGGAGGGAACCGAAGACACAGCGGCCTCTGGAGATGACCAAGGGAACCGCTCCCGATCCAGCCGTACTGTTGGGAGCAGGGCTGAGTGGTTCATCCTCCAACCCTGGTTCCGAATGCCTACTCCATAACAGCTGGAGACATAGGTGCTAGAAATAGGGGTGTGGAGGGTGCTGCAGCACCCCCGGCTTGAAGTGGTTCCCAACAAAGCTAGGTTAGATGGTTCTCAGCACCTCCAGTGTAAAAAATTGTCCCAGCACTCCTGGCTGGAGAGGAGAGACCAGGGGCTCTTCCCTCGCTGAACGGGAAGGGTCCAGAGGTGGATACAGAGGCCAGGACCCCCAGTATGGCCAAGGAGACAGATCTGCCCAGATAGTTCGGAGGGCCGCAAGGCCCCTTGCCCCAGCCCTGAAGCGCAGCTCATGCAGGCGTGGGTTTGAGGCCAGGCCCGGGGAGCCAGGAGAGCCCGTGCTAGCAGGGGGCGCTGGTGCCAACCAACCAACCCCAAGCGAGTAGCGGCCAGTCACCTCCGGTCCAGCCAGGCGAGGGGTGTCAGCATGTCTGTCCTCCCTGGGACCACGTGCAAAGTGCCCCGCCAGAGAGAGCTGTACTGAGCCAGCCCCGGGGCCAGCCGGGGCTCGTTGTGAGTGGCTGTGGTGGCTGGCGGCACGGCCGCGGAACGAGTTACTGCTGTCTGCTGCCCCAGTGCCGTAGAAGGGACACCACCCCCAGTCGGGGCAGCTGGTATTCCCCAGACCCGCAAAGGAGCAGGGAGTTGGGAAGGGGAGTGGGGGAGGGTCGCTCATCGGGGCCCAAGGTTAAAGGAACCCAGGTGAAGCCGGCAGCTTCCTGCACCTACAGCCAGGGCCAGGAGCAGCCAGCGTCCCGTCCCCCCCCCCCCCCCCCCCCCCGCCATAGCACCCTGCCCCCGAGAGGCGACGGCATTGGCAGCAGCCTGGGTGCTTTGCCCTCCAGCTGGCTGGGCCTGGACACGCTGAGACAAGAGCGAGCAACAGCCCAGCAAAACCCAGGGCTGACACGCGGCACCTACACAGCTACATACCCTCCCATCCTAGCGCCCCCTCATCCCAGAGCCAGCGTCACGGGAAACCCCTCCCATCCCAGTGCCCCCCCATCCCAGAGCCAGTGCCAAAGGAACCCCTCCCCTCCCGATGCTCTCCCCTCCCAGTGCCCCCATATCCCAGAGCCAGCACCACAGGAACCCCTCCTGACTTATGAGAAGAGGCTGAGAGAACTGGGATTGTTTAGTCTGCAGAAGAGAAGAGTGAGGGGAGATTTGATAGCTGCTTTCAACTACCTGAAAGGGGGTTCCAAAGAGGATGGCTCTAGACTGTTCTCAGTGGTACCAGATGACAGGACAAGGAGTAATGGTCTCGAGTTGCAGTGTGGGAGGTCTAGGTTGGATATTAGAAAAAACTTTTTCCCTAGGAGGGTGGTGAAGCACTGGAATGGGTCCTAGGGAGGTGGTGGAATCTCCTTCCTTAGAGGTTTTTAAGGTCAGGCTTGACAAAGCCCTGGCTGGGATGATTTAGTTGGGGTTGGTCCTGCTTTGAGCAGGGGGTTGGACTAGATACCTCCTGATGTCCCTTCCAACCCTGATATTCTATGATTCTATGATTCAGTCTCAGTGCCCCCCACCCCATCCCAGAGCCAACAACCCACCATCCTGGTGCCATGGACAGGGCCGGCGACAGGGTGGTACAACGGGTACAGCTGTGCCGGGCCCCGGACTTCAGGGGGGCCCCCTGAAGTCCGGGGCGGGCCCGGTACGCAGCTGTACCCCCTTGTCGCCGGGCCTGCACAGCAAGGCCCGGCTCCGGGCAGCCGCTGCAGCGCTCGTCAGCCCCGGCCCCCAGCAGCCTCCCCCCCGTCCCCCTTTGCTTCTCCCAGCCGGGCCACGCGGAGCCCCAGCGCACCGCGGCTCTGCGCCCCCAGAGGGGGAGAGCGCATGCGGGGGGAGGGGGGCGTGTCCTGCCTCTGCCTGGGGCGGGGGCTGCCGGGCGGGCTCCCTCCTCCGTCCTCCCCGCCCAGCGGCATTAGTGGGCGCCAGGGAGCAAGCCGGTCACGCTGGCGGGGGGCACCGTGCCCCTTGCGTGGTCAGAACAGGGCCGGGGGGGCCCCGCGGGCGGCGGGAGACCGGCGGGGGGGGGGGGCCACAAATGATCAGCGTATGGGGCCCCAAAATTTCTGTCGCCGGCCCTGGCCATGGATGCTAAATCCCCAAAGCAGAGGTGGTATTTCAGGGTCCCTATCCCAGCACTGGCACCATGGAAACCCCCCATGACAAAGCCGGGGGACCAACTCTCTCCCAATGACTCTGCAGCGGCTCAGAGATCAGCCGCTCGGCTCTCCTGAGGAGGCAGCGCCCCGTCTCCTTCCCAAGAAAGCAGCACCACTGCCCTGCCCAGGGAGGGTACCCCAACCTCCTCTGCCCACACCCAGCTCCCTCGCGCTACACCAGCCTCCTGGCTAGCTCAGAAGCACCCCCACCATCTTGCCAGCCAGAGCTGGGGCCTGACAAGCCTGGATTAGGCCTCCAATGTGCATCTGAGGGAGGCCTCCCCTCCCCATCAGCCCCAGACAAAGCCCTGCCTGGTGGGCGTTCGGGCCTAGAGCCGGAGCAGTCCTGGGGGTCGCCTGCATCACAGGCCGCCGCTGTCCCTAGCCAAGGCAGCGAGGGCATTCGGGATTCGGGTCAGATTTACCCCCGCTCGTGTTAGGTTCTAGGGGGAGCCCCCTTAATTGCTGCTCTGTAGGGGTGCCTGGCAGGAGCCTGGCAACAAGGCCTGAGCCTGGCAACAAGGCCCGAACCTGGCATCTCCTGTAAACTCCCGATTGCCGGTGCCACCTCCGCTCCCCTTTTCTCACTCCCCTCAGACCAGCAGGCAAGAGCAGCCCTCTCCAAACCAGCCACACAGCTGGGGACAAGCGAGGACCATGGGAGAGGGCAGCCCTCCCAGGGGAAACACACCCCCCCCACCAGGCCCCGCGGAAGGAGACACCCCCCCCCCCCCGGGGAAATGACCCTAAAAGTCCACCACGGCCCCCCAGCCCCGGCTCCCACAAGCTCTCCCGGCCAGGGGCACCCGAGCTGTCACCACGTGTCCGCACGCTCTGCCGGATCCCAGGGGCGAAGCTTCCTAAAAGGCCCCTTTCCAAATGAATTTAAACTCAACCAGCTAATTAACGGATTTAGCGGCGCTGCTCCGAGTTCACCCAGCGTGCAGGGAGGCCATGCTGTGCGCGCCGGGCGGAACCGGGGGGGTCGAGTGCAGGTTGAGCGCGGAGCTCGACTTGCCCCGGGGAGGGCCCCACAGGCAGCAAAGCCGTACCGTACCGTGCCCTGCCCTGCGGCAGAAGCCATGGGGGGAGGGGGGACTTTCGGCCCAGGCAAGGGGGGGTCACTGAGTGCCGGTGAGCCAGGCCCAGGCTGCAGAGAATGGAGCCCTGAGCTTTCGGAGGCTTATTCCCCACATGGGAGGGGAGACGGAGACGGGAGGCTGCAGGATCGTTGGCCTCGGATCCGCAGCTCAGACGCTCACGCGGCCCACGTGCCAAGAGTCTGGCTGGGGCCCAGCGAGCCGAGCTGGGCTGATGCCGAACTAACCCATCCCCTCCACCCATGCTCTAGGACAGGGAGCACCCGTCCCAGGCGGCACCGAAGCAGCAGGAGGTGCCAGCGCCGGCAGGAGAGCGCCCCACCCCTGGTCTGCCACCTGGGCACTCCAGAATAACTTCTCCCTTCCCTGGACGGTGCGGTGGCACCGTGGGCACCCAGACTCATGTCTAGCTACAGCGGTCCCACACAGCCCGTTCCTGCCGGGCACCCCTTCTGAAACGCCACTGCCCCGGGGCTGGGGAGGTCCCCTGGCTTTCAACGGCAGCACGTGTTTCCCAGCCGCACCTGGGGCCCCGCCTAGCTGCCAAAGCTGGGGCAGCGGTGCCCTTTCGGGTGGCGGCAGGCAGCACGCCCAGACTAGCCCAGCCCAGATGGTATTTAACCAGGCGGGAGTGAGCAGCGAACACGTGTAAACACAGCGCCCTCCCCGGTCCCGGGGCTCCAGGCCCCGCTGGCTGACATGGTCCAAAAGCAACTGGGGACGGGGGGGGCCCTCAACCGCTGGGGGGGGGGGGGAGAGGGCTAGGAGAGAAGGGGGGCCAGGCCCAGACATTGCAATGGGGTGCCAGCTCTTTAAACTGGAAAGACAGGCGCCCTGATGATGGCGGGAGGAGCCCAGAGTCTGGGCAGCAGACAAGCAGGGGCAGGGCATGGTCTGCTCCTACCGCCCCAGGCGGGTGGGGGCCCGAGGGCTCACCGTGCTGTCCCCCACAGGCTGTGGGCTGACCTCACAGGCAGCACGTCCCCCCGCCCCGACCACGTCCGCTGCAGCCACCCCAGGCCTCCAGCAGGGACTGCTCATGGGCCAGGGCCCGCTCATGGGCCAGGGCCCAGCCACAGAGCCTCAGGCCAAAGTTTGTACAAGTGTTAACAGACGTTGCAGTTCTGGGAGCCCCACAGCCCTTCTGAATCAGAGCCCCCAGGCCCACCCCACAAACAGCCCCTTACTCCCTGGCTACTTCCTGAAGAGTTTGGCCTGGGACCTGAGAGGGTCCCCGCCCCCACATCAGCCACCCAAGAACCTCCTGGCTGGCCTGGACAATCTCCCAGCCCTGGACTCCTGAACCCTGACCTGCAGCCCCCCTTGGGCCCCTGAACCCTGACCTGCAGCCCCCTGCTATCCCAGCCTTGGAATCCACCCCGCCTCCAGCTCTGCCAGTACCCCTCAATCCCTCCCCATAGCTCCCTGCCCTCCCTAGCCTGGCTCCCAGCTCTCCAGAGTTAAGGCAGAGAACCAAATCCATGGGTGACGGGGTCAGAAAACCAGACAGGGAACTAGACGGTCGCCCCGTTCCATTTCACTGGTGGCGTGAGCTGCAGAAACAGCCCTGGCCAGCAGCATCGTCCCTGGGGTGCACTGGCTCTAAGCATCCCAGTGCTGCATCCCACTCTGGGTCCCATGCTGCCCTACGCTCAGGGGGCCCAGAGGGAGGGCGATGGGAGCAAAGGCTCCGGACCCATTCCCTGACCCTTGGCAGGGGACGCAGGGGGGGACAGCAACCCACCAACGCAGGAACTCCTGGACTTCTTCTCCCTTCCCAGGGGAGGCAGGTAGCAGTGCATTCTGGGATGCCAGGCACACCCTCCCAGGCAGGGAGAGGGGGAGCCCAGCCCCCCAGGTGGCCTGAGTTCATACATAATGCACAAGAATTGCTGTGCCGTGACCTGCCTCCCACAGCCGAGGCCATGGGGCTGTGCCAAGCATCAATGGTGCAGGGGCCGAGTGGCAGCACGGAGCCACCTCCCAGAGAGGCCAGTGATGAATGGTGTTGCCCACCCCACTGCCCCCATGGTGGTAAGATGCCAAGGGGAGTGAAATGCCCATGCCCTCAGCACCAAGTCCATGGAGTCCCACAGCAGTGTCCTCTCCTTTGGACCTGGGCAGAGACTGCATGGGAAGGGGCCCGGATCACCCCCTGCAAGGGCGCTAGGGATGCCATGGCCTTGCTGGTCCATGCTCCTGCATCACTGCAGGCCATTCCAGGACCAGCTCCCCCAGGAGGCTGGCACCTCAGGTGAAGAGTCAATCCTATGCTCAAGTTAAGTGGGCTGAGATGGGTTCATGGCCTGGAAGGGAGACCTCTAGGCCAACTTAATCTTCCTTCTATGACAGGCTTGCTAGCCTACTAGACAAGGGGGGGACAGTACACGTGTTTGACCCAGTCACACAAGCCTCTTTGAATTTGCAAACCACTCAAAGATGCCAAATGGCAGATCAGACCCCTTTGGAAATCTTTTAAACACAGTCTGGGGGACCCCCTGGGCTCCATGATCCAGAGGTTGAGAACCCTAGCACAGGCAAAATGGTCTAGATGAAATTACTGTACACACCTGGGTGAAAGACCAAACACAGTGAGGCTGCCACACTGGGAGGGAGTCTTGAGTGGGGTCCCACAGGGTCAGTCAATATTTTCATGGATGACTTGGGATAATGGCATGGAGCGTATAGTTATAAACTCTGCAGAGGCCAGGAACAGAATTCAAAGCAACCTTGATGAGTTGGAGAATTGGTCTGAATTCTGACGTTTATTAAAGACAACATCACCATGCTTCCCTGGGGAAGGCAAAATCCAGCGCTCAAGTACAAAGCGGGGCCTGGCTGGGTAGGTGGCAGGGCTGCCGGGCAGGATCCGGGTTCTAGCGAATCACAAACCAAATGAGAGTCAACAATCGGATGCAGTTGCAAAACGCCAATCCCGTTCTGGGTGCATTACCAGGAGCGACGTAGGTAAGACACCCAAAGTAACTGTCCCACTCTGCTCGGCCCTGGGGAGGGGTTAAGCTGGACCGCTGGGTCCGGTTCTGGATGCCGCACTTTAGGAAAGACGGGGGCAAACTGGAGAGAGTCCAGAGAGCAACAAAGGATCAAAAGTTTAGAAAACCTGAGCAGCGAGGACAGGTAAAAAACCGGGCGTGTTTAGCATTGAGAACAGACTGAGGGGGGGACTGAGAACAGTCCTCAAATCCGTTGAGGATGGGGATCGCCTGCTCCCCACGCCCACTGAAGGCAGGACAAGTAATGGGCTTACACTGCAGCAAGGGGCTCGAGGTTCAAGGCTGGGCAAAACCTCCCTACTGTGGAAGCTCTGGCCTAGGTTGTGGGCAGGAGGAAGCCTGGCAGGGTGACTTGGTCCAGCCTCAGTGCCAGGGCTGGAGTCGATGACTTCTCGAGGTCCATTCCAGCCCCTCCAGTGGAGGGATGGGACCAACAGGAGAAGGGGGAGGGAAGACATGGGCACCAATGGGTGCAGGGCCTCCACCCAACTGGGAAATCGCTCTTCTGAGGGCTCTTCAGGACAGGGCACTCCCAAGGCCTGAGGTGGGGTTTGCTCAGCCCCCTGGATGCTGCATGGTGCGGACCCCCAAGCCTTCAGTGGGGTGGAGGGAGCCCAGCACTCTGGGTTGATGCCTGGCCAGCCACAGCAGCCAGGCTCCCTGGGGAGGCCCCTGAAGCATCAGCCTTCGCCCCCGCCCCCAGGAGGGGAGCACAGGGCCTTGGGTTGCCAAGGCAGCGGGCCTGGAGTCCTCAGGCCAGGGAGCCGGCTTCCCAGAAGGGCTGGGTGCTCAGAGGGGGCAGGGCGAGGGCATTCCCTGGAGGGAAACCCCTCGCTGCCCTGACACCCACGCCCCAGTTGGGCAGAGGTCTTGGGGGGAAAGGGAAATGACTGAATGTGTTGCAATCGCAGAAAGCCACTTCCCCAAAGCAGGACAAGCTTCTCCATCTCCCGGGGACACAGAGGCAGGCGGGGTCACTGGTGAGGGAGGGGATTTAGGGACTCCTGCTCATTCAGCCAGAGCTTGCTGGTGATGCAAAATGGCCCAACCCAGAAGTGCAGGATAAAGTCAAAGCTTGGGGGGGGGGGGGAGAAGCAGGGGTGGGGGAGAAGCAGGGGGAGTGGAAGAAGCAGGCTGGAAGCCAGGACTCCTGGGTTCTAGCTCCAGCTCTGCAAGGGGAGTGGGGTATAGTGGGGTGGAGCTGGGGGGGTCACAGAGATGGGAACAGAACCCAGGAGTCCTGAGGGGTGGGGAGGCTGGTGGCTAGAGCGGGGGGAGCTGGGACTCGGAGGAGTCAAGACTCCTGGGTTCGAGCCCTGCCTCTAGAAGGAGAGTTGGGGTTAGTGGGGTACAGCAGGGGGCGAGACAGTGTCAGGACTCCTCTCCCCAGCTCGCTCTGACTCACTGGGGAACCCCGAGTCACTGCCCCTCTGTGCTTGTTTCTCCCATGAAAGAGCGCCGTTTTCTGGGTGCAATAGGACCAATCTAGTTACCTAGCTAATTGACTAGCAGGTCCTAAGGGCCGGTTCCCTCCTGAGGGCTGACAGCAGCGTGGGGCCCACGCTGGCTTTGCTGTCCACCCCCATCTCTGGCAACCACAGGGGCAGGGGGCAGGTGCCCCGGCACGTCTGGGCCCCAACGCGTGCTGGGCTGTGGCCAGGACTGATCTGTCCCACCACAGCAGGGCCAGGGGAGGGGGCCGGCAGGCGATGGGGGTCGGAGAGGGCTGCCCAATGTCACAGGCAGTGTAGAGCCACGCAGGCGAGGAGAGGAGAGAGGCTCATTGACTCGCGCTCCAGGGTATCTGCATCCCACATCGCGCCAGGTGCATGCTGGGAGCATCCAGCGGAGGCCATGGCCGGAGCACAGCACCAGCCGCCACAGAGCGATGGCTTGGCCCGGGCTGGCAGAGGGGAGGGACATGACTCATCTCAGCCCGGGAGGAGGCCACCCCGGGGTGCCCTCCGCTGGGGCTCCCATGCCACGGAGCAGCCCTGCCCAAAGATCCTGGTGCCACCCAGGCCACGCGGCCAGGCCAAGCACACGGGAAGGGAAAACCTCGCCTTTGCCACCCTGTGTCTGAGAATGGCGTGCCAGGCCGCGGAGGGAGCCAGGCAGAGAGGGGGGCCCCCACCCCTGTGGTGCCAGGAAATGCCACCTTAGTTGCTAAGGAACTACGGTTCCCTGTGAAGGCTCCCCAGCACGGGCCGGCTCTGGAGAGTCCACGGCAAGGGCACAGGAGCGAGCAGGGAGCAATGTCACGGTGCCAGCAGGGACGGCGCGGGCGGACCCTCCTCACCCCGGGCAGGGGGCATGGGAGTCCGCCCGGCTCCTAGGCGGACTCCACAGCAGGACTGTGTGAAACGTGTGAGGCTGGGGGTCTGCAGGGGTGTGTGTGCGCTGAGTGTGCACCCGTGTGGTTGATGGTCCTGCCCTAGGAGGTCGCCCCCTGCTCCCCTAGCTCCGCTCCCCAGGGGTACATTCAGGCCCAAACCACAGCCTCCTTCCCTGCTTCCTCCCCCCCCCCCCCCCCCGCCATCCAACCAGGGCCTCCTGGCCTGTCCCTGCTGCAGCGGGCTAAAGGCCCAGACCAAGGGGGATGCAGAGTTGCCCCCCCACACACACACACATGGGGTAGCCCCCCTCCCACAGGTGGTAGCCCCCCTCCCTGCCCACGGAGACACCACGGGCCCCCTCACCGAGGCCAATGTCATTGTTGACCTTAGCAGCCCACCCAGCAGCCTCCTTCCCTGGTTCCACTCACACATCCCCCCCCCCGCGCCCCCAGTCCAGCATAACCCCCCCCCGTGGGCTCCCAGCTGCGGGCTGGGTGGGAGCCAGCGGGGCCGGGGGAACGGCCCCTGCTCTCGCCCTCCCTGCAGGTGGGAGCAGCCGCGCCCCCCCCCCCCCCGGCTCTCCGCATCGGGGGCCGGGGAGCCGTTCCCAGCCTGCCCCCCCCCGCCCCGACCGGCCCCCGCCCCACCCGGCTCGATTCACCCGGCGGCTCCGTCCATTGTGCGCGGCCCGCCCCACCCGCGGGGCAGGGGCAGGGGAAGGGGCCGCGAGCCACCCCCCACCCGGGGGGGGGGCGGCGCGGGGGAACAAAGGCCCCGGGACTCACCGCGTCCGCGTTCCGCTCGTTGCCGGACGCCAGGGCGGTGCGCGAAGACATCTTCCCCCGGGCGCTGGCCGGGGGGGGGGGACCCGCGCGGCTCCGCGGCTAGAAGGGGGCGCTCATGGCCCGGGAGGGGCTGCAGCAGCGGCGGGGAGGGGGCGCCGGGGGGTCCCACCCCGGGGTGCCCGCGCACAAAGCGCCGGGGGGCGGCCGCACCCCCCCGCGGCTCCGGGGCGCCGCCCGCCGGGAGGATGCGGGGGACCGGGGGGGGGGGGGCTGGTGCAATAGGACCCCTAGAGCCAGCCGCGGGCTCCGGCCATCCCGCTCCTGCTCCGGGCGCTCACGCCGGGCGGCGGCTGCCGAGGGCGGCCCTGGCCGGGCGGCGCGGGACCATCGGGGCGGGCGAGCGAGCGGGGTCCCCGCCTGGCCGGGGCGGCTGCAAAAAACAGCGAGAGAAAGGGAAGGAACCGACGTCAGGGAGCGAGCGGGGCTGGGCGGGGGCCACCCCTCCCCCCGCCTCTTAAAGGCGCAGGCGGCGCGCCCCGCGGGGCTGATGGGGGGCTGGAGCCCCCCCTCCCCCGACCTTCCTCCCCCAGCCGCCCTCGAGGCTCCGTGTCCCCGGCCAATCCCCCCGGGCCTAGGGCAGCGCCCGGAGTGGGGTACAGTACAAAGCACCGGGATGCTTACGGTGGGGCAGAGTGGGGGTGGGGGTCCATGGGGTGGAGATAGAGAGAGGGGGATGGGCGGGGGTATAGGAATGAGGGTGGATGGATGTGGGGGGTATACGGATGGGGCGTCAATGGGGAGGGTGAATGAATGGGGGTGTATAGTGATGGGGTGGATGGATGGATGGTGTGTATAGGGATGGGGTTTGGATGAGAGTGGTGGATGGATGGGGTGTATAGGGATGGGGTGTGGGTGGATGGATGGGGGTGTATAGGGGCAGGGTGTGGATGGGGTGGTGGGTGGATGGATGGGTGGTTGTATAGGGATGTGGGGTGGTGGGTACATGGATGGGGCTGTATAGGGATGGGGTGTGTGGATGGATGGATGGGGGTGTATAGTGATGGGGTGTGGATGGGAGTGGTGGATGGATGGGGGGTGTATAGGAATGAGGGTGTGGATGGGGTGGTGAGTGAATGGATGGGGGTGTATAGGGACGGGGTGTGTGGATAGATGGAGGTATAAAGGGGTGGGACATAGATGGGTTGGAGAGTGGAGTGGAGTGCCTGGGGTGGATGGCGATGGATGGAGGGGGAATGGGGTGGGTAGATGAGGGTGTATAGCAGTGTGGATGGATGGGGGAGTAGGGATGGATGAGGGGGTGTAGAGGGGTGATGTGGTGGGTGGATGGGATGGAGGGGGTGGATGGGGTGAAGGGATGGAGTGGGTGGATGAATGGGGGTGTATAAGGGTGGACGGATGGATGAGGGTGTACAGAGGTTGCACTGGGGTGGGTGGATGGATGGGCATGTATAGGGGTGGGATGGGGATGGATGGATGGGAAGTTATGGGGTGGATGGAGGTAGAGTAACAGGATGGATGGGGTGTATAGATGTAGGGAGGGTAGGATGGTGTGGATGGGGGTTTATGTGGGGTATGTAGAAGTGAGGGTGAATGGGGTGGATGGATGGATGGATGGGATGGAGGAGTGGATGGGGATAGATGAGGTGGGTGAATCAATAGGGTGGAGGGGTGGATAGGAAGGGAGGGATGGGGTGGATAGGGGTAGGATGAGGATGGGTGAATGTATGGGGTAGAGAGGTGGATGGGAGTGGATAGAGGTGGAGGTGGATGGAGGATGGATGGAAGGATATGTACAGGGATGGATGGATGGGAGTGTATAGGAGTGGATGAGTAATTGGGGGTGGATGTGGGATGTATAGAGGTGGGGGTGGATGGAGATGGATGGATGGAGGAGGAAGGGATGGGGTGGATGGGGGGTGTATAGAGGTGCGGGTGGATAGAGGGATGTGTACAGGGATGGATGGATGGGAGTGTATAGGAGTGGATGAGGAATTGGGGGTGGATGTGGGATGTATAGAGGTGGGGGTGGATGGAGATGGATGGATGGAGGAGGAAGGGATGGGGGGTGTATAGAGGTGCGGGTGGATAGAGGGATGTGTACAGGGATGGATGGATGGGAGTGTATAGGAGTGGATGAGTAATTGGGGGTGGATGTGGGATGTATAGAGGTGGGGGTGGATGGAGATGGATGGATGGAGGAGGAAGGGATGGGGTGGATAGGGGTTGTATAGAGGTGCGGGTAGATAGGGGTTGTATAGAGGTGCGGGTGGATGGGGGGTGTATAGGAGTGGATGAGGAATTGGGGGTGGATGTGGGATGTATAGAGGTGGGGGTGGATGGAGATGGATGGATGGAGGAGGAAGGGATGGGGTGGATGGGGGGTGTATAGAGGTGCGGGTGGATAGAGGGATGTGTACAGGGATGGATGGATGGGAGTGTATAGGAGTGGATGAGGAATTGGGGGTGGATGTGGGATGTATAGAGGTGGGGGTGGATGGAGATGGATGGATGGAGGAGGAAGGGATGGGGTGGATGGGGGGTGTATAGAGGTGCGGGTGGATAGAGGGATGTGTACAGGGATGGATGGATGGGAGTGTATAGGAGTGGATGAGGAATTGGGGGTGGATGTGGGATGTATAGAGGTGGGGGTGGATGGAGATGGATGGATGGATGGAGGAGGAAGGGATGGGGTGGATGGGGGGTGTATAGAGGTGCGGGTGGATAGAGGGATGTGTACAGGGATGGATGGATGGGAGTGTATAGGAGTGGATGAGGAATTGGGGGTGGATGTGGGATGTATAGAGGTGGGGGTGGATGGAGATGGATGGATGGAGGAGGAAGGGATGGGGGGTGTATAGAGGTGCGGGTGGATAGAGGGATGTGTACAGGGATGGATGGATGGGAGTGTATAGGAGTGGATGAGGAATTGGGGGTGGATGTGGGATGTATAGAGGTGGGGGTGGATGGAGATGGATGGATGGAGGAGGAAGGGATGGGGTGGATAGGGGTTGTATAGAGGTGCGGGTAGATAGGGGTTGTATAGAGGTGCGGGTGGATGGGGGGTGTATAGGAGTGGATGAGGAATTGGGGGTGGATGTGGGATGTATAGAGGTGGGGGTGGATGGAGATGGATGGATGGAGGAGGAAGGGATGGGGGGTGTATAGAGGTGCGGGTGGATAGAGGGATGTGTACAGGGATGGATGGATGGGAGTGTATAGGAGTGGATGAGTAATTGGGGGTGGATGTGGGATGTATAGAGGTGGGGGTGGATGGAGATGGATGGATGGAGGAGGAAGGGATGGGGTGGATAGGGGTTGTATAGAGGTGCGGGTAGATAGGGGTTGTATAGAGGTGCGGGTGGATGGGGGGTGTATAGGAGTGGATGGGGAATTGGGGGTGGATGTGGGATGTATAGAGGTGGGGGTGGATGGAGATGGATGGATGGAGGAGGAAGGGATGGGGGGTGTATAGAGGTGCGGGTGGATAGAGGGATGTGTACAGGGATGGATGGATGGGAGTGTATAGGAGTGGATGAGTAATTGGGGGTGGATGTGGGATGTATAGAGGTGGGGGTGGATGGAGATGGATGGATGGAGGAGGAAGGGATGGGGTGGATAGGGGTTGTATAGAGGTGCGGGTGGATAGAGGGATGTGTACAGGGATGGATGGATGGGAGTGTATAGGAGTGGATGAGGAATTGGGGGTGGATGGGGGGTATATAGAGGTGGGGATGGATGGATAGAAGGGTGTGTACGGGGATGGATGGGAGTGTATACAGGCGAATGGGGAATTGAGGGTGGATGGGGGGTATATAGAGGTGGGGATGGATGGACAGAAGGGTGTGTACGGGGATGGATGGGAGTGTATACAGGCGAATGGGGAATTGAGGGTGGATGGGGGGTATATAGAGGTGGGGATGGATGGACAGAAGGGTGTGTACAGGGATGGATGGGAGTGTATACAGGCGAATGGGGAATTGAGGGTGGATGGGGGGTATATAGAGGTGGGGATGGATGGACAGAAGGGTGTGTACAGGGATGGATGGGAGTGTATACAGGCGAATGGGGAATTGGGGATGGATGGGGGAGTATAGCTGAGCATGTCGGAGTATATCCCGGGCTCTGACCAGGACGGTTAGAGACAGGACACATGGCAATACACAGATAGCAGGAGCTGGATGGGGTGGTGGGACTGGTGACAGCCAGATGCTGATAGACAGACAGACAGATGTGCATCATAAGAGCACACACCAGGCATCAAAAGCAGCCCCCCCCCCCGTGATGGCCTCCCCTGGGTGCAACTCCGCCTGCAGGGACCTGGCAGCGGAGGGCAGTATCATGGCATGCCAATCGGCTGCATTGGAGGGCAGGGGGTGAGCTCAGCACCTTTCCAGAGCAGCCTCCTCAGACCCAGCCACTCCCAGCCTCCTCTGACACTGCCAGGGACAGCATCAGCACGGTGCCCCCACTGGCACGGAAACCAGGGTGTTCCAGGGCACATGGCTCCCCTAAGATGGCTGGCAGAGAGTCACAGCATCCATGCCAGGCTGGAAGCCCTTCTGCCCCTGGGGCAGGCACAGGAGACGGAGCAGCTGGGTCGTGTCATTAACACGGCACAAGGTACATGGATTCCAAACGGGCTAACGGAGAGGTCTCAATGTGTCCCTGGAACCGCGTGGGTCTGCTCCCAACAGGGTCCCGTAGGAATTGGTTCTTGGCCCTGGGCTGTTTTTCTCAGTGACCTGGAAGAAAACATCAGCTCACCACGGCTAATATTTGCAGATGGCCCAGAACTTGGGGAAGAGGTGGATAATGATAAGGGCAGACAGGTGACTGATCCAGAGCGCTCTGGGTCACCTGGAAAAACTGGGCGCAAGCAAACAACGTGTGTTTTAATAACATCATTCCTGTCTAGCGAGCCTGTTCTTACACCCCTGTGAGGATTTTCTGTTTTACAGGGTCTGCACCCCCGTGTGTTTCACCTTTTTTTAACCTCTAAAAAAATATATCTAGGAACAAACAATGTAGGCTCTACTTACAGGCAGGGGCAATCTATCCTGGAAAGCTGTGATGCTGAAAAAAGATTGGGGCCCGGTGGATAATTAACATCAGCTCCCTGGGATGCTGTGGCCAAAGGGGCTAAAGCCATCCTGGGATGCGCCAACAGGGTGTGCAAAATAGGAGCAAAGAGGTGATTTTACCTCTGGATTTGGCACTGGTGCGACCGCTGCTGGGATTCTGGCTCCCACTCTGGTGCCCCCTATTCGAGAAGGGTGTTGATACATTGGAGAGGGGTCAGGGAAGAGCCAGAAGAAGGATCGAATGAGAAAACCTGCTTCATAGTGCCAGACTGAGAGAACGCCATCTATCACCTTAACAAAGAACAGGTTAAGGAGAGACTTGGTCACAGCCCATAAGGGGACCAAATATTTGATAACGGGCTCTTCAGTCTAGCAGACAACAGCCTAACATGATCCAGTGGCTAGAAATTGAGGCCAGATGAATTCAGGTTGGAAATAAGGCCTACTTTGTTACCAGGGAGGGGAATTAACCAAGAGTCGCGGTGGATTCTCCTTCCCTGGCGAGTTTAAAATGGAGTTTAAAATATTCTCTAGCTCAAACAGGGATTCCTTCAGGGCAGGCCTGTGTCACACAGGATGATCTGATCACAGAGGTGGCTTCTGACCTTAGACTCTGGCTCTGTCCTTGTTGGCCTGCAAGGGGGCTGCAGCTTCCCCGCAAAGGGAGAAGAGGCCAGAGCTGGGGCTGTGCCCGGAGCCTGGCAGCTGGGCTACATTCTGGGCCATGCCCTGGGGATTGTGGGGAAAGGAAAGTGACCTCAGGAGGGGGCTGCCAGCTGCTGCCGTGGGGCACACTCTGTGTGTAACTGGGCTGGCCTGGTTTACCCTTCCTCCTGGTGGCATAGTTGGGGGATCAGGGCCTGGGTTTCAGTCCAACTGGGAAACAAACTGGAGAAGGTGGGGGGAGCCCTCTCCCGATCTCCCTTCCCGGCAGGAGGGAGGCCCACTGACCGCACGGCATGAGCGTGCAGTTTGCCGGACGGGCCCCGGCCTGTTGGCCCTTCCTTCCCTGCGCCGGTTCGGGGGCGATGACGTCCGCACAGCTGGTGGCATGATGCTGCACTCCAGCCAGACGATTCTTCCCGACGCCTGAGCTCCAGCCTCCCTGCTCAGCCGGCCGTGGCCAGCTTGGCGAGCAGAGCCCGTCGCCAGCTCCCTCGGTGCCATGGGCACAGGGTGAAGGAGGAGGGTTCTGCTCCATGAGCTCTGGTTGCTAGCTAGCCTCCACCGCACCCCATGTGGTATAAATGCACGGGGGGGGGGGGGGGAGGTGCAGTGACAGGCGGCAGGGTATACAGGGAAACCGAGACAGGGGAAAGGGGGCCTTTTGGGGTGTGATTTGCTCAGGTTGGGGCCCTGGGGGTTGTTTCAGGGAGAGCAGTTTATTTTGCTCTGGGCTTAACAAAACGGAGTGGGGGCTTGTGCCGGGGGGGGGGGGGGGGACGACAAGGGCATGCCTGTGTGGGGAAGGCAGAGGGGTGGGGGGGGGAGAACTGCTTGGCTGTGACGGGCGCATCACCTCTCTCTCCGGAAATGGGGGGCCCAGACCTGAGTGAGCTGGGGGGCTGGGTCCTGCTCTTTCCCCCAGCAGGGAGCAGGGCAGTGTCAGACCTCTGGGGCAGGCGATGGGGTTTGCACGCCCGAGGCTGCTCAGAGGGGGTCAGTGAGACCCTGCCCCATGGGGGGGAGGCGGTGTGGGGGGGGAGCCTGGGACTGGAGCCCCCTCCAGGGGTGGGGAGCAGGGGGCCTGGCCTGGGGGCCCGGCCACATGGGGAGTTGGGGCAGGGCTCCCCCCGGGGCGGGGGGCGCAGAAGAATGTTGAGGGTGGGGGCTGCCTCTAAGCCGGGAGCACAAACGTGAGCTGGGGGCGGGGCCCCTGTCAGGGGTGGGCGGGGCTCCCTCCGGGGAGGGGGCTGGGGGCGGGGCTCCCTGCAAGGTGGTGGGGGCGGAGCCGTCGGCGGCAGCCCAGCGCCGCGGCGATTGGCTGCGGCGAGGCATAGAGACAAGGCCTGTCCATCAGCCTCGGGGCGGGGCTGCTCGCTCGCCATTGGCTGGCGGAGCGGCCAATCCCCAGGGCCGAGCCCGTGGAATCGCCCGGCGTTAACCCTTCGCTGCCCGGTGGCCAAGGAGCAGCTCCTTGGGCTGCACCCACGGGGCAGTGGGAGAGCGGGGTCCGCTGCAGGCATGTGCCCGACTGCCCGTGCTCACGTGTGACCAGCCGTGCAGCACTTGCACCCGCTTGTGACCGGCCACGCGGCACAGGCCCATGCGTGTGACCGGCCACACGGCACAGGCCCATGCGTGTGACCGGCCACATGGCACAGGCCCATGCGTGTGACCGGCCACGCGGCACAGGCCCATGCGTGTGACCGGCCACATGGCACAGGCCCATGCGTGTAACCGGCCACATGGCACAGGCCCATGCGTGTGACCGGCCACATGGCACAGGCCCATGCGTGTAACCGGCCACGTGGCACAGGCCCATGCGTGTGACCGGCCACATGGCACAGGCCCATGCGTGTAACTGGCCACGCGGCACAGGCCCATGCGTGTGACCGGCCACATGGCACAGGCCCATGCGTGTGACCGGCCACGCGGCACAGGCCCATGCGTGTGACCGGCCACATGGCACAGGCCCATGCGTGTAACTGGCCACATGGCACAGGCCCATGCGTGTAACTGGCCACATGGCACAGGCCCATGCGTGTAACCGGCCACGCGGCACAGGCCCATGCGTGTGACCGGCCACATGGCACAGGCCCATGCGTGTAACTGGCCACGCGGCACAGGCCCATGCGTGTAACCGGCCACATGGCACAGGCCCATGCGTGTAACTGGCCACATGGCACAGGCCCATGCGTGTGACCGGCCACATGGCACAGGCCCATGCGTGTGACCGGCCACATGGCACAGGCCCATGCGTGTGACCGGCCACGCGGCACAGGCCCATGCGTGTGACCGGCCACATGGCACAGGCCCATGCGTGTAACTGGCCACATGGCACAGGCCCATGCGTGTAACTGGCCACATGGCACAGGCCCATGCGTGTGACCGGCCACATGGCACAGGCCCATGCGTGTGACCGGCCACGCGGCACAGGCCCATGCGTGTGACCGGCCACGCGGCACAGGCCCATGCGTGTAACCGGCCACATGGCACAGGCCCATGCGTGGGCACAGCACACCGGGCACCACAGCACTCTTTGACCCACCCGAGGCAGAACAAGTCTAGGGCCAGGGGCTGCAGCCAGACATGTTCCCGCTGGGAATAAGGCCCATATGTCCACCAGAGAGGGGAATTCGCCCAGTGGAGGCTCCATCTCCGGATGCTGCCGGGCCAGCCTGGCTCCTTGGGAGAAGACACTTGAGCCAAGCCCCAGTGATTGGGCCCAGTACAGAGGGGCCGGGTGCGATGGGATGACCTACGTTACTCAGGCTGGATGGTCTCCCGGGTCCCTCAAGCTTTAAATTCAGTGCAAACGTAACCCAGCAAACCCATGCTCCCCGGATACAAATGCACAATCACGTGCACACGCGCACTGCCCCGGGGGACAGACGTGTGCTCACACACACGCTGACCCAAGCACCACCAGGCCCGCACAGAGGGGTCCAGGCCAAGTCCAGGCCACGTTTGCAAAACCCAGCAATTGGCACCGCTCTGATGAGAGGCTGCTGCCCCTCCCCTTGCGGAGTCGTGCTGGGGCCGGGGGGGCCTCCTGGCATGTCTCTGGGGGGTAGGGGGGGAGGGGCACTCTAGCTTCGTTCCCCTCCCCTGCCGGGGCAGGTGGCGCTGGGCTGCTCCCGCACCCCCAAGCTGAGCAGAGCAGGAGGGGGGGATTGAGTGAGGCAAAACCTGCCTTCTCCTGGAAGTGTGTGCGCATGTGTGTGTGCATGTGTGTGTACATGTGTGTGTGCATGTGTGTGTACATGTGTGTGTACATGTGTCTTGCAGAGACTCCCCAGGCCGGAGCAGCCCCCAGCGATCCTGCCTCCAGCCCAAGAGCTTGTGGTTGATCCGCAGTCAGTCTCAGCCAGTATGACTGCCTCAGGCAGAGCATGTGGCCTTGTGACGCGTCATCTGCCCTCCCCTGACCCATAAGGGGTTAATAGAGCCCCAGGGAAGCGGCACAGAAGGCAGCCAATCAGAGAGGGGCTGCAAGGAGCAGCCAATTGTGGCCTGGCAGGCTCCTATAAGAAGGGCTGGGCAGTGCAAGTCAGTAGCTGACTGGAGCCTGTGGGGAGGAGGTTGGGCTCCCAGCAGCAGGAAGGCGTCCCAGTGCCCTGGACAGAGTATGCTGCCAGCAGGGACCAGGGAAGCTAGAGAGAGCTCCTGGCTGGCTAAGACTGGCAGGCTGAAGCCCTGTGCTAAGGGTGAAGAAGGAGGCCATGAGGCAGTGGTCCAGGGAAAGGTATGGAGAGGTTGAAGGGGACACAGTACATGTCTGCCATCTGCAGGGGTCCTGGACCTGGAGTAATGGGTGCTCGCCTCTCCCCCCACCACTCAGGAAGTAGCTAGACAACTGGCTGGGGTTGCTCCTGAAGGAAGGGGCTGGATGGTGCACTGCAGTTCCCCATGAAGGGGGGAGAATGGAGGGTGCCAGAGGGCTGCGTGCTGAAGAGGATGTCGCAGTCCTTGGGAGCGACACGGGTCCAGAAGGAGAGATGATGGCGGGCGAGATGCCGCCAGAGGAGGGCACAGAGGTATTTCCCCCGGCATCACAGCGGTGAGTCCCACCCCATCGCAGGATGGATGGATTCCCCCACCTCAAGCCTCTGAAGGACCAGCTAGGCCAGAGGGGCAGCTGTGCTGTGGGAGCTAGGATCCTCCAAGAGAGGTCAGGAGGGGACCGGGTCTGGTCTGCCAGCCATACCCCGTGGAGGTTTCTGAGCTCACTGGGCTCCATAATCCCACAGAGCCAGATTCCCGTGGGTGGCGCTGACATGAGAAGCGCTCAGGAGAGAAGCAAGGTGCAAATATTCTGCAGGGACCCTGGGAACAAGGTACCCAGGGCCACGGGACTGGCCATCACTTGGAGTCTGTACATTGAGTCTGGGGAAACCGCTGCCCTGGCTTGGCCAAGTAGGGCAGGTGAAATATTTTCTGGTCCTGGATAACCGGACTCAGAGAGTCCGTTCTCTGGCCAGCACCACAGGGGAAACCGGGGCTGATGGACCATGTGGCCACCTCCAATGTTCTTGCTGTTGTCCCCAGGTCCCAGGCAGGAGAGCAGGGACTATCCTATGGGGTACAGTCTGTTAGACAGGGGGTGCAATCTGCCCCCTTGGTATGTTCCCATTGAGTCCCATAGGGCCAGGATCCCAGCTGGGGTCTCTCCCCAGGGAAGGCACTGGGCTTCCTGATGGCCCTGTGAGTTAGTGGGTCGCTCTCTGTGGAAGCTCTAGAGGGATTGAAGGCAGAGGGGAGCTAGCTCAATGATTTGAGCATTGGCCTCCTAAATCCAGGGTTGTGAGTTCAATCCTTGGGGGGGGCACTTACAGATCTGGGGCAGAAATCCGTGGGGGAGATTGTGGCCTGTGTTGTACAGGAGGTCAGACTAGAGGATCATAATGGTCCCTTTTGACCTTAAAGTCTATGAGGAGATTGGTGTTAGTTGGTGTATCATGGTAGCGCCCAGAGGTCCCTCAGAGACCAGGGCTGCCTGGACCCAGCGCAAGAGAATCCCCGTCCCACAGAGTCCGCATACATGGAGCAGGGCTGTGGGAGGGAGTGGGGGTCATGGAGCGGGGCTGGGAAGATGGCACTGGGGGGAGACTCCTATGTCTACACTGCAAAATCAGGTTGACTTTACTTAAGTAGATGTTGATTTAAGCACGTTAATTCTGCATGTTCCCACTATGCACGTCCTCATTAGCAGGGCTTGCATCAACGCACGGTGCGCTGCATTGGGGGTAGCTATCCCTCTGTGCATGGAGCCGAGTGGAATTTTGGGTGGGGCTTGCAGTGCCTCATGGGACCAAAACATTTGCGCGGGTGGTTACGGGAACACGGCATTAGTCTCCCATGAGGCACATACCTCCCTCCTTGCAATCAATGGCAAACAAACCAAGTCTTTTTCACACCTTCTTCCTAAGCCTGGGTTACCTGCGCAGACACCACAGCATGCTAAGCATGGACCCCCTGGTTGTCGTGAGCATTACATGCATCTCATGCTTTATCCTGCAGTTTTTGCTCAGCCGGAGCAGGAGCTGCCACAGGGAACAAGGTGATACCACGCAAGCAGCCCTGCCAGAAGCCCTGGAGCCAGCACCGGTGCAAGGATATTTTGCGCCCTAGGTGAAACTTCCACCTTGCGCCCCCCCTCCCCCCTCCCTCTGGAGCATGGCTTATTATAAACTTTCAAAATACTTTCAAAATACACCCTTTTTAGTTATGTATACTTCCATAATCTACTACATTTTATTCTGCCTTGAGAATATCCAATTATTGTTGTTAATAAAATTAGAATGGCAGATATGCCATCATACAACAACTGACAATATCAATATGAGAAATTTCAACAACCTACACACGCATATTCGCCCAAAAACATATACACTCCGATACTTAACACACACGCACAATGGACACAAAATATTAGCGAAATGATGCGGCAGCACTTGCCAGAGTCTTAGATCTGAAACAACTCAACAAACATCGTTCGCCTCATTGACAACCTCCGAAAACTAGTAAACTTAGCATTATAAGCAGCCTGTCGGAACGGGTAATGGCTGTGTGCGACAAGTAAAATGGTGTCAGTGCCGTACCGTAGTGAAGCACTACACTTGTGCCTGCAACGCGGAGCTGGCGTAGGCGATAGCTGTAAGTACGAGAGAACAAGTTAAAATGCACAGTCAACGACGTTTCTCTTTTCTTTATTCATTTGTTTTCCAGCAATAGTGCCCCCCCCCATTATTTTTTTTACACTGCATTTTGGTGCCCCCACATCTTGGTGCCCTAGGCAGCCACCTCGTTTGCCTAGTGGTTACGCCGGCCCTGCCTGGAGCGGAGCAATTTGCAGATGCTAGGGACAGTCACATATCACTTGACACAGATGAGCGTGGCTTCTGGGCCCGGGAAACAAGGTGGGGCCACTAGTCGTGCAGCTACGGGATGAGGAGCAGTGGGTGCAGGACTTTCGAATGCGTCAGGCCGCTCATCCCCAGCCCTGAAGCGCAGCAATACTAAAATGAGAGCTGCTCTGAGGGGAGAAGAGAGTGGTGATCGCTCTGTGGAAGCTTGCGACACCAGACTGGTCAGTGGGGAACCAATTCAGAGTGGGTCAATCCACCGTGGGGTCTGCGGTGATCCAAGTTGCCAGGGCACTCAATGGACTTCTGCTAAGAAGGGCAGTGACTCTGGGAGCCATGCAGGACATAGTGGATGGTTTGGCTGTGACGGGGTTCCCTAATTGCGGTGGGGTGACAGGAACACGCATCCCTATCTTGGCACCAGACCATCTTGCCAAGGAGTCCATACATTGAAAGGGATACTTCTCAATGGTATTCCACGCGCTAGTGGATCACAGGGGCTGTTTCACTGACATCAACACGGGATGGTCGGGAAAGATGCCTGACGCATGCATCTTGAGGAACTCTGGGCTGTTCAGAAAGCTGCAAACAGGAACTTTCTTTCCAGACTGCAAAATAACCATTGGTGATGTTTAAATGCCAATTGTGATCCTGGGAGACCCAGCCTACCCTTTGCTCCCGTGGTTCATGAAGCCGTACCCAGGCAGCCTGGACAGCAGTAAGGAGTGGTTCAACTATAGGTGGAGCAAGTGCAGAATGGTAGTGGAATGTGCCTTTAGATGTTTAAAAGCCTGCTGGCGTAGTTTGCTTACTAGGTTAGACCTCAGTGAAAGCAATATCCCCATTGTTGTGGCTGTGTGCTCCATAATATCTGTGGGGAAGAAAGGGAGAAGTTTCCAGCAGGGTGGGCTGGGGGCAGGGTGGAGGCAGATTGCCTTGCAGCCAACCTTGAGCAACCAGACCCTGGGGCAATAAGAAGAGCACATTGAGGTGTGCTGCATCTCTGTGAGGCTTTGAAAACTAGTTTAATCAATGACCCACAGTAATGGGACACTTGTGTGTTGTTCCTTTCCTTGCTGTCTCCTTCATCGCATGTACTCCCCTGTAAACTACACCCTGGCTAACTGCTGTGTGCTGAATGAATAAAGTGACTTTTCTCCTCAATCCATTAATTTTTATTATGCTCATAAACACTGAGACAGCAAAGTAAGATAACACTGCGGAGAGAGGGAGAGAAACAAGGACCGCATGCATACAAGTGCACTGCACTAACAATCAAAGGTGTGGGAATGGGCATCTTCTGGTACTTGTACCCTCCCCTAGAGTTGAGTGCAAGGGATACTGGACACTCCCCCCACACATTCTAGGACTTCTAGGAGAGGAGGATGTGGAAAGTGGCAACGATTGCAGCGGTTCAGCATGGGCTGTAGCAGGACTCTAGCATCCAGCTGCCTTTCTTGAACCTCAACCAGACCTTCAACCTGTCTGTTTGCACCCTCATAATCTGCAGCATCTCGTCCCGCATGTCACACTTGTGTTCCCCCCGCCTGCGCTTCTGTCCTCACAGTCATTGTGCGGACTCGCCAATAGTGCAATCCTCCATGCGCTGTCACTCGGAGGAATGCACTAACTCAGTGAATGTGTCCTCCCGAGTCTTCTTTTTCTGCCTTCTAAACTGGGAAAGTCTCTGTCCCGGCATGGCGGATGCACCTACGGACAAGGTTTCAGCTGCATTGAATACAAAGCACAAGGGGAGCATTGACCGTACATACATTGTGTCTGGTGGAAGGTTAAATCTTTTTATAAAAGAAACTCCCCTCACTGCACTTCCCTGCAAGCTACAACTTAAGCACAACTGCTGGCTACTGCAAGAGTCGCTGTGCTGCTCCAGCCATGGTGAGTAAGGCCACGAGGCAGGGGCGGGAGGTCTTTGGCTGCAGCTTTTATTAAGATGTCTTTGGGATCAACGGTTGCAACATCAGCACAACGCCATTTCCCAGAGCCACTGGGATGGTGCTTGAGGACAGGCCCGAGCGTAAAGCCCCACAAAGAGTTGGATTGGTACAAAAGCGGCATCAATTTGGGGTAGAAGGGAGATGAACTGGAAGCACTGCCCCCCCTCCGCCCCACACATGCCTTTTAAATGCTAGCTGTAATACACTGTTATTCCTTCCAACCACAACCAGGGCAGGCTCAGGAAAGCGTGGTTGTGTGACCCAGAATTCACCAAACCGGGGGGATTATTTATCTAAGTGCTTGCAGTTTAAGGGCTCGTCTTTAAAGTTTCTCCGAGGTGACCCTATGTGATATCACTCTCCCGAGGGTAACAGAGGTGGAAAGGGAGCAGATGCTGCAAGCGTCTGGGCACAGACCTGGCCCTAGTGCTGTGTGCCAGCGGAGTTCAAACTGGGGTGGCGCGGGAAAGTGTCCTTCCGTGGTGGATGAAAGAGAGCTTCCTCGAGCGCTCAAGGGAAGATTCCCGGGTCCACAGGCACCGACTTCCCCTCTTGTGTGGGAGCTTGATCCCCCCGCAGCCCCGCCCCCACTTCACCGCTTCCATGAGGCCCCACCTCTTCCCCGCCCCCATTCCAACCCCTTCCCCAAAGTCTCTGCCCCTCCCTGTCCCTATTCCAACTCCTTTCCCAAATCCCCGCCTCCACCCCTGAGCGCGCCACGTTCCCACTCTTCCCCCGCCCCCCTAGAGTGTGCTAATGCCACCAAACAGCTGGGAAGCGCTGGGAGGCAGGCGGAGGAACAGGGATGCGGCGCACTCGGGGGAGGGGGAGGAGGTGGGGTGGCGGGGAAGGGGAGCTTGGCTGCCGGTGACTGCAGAGCCTGTGGGTGCTCCAGCCGCGGAATAACCACAGAGTTGGCGCCTATACCCCAGACCATCTCCAGGCACAGTCTTTTCCAGAGAGCACCCTCTGCGGCGCTGGCGGAGCCACTGATAACCACTATCCCGATTTTTTAACTCAGATTCAGCATTCAAAATAGTAGCATGTAACCGCTACGGTGTGACTGGAAATGTGGACTCACCAGAGGTGCCTTCTCTGGCCTCACGCTCCACCGCCGACTGGTCCTGCGTGGGGCAGGGTCCAGAGTTAAAAACCCTTCTTGGCCGTCAGGGAGGATGGATCCTGCGCTTGCCCGCCACGCAGTCTCCTGTTCCTCGTCAACATCCTCCTTTGTTGCCCGAGGCTCCTGAGAGGAATCCTTGGCGCGTTTGGGAGAGGTCGCCGCCTAGGATCGTATTTGGTGCCTCATAGAAGTGGCATGTTTGCGGCTCAGAACCAGAGCGACTGTTTCCCTCCCTTGTTTTCTGGACCTGTAGCAGGGCGCTGACCACAGCCTGCTGAGTCAGCCCTGCTCCCTCCTAGCCCAGCAACAGGGAGAAGCCTCTGCAAGCCCAGGGAGGCTAATCAGCCACCTGGCTGTAGCCCTGGGCTGCAGAGGGCTTAATGTGCTCCACCTGGCAGCCTCCACAGGATATAAAGCCTGCCAGGGAGGAAACCAAGAGGAGGGAGGAGACGGAGACGGAGACGGAGACGGTGACGGTGACGGTGACGGTGACGGTGACGGTGCAGGGGGAAGTAAGTAGAAGCTGAGGAAGCCAGCTGAGGCTGAAAGCCTGATAGAGCTAGCTATTCCTGAGGCCAGCCAAACAGAGGGCTGGGCCAAAGCCAGGGCCGGCGACAGGGTGGTACAATGGGTACAGCTGTACCGGGCCCCGGACCTAAGGGGGGCCCCCTTAAATCCGGGGCGGGCCCGGTACGCAGCTGTACCCCCTTGTCGCCGGGCCTGTGAGCAAGGCGCGGCTCCGGGCAGCTGCTGCAGCGCTCGTCAGCCCCCTCCCCCGGCACCCAGCAGCCTCCCCTGCCCCCCTTTGCTTCTCCCAGCCGGGCCACGCAGCCAGAGCGCATGCGGGGGTTGGGGCCCGGCGGGCGGCGGGAGACCGGCCGGGGGGGGAGGGGCCCGGCGGGCGGCGGGAGACCGGCTGGGGGGGGAGGGCCCCTGCGGGCGGCGGGAGACCGGCCGGGGGGGGAGGGCCCCTGCGGGCGGCGGGAGACCGGCCGGGGGAGGAGGGCCCCTGCGGGCGGCGGGAGACCGGCCGGGGGGGGGAGGGCCCCCGCGGGTGGTGGGAGACCGGCCGGGGGGGGCGGGCCCCCGCGGGCGGCGGGAGACCGGGGGGGGCCCCACACGATCTGCATACGGGGCCCCAAAATTCCTGTCGCCGGCCCTGGCCAAAGCTATACTTGTAGATAAGCTGTACATAGGTGGTGGGGTTTTTGCACCATGCGTGATCGAATAAAAGACACTGGTGAAGCCACAAAGCAGTCTCCTGCCTGTATTTTGAAGAGGGCAGCCAGAGGCCCGCTTACAGGACCGCTTACAGAAGCTCCTTTATCGTCCCGCAGCTCTGCTGTGTGTCCCTGGTGTAGCCCTTTCCCCCATGCCCGGTGGAATTGAAAGTACTCTCCAGAGCGGTCACAGCAGAGCATTGTGGGTAGGGTGGCCAGATGTCCCGATTTTATAGGGACAGTCCTGCTATTTGGGTCTTTGTCTTATCTAGGTGCCTGTTCTCCCCCCCCCCCCCAGCTTCCTGTCCCAATTTTTCACATTTGTTATCTGGTCACCCTAACTGGGGGACATCTCCTGGATGCCAATTCATTCAAATGACACAACACTGTCTACAGATTCTACACTATCCCCATGTTGATCTGTGACAAATGAAGTGTGTGTGTGGAGGAATAGTTCCCTTTTATGGGCACCCAGCCAGCCAGTTAGCTATAAAATTCCTCTTAGTAGCTGTTCTCTACTTGCTTTGCGTGTAAAGGGTTAACAAGCCCCCAGGTAAAAGAGAAGGAAGTGGGCACCTGACCAAAAGAGCCAATGGGAAGGCAGAACTTTGTAAAATTGGGAAAGAAACTTTCCCCTTTTCTGTTGTTCTCTCTGGGCTGGAGGGACACGGAGCAGCAATGCTACAAGCAGGAATGCTGTGTAAGGTTTGAACCAGGTATGAAAAATTATCTTCCATGCCTAGGAAAGATCATTTGAAGGCAAGAAATGTTTAGATAGCCGCGATCAGGTTTATTTCTTTATTTTGGCTTGTGGATCCCCTCTGTGTTGACCCCAGATGCTTTTATTTGCTTGTAACCTTTACGCTGAACCCCCTAGAAAGCTATTTTGGGTGCTTAATTTTTTGGAATTGCTCTTTTTAAAATCTAGCAAAAGCCGAAGTTCCAGATTTATTTTCTTCCTTTTTGTTTTTAATAACATTTACCTTTTTAAAGAGCCGGATTGGATTTTTGGTGTCCAGAGAGGTTTGTGCAAATGCTGGTCAGAGAAAAGCTGTAACACTGGGAGTTTAATACAAGCCTGGAGTGGGACGTATTAAGTTTTAGAATGCTTGTGGGCCCCCACCTTCTGTACTCAGAGTGCTAGAGTGGGAATTTAGCCTTGACAGATGTCTACTGAAACTCTACACCTCTCGCAGAGGTGGAATACAGATGTCGATTTTGCAAGCCTTTTAGGTCAAGGGATGCGGTAGTGCAGACACAAACATTAGTAACTCGACCTAACGCGGCATATGTCAACCTAACTTTGCAGTGTAGACCAGGCCTCAGGCATCACGGGGCAGTGGGTGAAGAGAGTGGAGTGGATTTGCAGCAAGGGGCCAGGCTGTACGATGCAGGGCACAGAGACTCCAGGCCCTGGAGATGCGGGTCCCAGCTGCCTGGATTCCTTCCCCAACAGAATTATCCCCTTGGCAGTGCCCATCCCATACAGCAGCAGCCATCCCTGCAGGATGTCCCTGGTACTGCCAAGGGGTGGCTTTGCTCCCCAGGGCCACCTCTCACCCATCTCAGGCTGGGAGCCAGCGCAGAGGACCAGGGAGCTGTTCTGGCCTCGGGCTGGCCATGTCCCACTGACTGGTGCCCTTTGTTTGCAGCTGGGGCTATTGTCTGCCAAGTGCCTGAGCAGTAAATAAAGTCCCTCTGGCTGGTTTCCTCCCGTTGAGCAGCAGCGGGGAGATAATGATCACACTGGGAATCCACAACACACAGGCCCATTGTGTGCCCCTGGGCTGACACCCGCCACTGACCGAATAACGGCAGGGGATACCGGGCCAGCCAGTGGGCCGAACAGAGCCAGCCTGGGTCCCACGCATTCCCTGCGGGAAAGCATTTGCATTCTGCAAAACTAGGGTCGCCCACACATAGGGGCTCGAACCCTGACTCAGGTAGAGGGCAAAGGGTATCTGGGAATGGGAGGCCGTCACCCCGGTGGCATGTCTGGTGGAGTCCTGGGGGGCTCTGCTCCTGGCCCGACGCCGGTCAGGAGCTTTATTGATGATCCGGAAGAAAATATCGAATGGCTGCTGGCGAGGTGACAAAGGACGAGCGGTGTGCGGTGGCGAGGACAGCTGAGTCTCCCGGAGTGATGGAAATCACCTGGTCTGCTGGCACATCCTGATGTTCTTTACTGTAGTCCACCCCACTCAACCAACTCTATGGTCTGGAGGCTGATTTAGCGCTAGGGGACACACACACACACACACACACTCACACTCTCTCTCTCTCACTCACTCACTTTGCGGTGCTGCCGTTTCAGACGGGAGTTCCCTCCGAACTCCTGGGGGATCCCATCTGGGCCTAGTGACACGTCGATTGATCCATTTGTTCCAAAGCCAGATGTGGAGTCTGGAGGAACCCCCGTTCCCAGGAGGGGACAGCCCGGGACACTCCCTCCTGCCCCGCCAGCACCCCCTGCAACACACACACAAGAAACACCGTTTCTGGGGTGTCGGTGCCTGGGCCAGGAGTGATCCAGCCTGGGCCATGCGCCTCAGCCCCCTTCCCCAGCTGGAACAGAAACAATCTGGGCCTAGCCCTCCCCCCAGCGCACAGGGTCAGAGCGAGGGGCTGTCACCCTGGCGGACCCTTGGTTCCCTCTAGCTAGGCCTGGCAGCAGCACACACAGAGGGGAGAAGGGCCCCCTCCCTCTGCATGTGGCCCCACTGAGGGGGATCCTGGCCCCCGCCAGTCTGCCAGCTGCCCTGCCCTCCCCAGGCTCCCCGCCCCATTGCCAGCCCCCTGTCTACCCAAGTCTGCCAGTCCACCAGCCCCCCGCTGCCCCCAGCCCCACGGCCAGCCCCTGCTTGCCTCGCTCTGCCAGTCCCCCCCACTCACCATCTCTGCCAGTCCCCCCAGCCCCACCCCTCGCCCCACTCTGCTCCCCTGCCCGCCCCAAGGAGAGCGTCAGATCCAGGGCACCCAGCTGCACTGTTCATGCTGAGGATGGCCACAGGGGGGCAGCAGAGGGCCAGGAACGAGGTGTCGCAGGTGGCTTGAGGGATACCTGCCACTTGTTCAATAAATTATTTCAATGACCTAATTTGCATGTCAGGAAGTCATTTGCATATGAGCAGAGCTTCCCGCCAAGGCCCAGCGCAAGGTCTTGGTCTCCCCTTGGCCTGCCGCCCACCCCACACATAGGGGGAGTAAATGCTTTGGGAATCCTGAGCCAGAGCAAGAGGGGGGCCTCCGCACCCCCTCTGCCTGCAGTCCCCCCCCCCAGCCCAGCCCGGGCGCTCCCTGCCCCCTCTTTCCCCCACAATCTAGCCCTGGAGCTCCTCATGCTCCCTGCACCCCACTCCCCACATGGCGAAGCCCTGGAGGTCCAGGGTCGGTCGCTCCCAAAGGCCCAGCTGGTCTCGGCCTCACTGCTGGGCCTGGGACACACGGTCTGAGACCCTCGTCCCTGCGTGAGGCCCCCCATGGTATCCACGGTGCCTCGGCCCTTTGCCCACAGCCGTAACCGGGAGGCGCCGCCCAGATCCCCAGCAAGCGTGTTTCCCAGCGACGGAGCACAGCAGGCCTGGCCGCACACGGCACCCCCCTACAGGGTTCACCAACTTCTTAAAGGACCCCAGACAATGCGGGGCCACCCTTCAGTCCCTGCTGCGCTGGCTGGGCTCACCCTGAGCCCTCCGTGCCCAAGACTCTGTAGCTCCATGGCCCTGAGGCAGCCAGGCCCCGGGGAGAAGGATCTGGCGAGCGGACACAGGCCGGGTCTCCCCTGAGCCCCATGCCTGCCTGCCAGCCTCCCCTACAAGCCAATGGCTCCCTTCACCAAAGTGCTGCACAGGGCAATACAACCAAGACAATCGCAGAGTGTGCTGCCGAACCAGCCTCACACAGACCCACCGGCTGTGGGCCGGGGCTGGAGACCCAGAATCCCGGACAAACTCAGCACCGCGCGGGCACCCAGGTCAGGCTAATGACACTGCCTCCGAGGAGATGCGGGTTTCCCTGGGAGCTCCCTGCCCAGCCAGGAAGCACTGTCTGTTTGGGGACAAAGCGCCCGGAGTGAAGAGCTGGCGTCTCAGCTTTAATTGGGAAACTCAGCTCAGCCTGCCCCAGGGTGCCATGAGCACAACGTGCAACTCTGCGGGGTGGGTCTGTGTGTCCTAGGCCCCATGCGCGAGGGTGAGTCTCTGTCACGGAGTCCCCGAGCGATGCTCTGGAACTGCTCCCCACCGAAGTCAGTCAGGACTCTGGGGAAGCCTCCTCTGTGGGAGCAGACAAGGGCAAGACGCTCACACGGCTTCCACCTTCCTGGGGCTGACCTTGGAGCATTCAGCATCCTCTGCCCCTCCGTGTGCTTCCCACAGCGAGTCCGTCCGGGAAAGCCAGAGTCCTGCACCCCAACTCCACAGTCAGATGGGACTCTCAGCCAGCCAGTAAACAGAGGTTAATTGGACGACAGGAACACAGTTTAAAACAGAGCTTGTAGGTACAGCGAACAGGACTCCTCAGCCGGGTCCATCTTGGGGGGACAGTGAGCCGGACAACTAAGTCTACACTTCACTCCATATCCCCAGCCAGCTCCAGACTGACTCTCCAGCCCCTCCTTTGCCTTTGTCTCTTTCCCCGGGCCGGGAGCTCACCTGATCCCTTTTTTCCCCCAACACCTTCAGTCGGCACCTTACGGGGACGAAGGGCCCAGGCCATCAGTTGCCTGGAGACAGGGCGTTGGCCACTCCGTTACAGTGGCCCTTTGCTCTGCAACAATCTCAGCCCCTAGAGACTTAAGAAATGCATAGGGGAAACTGAGGCACCCACACAGTATCCAGAGAGAACACTAAGAACATTCCCACTTTGTCACAGTCTCCTTCAAGGGTCCTGGGGTTCCACCCACCTTGGCAAAGCTGGGATAAGCTCATGGCTGAGGTGTCTGTGTCCTGAGCCAAACCATGGTGCCCCCGGGCCTCGGACCCTGTGCTGGGCCAGTGCTCTAGCATGGGAGGCTAGGCTGGGCCTAGGAGAGTTGCCCCCTCTGTGTCCTCAGCTTGATCAGGCTCAGGGGGCTGATCCTTTCGCTCTGGCTGCCAAGGCTCGGAGCTGCTTTCTGAGGCCAGCAGTCGGTGAGCGTCCTGCAGGCTGTGAGCCCGACGATGCAGCCAAGGGGCCATGGTCACATGACGCCAGCCCCACCTGGCCCGACAGGGGCAGCTCCGCTGGTGCGGGAGGGTGTGGTAAATGAAGCCAGGGTGTGGTGAGGGGAGAGCTCCCGTCTATGGACACCCAGCCAGCCAGATAGCTAGAAAATCCCTGTTAGTAGCTGTTCTTTACCTGTAAAGGGTTTTAAAAGCCCATCGGTAAAAGGCAGGGAGTGGGCACCTGACCAAAAGAGCCAATGGGAGGGCTAGAACTTTTTAAAATTGGGAAAAAAACTTCCCCTTTGTCTGTCTGTCATTCTCCGGAGAGAGGAGACACAGAGCAGCAATGTTGTCAGACGCTTTAAACCAGGTATGACGAGTCATGAAATCATACCTCGAACCTACTTATCTGGAAGCCCAGCTACGTAAATAGATCAAGGAATGTCTAGGAAGACGCGATTAGGTTTCTCTCTTTTCTTTCTTTATGGCTTGTGGGCTCCTCTGTGCTAACCCCACGGGCTCATGTTTTGCTTGTAACCTTTATGCTGAATCCAGAGAGCGATCTTGATGCTTAATTTTTGTAATTGTCTTTTTAAGATCTAGCAAAAAGCCCAAGTTCCAGATGTAGTTTCTTTGTTTTTAATAATATTTACCTTTAAGAACAGGGTTGGGTTTTTGGTGGCCTAAGGAGGGTTGTGCACGTTGTTTAATTAGCTGGTGGCAACAGCTGGTTTCCATTGTTTTTCTTTCTCAGCTCGTCCCCAGAGGGGGGTGTGTGGCGTGAAAGGGAGGAATTCCCAAGTGCACCTTCCTGGGCTCTCTAAAAAGGAGGGTTTTTGCACCTACGTAGTGGCAGCATTTACCCATCCAAGGTCAGAGAAAAGCTGTAACCTTGGGAGTTTAATACCAGCCTGGAATGGCCAATATTAATTTTTTTGAATTCTTGCAGGCCCCCACCTTCTGTGCTCAAAGTACCAGAGTGAGGAATCAGCATTGTCAGATGGGCACCTGCCCTTTATCCCAGCGGGGTGGAGCTCAGGGGGGCAGGATAGTGCCAGCCCAAGGAGGGGCACCAGGGGCAGCATGGGCTCTGCTCAGGTAGGTACCTCATGTACCACAACCCTGTGAGGGGCTCCAATGCTGGACACTGGCTGCGGCGATGGGGGTTCACATGGTATGTGGGGGAGCAGGTGGGAACCCTGGCCAGGGGACCTCGCTAGCTGCAACTGGGGAGAGCCCATCTCTGCCCCACACTGGGGCCTTTGCTGGGTGCCCTCTTCCCACCCAGGTCGCCCTTCCCTCTGCCGCCATTGCTCAGAGTACTGGTCACGCCCCTCTGAACCCCATGTGCCCGCCTGGATGAAGAGTTCAGACTGGCGCAGGTGCCGGGATGGGCTGCTGGGCTGTTTGGGCACCATGCGTGCCTTTGTCCTGGGTTTGTACAGCTCCGAGCACAGCGGGGTCATGACTGGGTTCCTCAGCACTCCCTCATGACAATAATGAATATCAGAGCGCAGGAGACGGGCACAGCTGGGCTCTTTGGCTGGCAGCGCAGGCTACCCGGAGCGGGCTTGAACGCCAGGGCGGGCTCAGAGCTAGTGAAGTGCAAGGACAGTGTTGGCACCATCACAGCTGGGGTCAGCTGGCCAGGGATCAATGTCCCCCCCCGGGGGAGGGGGTATGAACCAGCCTCCCAGCCGGGAGGGGGCCCAGGCTCGAACTGGTCTGAAGATGGAGCTGGAGAGGTTTCTGGCTGGGATTTTCTGCCCGGATCCCCTTCTGGCCCCGTTGCTGCTCCCCTCTGCTCCTGGCACACGGAGGGACCCTGAGTGGGGATGGCCCCGAGGCCAAGCTGCCTGGCAGCTCCAGAGTTGGGGGCGGTGGCTGGGGTGGAGGGAGCCGGAGAACCTGGGGGAGCTGCCGGCCTGTGTCTGGAAGCACCTTGGGATGCTCCAGCCCTGCCGTGGTGCCAGGGCAGCTCCCTGGCACTCCCGTTTTCTGGCGCCCAGGAGCGACGCACCCTGAGCCGGCGCCGGTGCCTTCAGTCGGGCCCAGGCCCCCGGGAGCCTCTCTCCAGATCCGCAGATCCCTGGTGCCCAGGCCCGGCGCTGACGCTCCCCTGGGGCGGGGGGAGACAGCCGCTCTCCAGACAGATACCGGCGCGGTCTCCCCAGCCCAGAAAAACCGGTGATTGCCCTGCCGCGGCATGGGAGGCTTCCAGCCAGGGCCACAGGGAGGGGCTTCCTCTCAGGAAACCACCCCCCTTCCCCGACACCCTCCATCTCCTCCAGCTCCCTGCGGAGCCACTGGCCAGTGCGGCTGTGTCCCGGCCAGCAGGAGATGGAGTGAGCCCCAGAGTCACCTTCGGAGCACGGTAAGGGGGGGGGGGGGGGTCCTGCTCCCATGAGCCTCCATCCCCATCCCCTCCACCCCCCTGCTCCTGCCCGGCTCTCAGTCTAGCCAATCGAGGGCCCCAAAGCGCTTCACCGATATCCCCAGATGCCGGGCAGGACTAGTCCCATTGGAGGGGGGAAACTGAGGCAAGGGCGGGGAAGGGAGCTGCCCAGTGTCTCACAGCAGATCAGCGACTAAGCCAGGAATCCCTGGAGTCCTGAGGCTTAGCTCTCTGCTCTAACCACTAGGCTCCGCTTCCCCCCCAGGATTCTGTGGGTCTGTGAGCCTCACAGCAGGGAGCCACATGGCGGGGCAGGTTGTGTGGTATGTCAGGGGGTAGTGCCGGTGCCAGGCACGTGCCCTGATGGCAGGGGGAGCCGGGGCCGGGTACGTGCCCTGCCAGCTGGGGGAGCCGGAGCCGGTGCCGGGTTCACGTCCACCTGGTTGGAGTTGTTGGTGAACGGGAATGAGCCAAGTCTCTGCCCAGCTGCTGCCTTCTCCGTCCTGGCCCGACGCGGCCGGGTCCTGGTGGTGGTCCAAGCAGGGCTCCCCAAATGGGGCAGCTGGGCACAAGCCCTGGGAGTGGCCAGCCCTGCCGTGGGGGCCCTGATCGCTGCGGGGTGGGGCCGGCCTCGTCTGGGTGCTGCCCTCCTGGCGGAGGGGCCCAGTGGGACTGGGATGGGGAAATGGGCCCTCCCCGGGCCATGTGTCTCCTGGACTGGCCATACCCCCCTGTCCCTCTGTGCCTGCCCAGCCCCCACCTGGCCCCCATGTCCACCCAGCCTTCCTGCCTGCCCCACCCCCACATCCCTCCTCTCCCATGTCACCCATCCCCCCTCCCTCTGGCTCTTGCCCCCTCCATCTCCCCCACTCTGCCCTCACCAACTACCCCTCTCTATTGTCCCTCTGCCCCCTACTCCCCTCCCACCTTCTCTCCCCCAACTTTGCCCATCCAGTTTGACCCTGGGGAGCCGGAGGCTCAGGGACTCACCCCGGCCCCCGCAGCAGGGCAGAGGCAGAAAACCTGGCACCTGCCAAGCTCATGGCCCCAGGAGGCCAGCCAGTGCCAGCACCCCTTTGCCACGGAGGGAGAAAAGTCTGCAGACCCTTTCCCTGCCACAGAGCCAAGGATAGAACCCAGGAGTCCTAGCTCCCAATTCTCATCACTAGACACCACTCCCCTCCCAGAACCTCATAGTCCTGGCTCCCAGCCCCCTGCTCTAACCACTGGACCCCTCTCTCCTCCCAGAGATAGAACCCAGGAGTCCTGGCTCCTAGTCCCCTGCTCTAACTACTAGACCCCAGTTCTCCTCACCATGCAACTTGGCCAGACTCTGCGGGAGTTTGATCCCTGGCCCTTTGGCATTTTGCTGTGCTATGCAGCTGAGGGGTACAAGGGTGACTGGGGCGTGGGGACGGGGAGGATTGGGGATGGGGCGGGTAGCAGAGGGGTTGGGGGGAGCACCTTTGTATTATGGTCTTTGATACCGTAGCACCCAGGAGCCTCAAATCAGCTCCTCCCTCCCCCCCCCTCCCCGCCGCGCTAGGGCCTGTACAAACACACGACAGACAGTCCCTTCCCCGAGGAGTGTCCCCAGTCCTGACCCGTGTCTAATCTGCCCCTGTCGCTGTCCCCAGAGCCACTCCCATCTCCAGTGCCCTGCTCCACCCCCACTGTTAGCTCCGCAGGGCAGGGGTCTCCTTCGTCTCCGGTATGGCTGGAAAGTGCTGGGGTCCTGGGGCATCTCTGTGCCAGCCAGCCTGACATCAGGAGCGGGTGCCCCTGCCGCACGGGTGGGGGTGGTCCAGACTGGCACAGAAAGTGGCCAGCTGGCGTGCCAATAAGAACCGTGAGATGGCTGGGCTCCCTGCAGACTCTGGGGTGAGGAACGACCCCTCGGCCCCCAGCCCAACAACTCAAGCCCTGCTGGGCACGGTTCAGCAGAAGCGCCAGGGTGCCTGGAGGGAGGGGGTCCGGAGCATTAACTCCTGCCCCAATGCAAAGGGGGGCAGGCAGAGGGTCGCTGCAGGTTGCAAAACAAGGCAAATCGGGGGGAAGGGGGAGACACAGGAGTCCTGTCCCTCCCCCCTGCTCTAACCCACCATGCTAGGTCTACATTGCAAAGAACAGCAGCGGAGTCCGAATCCCAGGGAGGTGGGTGGGGCTCGGCGTCTACATGGCTATTTTTAACTCCGTAGACCGCTTGGGCGCTAGGACTCAGTGCTGCGAGGTTATTTTTGCAGTGTAGACATATGCTAGACCCCCTCCCCTCTCCGAGCTGGAGACAGAACCCAGGCATCCTGGCTCCCACTGCCCTGCTCTGACCACTAGACCCCACTCCCCTCCCCGAGCTGGAGATAGAACCCAGGCATCCTGGCTCCCACTCCCCTGCTCTGACCACTAGACCCCACTCCCCTCCCCGAGCTGGAGATAGAACCCAGGCATCCTGGCTCCCACTCCCCTGCTCTGACCACTAGACCCCACTCCCCTCCCCGAGCTGGAGATAGAACCCAGGCATCCTGGCTCCCACTCCCCTGCTCTGACCACTAGACCCCACTCCCCTCCCCGAGCTGGAGATAGAACCCAGGCATCCTGGCTCCCACTCCCCTGCTCTGACCACTAGACCCCACTCCCCTCCCCGAGCTGGAGATAGAACCCAGGCATCCTGGCTCCCACTCCCCTGCTCTGACCACTAGACCCCACTCCCCTCCCCGAGCTGGAGACAGACCCCAGGCATCCTGGCTCCCACTCCCCTGCTCTGACCACTAGACCCCACGCGGACACGGTGCTGCGATCCGCGTCTGCAAACGCTGCCCCCTCCCCCCCTCCTGCCCGGGCTGCCAGCTCAGCGCGGAGGGAGCCAGACCCATTTCCTGCCGTCTGCAGCCCTCCGGCCTGGGGGTCATTTCCTGGTCTTGGCCGGCGCCTCCGGCGCTCGGGGATGTGAGTCACGGGCTCCCTGCCCCCAAGGGGCCCAGCGCCGGGCCGGTGTGGCTCCTGTCCTGCTGCAGGGGGCAGCCCCTGGGCAGGACTCCCAGCTTCAGGGCCTGCGTGGGGCCAGGCACAGCAGGTGCACGGCTCATTGCTGGCCTGGGCACAGCTGGCATCTGCCGGGGGGGGGGGGGAGGGGCGGCCTGGCTCCAACTCTGTCAAGCAGCCTCCTTGGGGCATCCCACGGAGCTGGAGTGGGGGGCGGGGTCTGCCATAGGGCCAATTGGACACACACCGGGGAGACACGGCGGAGTGTTCAGTGTTAAATCTCTGGGGTTGGGCCGTCTCCCCCACCTTGGGGTTTCCCTGGAGAGCTTTGCCCTGCCCCATCGCATGGGAGCGAGTCAGAACAAGAAGAGTTTCTGCTCCGCAGGGCGGGCTGGGAGCCCGGAGCACTGCTGGGTCTGCTCCGGTGCCTTTAGGTATGTCTACACTGTCCTTGTGGCGTGGAAAGGGGAGTCACGCCGTATTCCCAGGGGAGAGCTCTCCCGGTGATAAAACATACCCACCCCGAACTGGGGGCGGTCGTGTTCGGGCTGGGAACGCGGCTCCTGGTGCTAAACGCCATCTACACTGGCGCTTTTCAGCGCTAAAGCTTTTGTCGCTCGGGGTGTGGATGTGTGTTTTACACCCCCGAAGGAGGACAGTTTTAGCACGGAAAGGGGCTGTGTAGACGCAGCCTTAGCTCCAGGAAGGGCCTGGGAAGGGCCCGTCCTACCCTAGGCTCCTCGCTGGTCACCAGCTGGGTTTTCTAAGTGCTCTAAAATCCACAGGTCGATGATGGCTGTGACCTATGGGTGCCGGGGGGTGCCCAACTCCGGGAGGGCAGGGGGGGTCTAGTGGTTAGAGCAGGCAGAGCCCCGGAATCAGGACAACCGGGTTCCTTCCTTGGCTTAGGGAAGCGGGGTCAATTGGTTAAAGGTGGAGGGGTCAGAGCCAGACGTCCTGGGTTCTGGCCCCGGCTCTGAGAGGGGAGGGGGTCTGGTGGTTATGTGGGGGGCTGGGAGCCAGGCTGGCCCCGGCTCTGAGAGGGAAGGGGGTCTGGTGGTTATGTGGGGGGCTGGGAGCCAGGCCTGCCCCGGCTCTGAGAGGGGAGGGGGTCTGGTGGTTATGTGGGGGGCTGGGAGCCAGGCCGGCCCCGGCTCTGGGAGGGGAGGGGGTCTGGTGGTTATGTGGGGGGCTGGGAGCCAGGCCTGCCCCGGCTCTGAGAGGGAAGGGGGTCTGGTGGTTATGTGGGGGGCTGGGAGCCAGGCCTGCCCCGGCTCTGAGAGGGGAGGGGGGATCTGGTGGTTATGTGGGGGGCTGGGAGCCAGGCTGGCCCCGGCTCTGAGAGGGAAGGGGGTCTGGTGGTTATGTGGGGGGCTGGGAGCCAGGCCTGCCCCGGCTCTGAGAGGGAAGGGGGTCTGGTGGTTATGTGGGGGGCTGGGAGCCAGGCCTGACCCAGCTCTGAGAGGGGAGGGGGGTCTGGTGGTTATGTGGGGGGCTGGGAGCCAGGCCTGCCCCGGCTCTGGGAGGGGAGTGGTCCCAATCTGGGATTCTTTGAGCCAAGCGTTCCCAAGAGCCGGCGCCTTGTTGTAACCCAGACGGGACACCACGGTTGTGTAGATCTTATCCCGCCTGTGTGCACCCCCGGGGCTCAGACTCTGGCTCCGACCCTCCCCGGGGGGGAATTCAGGGCTCGTCCAGCCTGCCCCCGGGACATGCTCCGGTGACTTTGCAGCCCCCCTGGAAACCAGCCAAGGTCCCAGCCACTTGCACCCCAAAGCGCGGGCCCCTTTGGATCTGGGGGCAGCTGGGCCTGGCCTGGCTGGGGGCCTGCTGGCATGTACGGCATTCTCGTTTGTGGGGCTCAGGTACCAGGGATGGGCCCGACACCCTCCTCCCAACAAACACCCACACCAGGGAGAGGTGAGAGGGGCTGGAGACAGCCTGGCCGAGGGGCAGGGATTGGGAGCGCACAGTCACCCACAGCGGCTGCGGCTGACCCCCAACGGGGTGTGTGTATGTGTGTGTGTAGGGGTGTGTCTGGGCAGGGGTGTGTCTGGGTGCAGGGGTGCACACATGAGCGTGTGGCATGTCTGTGTGTGTGCCCTGGGCACGCCCACATGAGCACACAACTGTGTCCGTGCAGATGTGTGTGTTTGTGAGCATGCTCACACCATTATGCAGCGTGGGGAGCCCCATAAATAACCCAGGCAGCTCTGCACCTGTCCTGCCCCATAGCCCGACACGGCTCGGTGTGGGTGGCTCCGCCCCCATCCTGCCCCATAGCCTGACACAGCTCGGTGCAGGCAGCTGTGCCCTCATCCTGCCCCATAGCCCGACATGGCTCGGTGCGGGCGGCTCCATGCCCATCCTTCCCCATAGCCCAACACTGATGGGTGCAGGCGGCTCCGCCCCCATCCTGCCCCTTAGCCTGACACGGCTCGGTGCGGGCGGCTCCGTGCCCGTCCTGCCCCATAGCCTGACACGGCTCAGTGCAGGCAGCTCCGTGCCCGTCCTGCCCCATAGCCCGACACGGCTCAGTGTGGGCGGCTCCGTGCCCGTCCTGCCCCATAGCCCGACACGGCTCAGTGCTGGCTGCTCTCTGCCCGTCCTGCCCCATAACCCAGGTGGCTTAGTGAGAGCTACTTCCCACCCCATCCTGCCCCATAGCCCAACACAGCTCAGTGCGGGTGGCTCGGTGCCCGTCCTGCCCCATAGCCCAACACTGCTCGGTGCGGGCGGCTCCGCCCCCATCCTGCCCCATAGCCTGGCACGGCTCGGTGCGGGTGGCTCCACGCCCATCCTGCCCCGTAGCCCGGCACGGCTCGGTGCGGGTGGCTCGGTGCCCGCCCTGCCCCATAGCCCGGCACGGCTCGGTGCGGGTGGCTCCACGCCCATCCTGCCCCATAGCCCGGCACGGCTCGGTGCGGGTGGCTCGGTGCCCGCCCTGCCCCATAGCCCGGCACGGCTCGGTGCGGGCGGCTCCGCCCCCATTCTGCCCCATAGCCTGGCACGGCTCGGTGGGGGTGGCTCCACGCCCATCCTGCCCCATAGCCTGGCACGGCTCGGTGCGGGTGGCTCGGTGCCCGCCCTGCCCCATAGCCCGGCACGGCTCGGTGCGGGTGGCTCGGTGCCCGTCCTGCCCCATAGCCCGGCACGGCTCGGTGCGGGCTGCCGACCCATCCCATAGCCCAGGTGGCTCAGGCTGCTCTCTGCCCTGTCCTGCCCCATAACCCGGCTGGCTGAGGGAGGGGCTACTTCCTACCCCACAGCCCAGACGGCTCAGTGCCCACAGCTCCCTGCCCCATAACCCCAGACGGCTCAGTGCCCACAGCTCCCTGCCCCATAACCCCAGACGGCTCAGTGCCCACAGCTCCCTGCCCCATAACCCCAGGCGGCTCAGTGCCCACAGCTCCCTGCCCCATAACCCCAGACGGCTCAGTGCCCACAGCTCCCTGCCCCATAACCCAGACGGCTCAGTGCCCACAGCTCCCTGCCCCATAACCCCAGACGGCTCAGTGCCCACAGCTCCCTGCCCCATAACCCAGGCGGCTCAGCGCCGGCTGCTCCCCGCCCCTGTCTTGCCCCAAGGCAGGGCGGGGCCGGCGCCTTGCCCGGCAGTTCCCGGAGCCGGTCGCAGGGACGGGGGCGAGGGGCGGACGCGGGGGGTCCGGCCGTGGGGGCCGCTCTCAGCGGCGCGATGGAGACCCAGGTACCGGCTGCGAGGGGTGGGGCTGGGGAGGGGGCGGCACCGGGGAGCGTCCAGCCCCGGATCGGGTCACGGGGACGGGCTGGGGCTCCCCGGGAGGCGCCGGGGGCGGGGGCTTTGTGCCGGCTTGGACCTGGGGGGGGGTCTGTTTTGGGTCGGGGTTTGAGCGGGGCTGTAAGCGGGAGGGAGTTCAGGGGGGGGGGAGTTCAGGGGGGACGGGGGGCTGGGTGGGGGTGGGGGAGGGGAGTTCAGAGGAACGGGGGGCTGGTGGGGGTGGGGGAGGGAGTTCAGGGGGACGGGGGCTGGGGTGGGGGGGCAGGAGGGAGTTCAGGGGCTGGGTGGGGGTGCAGGAGGGAGTTCAGGGGGGGGTGGGGGAGGGGAGGGGGGGTGGGGGAGGGGAGTTCAGGGGGGGTGGGGAGGGAGGGGGGTGGGGGAGGGAGGGGGGGTGGGGGAGGGGAGGGAGGGGGGACGGGGGGCTGGGTGGGGGGGTGGGGGGGGAGGGGAGTTCAGGGGGGATGGGGGGGCTGGGTGGGGGTGGGGGAGGGGAGTTCAGGGGGGATGGGTGGGCTGGGGTGGGGGTGCGGGGAGGGAGTTCAGGGGGACGGGGGCTGGGTGGGTGTGCTTGGAGGGAGTTGAGGAGGGAGGGGGCTATCCTGGGGGTGTGGGGGGGAAGGGTTCAGGGGCTCTGTGCTGAGTGTGGGGGGAGGGATTCAGGGGCTCTGCACTGGCCTGGTGGCCCCCAGGGGCATAGGGGGCTGAGCTGCCCGAGTTCAGGGGGGGTGTTGGCTGACCCTGAAGGTATCACCTCCATTCGGTCCTCCAGCCTAGGTCACCTAGAGCAGCGGTGGGGTGACCAGACACCCCCGGGGGAGGTGAGGCCTGTTTGTGTCTGTCTGCCCCCCCACACAGCACCCCAGGAGTGGGGGTGGGGAGCCCAGGATTATCTTCCCTCCCCCTCCCCCATGCGTGTGGCTGGTGCCGGGCTCAGCCGGCCAGTGCCAAGCACAAGGAGTCGGGTCCCTTGGTGCCTTCCCCTCGCCCATCCACCTCCACCCGTGCCCGCTCCCTGCCGGCTTCAGAAGACAAGGGCCAGGTGTGTGGCTGGGCGGGGGGAGCCAAGGCCGGCTGGGCTATAGCTTGGCGCGTGGCCAGGCTGTGCCCATTGCCATCCTCAACAATTAGCCTGTGCTGGAGAAAGCGTCTTCTGCCCTGGGCTGGGCTGGACCCTGGACCAGGCGGGGCCTGCTGGCAGAGCAGGGCAAAGTCCTACGTCAGGCCCGGCGCTCGGGTGTAAATCTGCCACCAGACAGATGGGCACCGGCTGGCAGAAGCCCGTTCTCGTTCTCCCCTGGGTGGCTGGGATGTTTGCTCTGCTCCCAGGCAGAAGCAGTTTCACTTTCGTCTTGGCTGCTTACAGAGTGAAGGTGGGGGGTGGGGGTGGGGGGGGCGTTTCCCCTGGCAATGGAGGCAGAGCTCAGCTCCCCCCCCCCCACGTTCCCCGGCCCCATGGCACTCGAAGGGCGGGGAGAACCTGTGGGGCGCCCCCGCGGAGCAGCCATGCTCGCCAGGCACCGCCCTGGGCATGGCTGGCATCCCGGCACCCTCTCTCTGCCCCTCACCAACAGCCCTGGAAGAACTGGGGGGTTCAGGGGGCACTGCCCCTGGGCATGGCTGGCATCACCGTCATCCTCTCTGCCCCTCACCAACAGCCCCTGGAAGAACTGGGGGGTGGGGGTGGGGTGGGGATCAGCCCCCGTGGAATTTGGGTCTCTTTGCCACTGGGTCTTGCCCAGCCGTCCAGCCCTGGGCAAGTCACTCCCCCTCCGGGCCACCATCAGGGCCCTGGGTGAAAGTGGGGGGGGGGGGGAGATTTCTCCTGCCCCGGGCAAGGAGCTTGAAGCTCGAGGGTCGAGTAGCCCCGTACTAGGGTTATTAGAACCACTGCTGTCTGCAAAAGAGTCCTGTGGCACCTTAAAGACTAACTAAAGTATTGCAGTGAAGTATCCAGGGGCAGGAATAAATAAGAGGCAAGGACCGCTCTAGAGGTAACGAGGTTAGTCCAATCAGGCTGAACCAGCTTGTTCTCTCTAATCAGGGAAGATGAGGTCCTCTTCTAGCAGCTGATCTGGAGGTGTGAACACCGAAAGAGGAGAAACTGCTTTTGCAGTCCACTCCTAAGTCTTTGTTCAATCCCAAATGGATGGTGTGGAATTTGCAAATGAATTGCAGCTCTGCAGTTTCTCTTGGCAATCTGGTCTCGAAGTTTTTTTTTGCTGCAAGATGGTGACCTTCAAATGTGTTATGGTGTGTCCAGGGAGGTTGACGTGTTCGCCTGCAGGTTAACAGGGCTACCTCTCTGATTCCTGTTGTCTGAAAGTTCGCCCAGGCCTTGGGGGTGGGGGGTGGAGGGGCTTAGCCTCCCGGCTGCGCATCTGAGGTGCACGGGGAGGCTGCAGCTGAGGGTCCGGTGATGGTGAGCGTCCGTGAAAGGGGGGTGGAAGAAATCCTCCTCCCCCGGGGGAGAGCTCTCGCTCCCAGTCTGAGACCGCTGTGGGTAACCTCTGGGGGATGGAGGTGTGGGGGGGGCCGTGTGTGTGTGCGAAGAGGCGGGTGTGGAAAGGGGGTTGGGGGGTGCAGAGAGGGGGGGCTATGTCAGTAGATTTAATTTTATCTCACACTCCATTGCAAACCTGCTCCCCCCCCCCCCCCCCAGTGTTTGCAGCAGATCTCAGCTGTTCAGATGACCCCCCTGGGGCCTTTGCTTTGTCCCAGGAATTCCCTTCCCTGATCCTTGTCTAGGTGGGAGAGTCTGACCAGTTCTACAGGTGTAACTGGGCCCTGCCTAGCCAGGGAAATGGCCCCGGAGGTTGGAGTCTCCCCCCCACAGCCCCGACACTGAGGTAGGAGCGCCTGGGTTTGGTTTAGCTCAACCCCCTTCCCCGGGGACCTGTCCAGCCCTGGTAGGGCCAGGGCAGTTATAAGGTGCTGTTGCCCTGCTGGTGGAGGGAGGGAGCTCTCCCTTTGTCCCATGTCCCTGCACCTGACGAGGTGGGTAAAAATCTGCCCTGAACCCACCCCGGTTTGCACCCGGGACCAAACACTGCAGGGGGAGCAGAGATGCACCGAGACGAGCTGCTCAGCGCAGCCTTGTGGATAGACTCAGTTCTGTTCCTGGATCTGCCACCGGCCTGCTGTGTTACCCCCGGGCAAGTCACTGTGCCCCTCAGTTTCCCCACCTGGGGATAATGACCCCCACCTGCTTTGGAAAGCACGGAGCTGGGGGGGCACGCGAAGAGTGTCCCCAGGGATGGGCGCCGTCAGAGTGGGGTCACTCAATTCACACCCCGCCGCAAACGCTTCCCACGTGGCCCGGGCCTAAGCTCGGGGGGCGGGGGGGCACTCCCATGGGAAACGTGGGCCGTTCCCGGGCAGGCTCACACCACCACTGGACACTCTGCGCTGGGAACCCCTGGGCCCAGGCTTTCCCCCTCTGCCAGCGGTCCCATCTCCCCTGCACTAGACTGGGCAGGAGCCCCCCTCCTTGGGGGTCGGGAAGAGAGACAGCTGGGTTGGGGTGAGGAGGAAAAGGTGTATGCCAGGGAAGGGGACCAGGAGGCTGATGAGGGGAGGGGACCATGTGGCTGATGGGGGGTGAGGGGAGGGGAGGAGAGAAGGGACGATGAGGTCGATGGGACAAGTAGGGACCATGAGGTTGATGGGAGAGGAGGGGGACCATGTGACTGATGAGGGAAGGGGACCAGGAGGTTGATGCGGGGTGGGGTGGGTGGAGGAGACCACGGGACAGCCCTCGATGGCATGTGGTCCAGACTTGTCTGCTCTGAGCCAGTATTCCCATGGCGGGGACATGGGGCGCGAGATGGGGAGGGCTCCGAGGGACCACAAGGAATCTGCTGGTGGGTCTGAGCACCAGAAGTGGCGTCAGGAGGGAATTTCCCCCCCAGGTCAGATTGGCTGAGGCCCTGGGGGGGGAGAGGGGTTCTTTTCCCCCCACAGCCTGGGACACGGGTCACTTGCAGGTTTGAACTAGAGCCAGTGGGACGGTTGTGACTCCACCCAAGGTTCTGGGGTACCGTGGAGGGGGAGGAGCTGCGTCCGGATGGACGAAGTCAGGGAAGGGCAATCCTAGCCCTCCTGCGACATCTCCCCCCCCCCCCCCCGGGCATGCCTCTCCCCCCCCCCGGCATGTACGTGTTACCCCAGGCGAGTTAGGTTTTTGGATCAGAACCGCACGCTTGTCAAAATTTCATTTTGATGGGAGAGTTTAAAGGGTTAAAAATCAGTTCCAGGAGTGACCCATGATCAAGATCCTGAGGGAGAAAGCCTGGAAAGAATTGTACTTATAGAGAGGGTGATGTTTAAGCAATAGGCCCCAGAGCAGGAACTGAAAAATCTGTTAATTGCTAGTGATCAGGAAGCAGCCCAAGCAAAAATGCTTGTAGTGAGAAACCAGTAGACCTTGAAGAAATGCAAAAAAAATAGCTGCTATGGAAGAGAGGCTGCGGAAAGAGAACGCCTGTGTTTTGGACATGAACAAGGAATGGCATATATGCGGTTACAGGAACTAGAAGCTAAGGCAGAAGTGGACAGACTCAAGCTCCAACGGAGAGAATAAAAGAACAACAGGAACTGACTGTATCATCCTGGAAAGCCTTCTCCTCTCAACAGCAGAGAGGGCGATAGACTATCCAGTTTGTAACAATGTTGGTAGGCTGGTTGACTCTTAAGTGTGTAGCCCAATTTACCTCAGCACTGCCACTTTTGAGGTAAATGCTTTTCCTGTGAGCCCAGGTGAAGGTAACTTGTGTAGAGAATGTAAAAGCCAATGGTCAAGGTTGGTTAGGGCAAATTACAGCTTCTAATATCACTCTTGTTAAAGCAGAATCTTGTCAAGAAGAGGATTATGTACCAAATCAGAGGGTGAATATTTTATCCTCTGAGTTTGCTGTAAATGTGCCTTTAGCCAGAATCCACCTTGAATGGAATGGTGTTAAACATGAAGTTATGGCTGGTGTAAGGAAGTTCTTGTCGAAGGATCTTTTGATTGGGGAGGATATTAAAGCTTTTGTTCCGTCAAGTTGACATAAATCAGTCACAGGAAAGAAATAGTCCTGAATCTGTGTCTATTAGGGGCAAGGATTTGCCTAAGGAGGGTTTCTCCATATGTTTGTCCGAGGAAGATGGCTGTTTGTCCATGCAAAGAAGCAGTGCGTATGTGGAAAACATTTCTGAGTGTCTGTCTGGTATCTCAGAAGTGAACCTGGCCTTAGATTTTTTCTCCAGAGCAAATGGAAGCTGGTGGATCAGGTTAAAGCCCCAACTGAAGAAGGAAGGGGTTGCCAGCTAGGTAAGTGATAAATTGTTGGCTAGTAAAGCTTGGGGAAAGTAAGTCAACCTGTGGAACTCCTTGCCTGAGGAGGCTGTGAAGGCTAGGGCTATAACAGGGTTAAAAGAGAACTGGATAAATTCATGGCGGTTAAGCCCATTAATGGCTATTAGCCAGGATGGGTAAGGAATGGTGTCCCTAGCCTCTGTTTGTCAGAGGGGGGTGATGGATGGCAGGAGAGAGATCACTTGATCATTACCTGTTAGGTTCACTCACTCCGGGGCACTTGGCATCGGTCACTGTCGGTTGACAGGATACCAGGGTGGATGGACCTTTGGTCTGACCCAGTACGGCCGATCTTATGTTCTTAAGTTACATTCTTATGTTCTTATGTTCGTAAGTCTGACCCAGGCAAAAGTGATGTGCTTAAAGTAGCCCAGTGTAGTAGGACACTATTTGTGGAAATCGTTTATCTGTTAAGGGAGAGGAAGGCAAGAAGTTTAGAGGAGCCTCGGCAAATTTCTGAGCTGATGGCTTTGTCTAATAATCAGTGTGAAGGATTGTGACAGGGAAGGAATCACTCCTGTGTCTGTCAGGGGTATTGACTTGCCTATGGAGGGAGCTACACCCCAGTCTCCAAGCGGTTGTCCGTGAACAGCCCTGTGTACTGGGACAAGGGAAATGAGATCCCAAGCTATGTGGCTGTTAAAGGGGAATGTTTCTCCAGCTCTTTTCTGTGTGTAGAGCAGACAGAAGAAGCCTGTCGGCCTATGATGGTTGCAAATCTATCAGTTGATCCAGAGTTGATTCTGGATACAACTAAAGCCCCGGGAAGGAAGTGTCCTTAATGTGTGTAGGTACTATGCACAGCAGGGTGTATGGGGGGAGGGGGCTGCCTGGAGCAGGACAGGAGTGTGGCATGGCATAGGGTAGGGGCACATGGGATAGGTGTGTGTGTGGGATCATAGGGGGCACACGGTGTGATTGGTATCGTGGGTGTGGGATGGGGGTACAGGGTCTGTGATGGGTGCATATGGTGTGGACTGAGGGTATGCCGGGTTATTGGGGGTACAGGGTGGAAGCCTTATTGAGGGTGTAGGAACAACCCATCCCGATGTGCAGAAAGAAGAGCAAATATGGCAGGCAACCAGCTTGACTTAACCGAGAAATCTTCGTTGAGCTTAAAACACAAAAAGAAGCTTACAAGAAGTGGAAACTTGGACTGATGACTAGGGAGGAGTATAAAAACATTGCTCGAGCATGCAGGGATGTAGTCAGGAAGGCCAAGCACAATTGGAGTGGTAGCGAGGAAAGGATCGTGAAGGGTAACAAGAAGGGTTTCTACAGGCATGTTAGCAACAAGGAGGTCAGAGAAAGTGGGGGACCCTTACTGAATGGGGAAGGCAACATAGTGACATGATGTGGAAAAGATGAAGTACTTATATATATATATATATACCCTGTTTCCCCGAAAGTAAGACATCCCCCGAAAATAAGACGTACTTCCAGTTTTGCCTTTCGCTGTAATATAATGTAATGTAATTTTGGGAGCAAAAATTAATATAAGACACTGTCTTATTTTCGGGGAAACACGGTATATATATATATATATATATTTATATACTAACAAAAATACCCGGCGTTGCTTGGGGTATTTGTAATTGGAAACTGGGATGTAAAAAGACTACAATGGTTTTTATTAATACAAATTTTGTTCAGAAGTCTCCTTTTGTCTAATTTCATTCTCTTGCATTTAGATGTGGGGGGCGAGGGGGGAGAGATCTGAGCGAGTGGGGGGGCTGTTGGAGTGGGGGGAGAGGGGAGAGAGCTGAGCGAAGTGCGGGGGCCATTGGAGGGGGATGAGATTTTTAAAAAATTTTATTCTTACCTGAGGGGGGAGAGAGCTGAGCGAGTGTGGGGTCCGTTGGATGGGGGAGGGGACAGAGAGCTGAGCGAGTGCGGGGTCCGTTGGAAGGGGGTATTATGACATCATAACTATGTCACAGAGAACAGCAGGTGTTCACCTGCTGCCCAGCTGATGTGAATGGGCTTTAAAGAATTTCACCCCTGGGGGGCGTCAGAGGTGAGATTTGAAAAATGTTCGACTCTTACCCTGATTAGGACCCTAAGCCTATAACTGTACCCAATTTCAAGTCTCTAGCTCAAACAGTGTGGAAAGAGTAAGGCAGCATACATACACGTACACACACATACACACACACACGCATACACCATTTGACTTTTATATATATAGATATATAAAGTGTGTGTGTGTATATATATATATATATATATGTATATATATGTATATGTATATATATGTATATGTATATATATGTATATGTATATATATGTATGTATATGTATATGTATATGTATATATATGTATATGTATATATATATATGTATATGTATATGTATATGTCAAATGGTGTATGCGTGTGTGTATGCGTTGTGTGTGTATGTACGTTCCCTTACTCTTTCACACCATTTGAGCTAGAGACTTGAAATTTGGTACAGTTATAGGCTTTAGGTCCTAATCAGGGTAAGAATCGAAAAATTTTCAAATCTCACCTCTTACACCCCCTAGGGGTGAAATTCTTTATAGCCCATTAACATCAGCTGGGCAGCAGGTTAACACCTGCTGTTCTCTGTGACATAGTTATGATGTCATAATACCCCCCTCCAACGGACCCCGCACTCACTCAGCTCTCTCCCTCCTCCCCCCTCCAACGGACCGAGCAACGCTGAGATGTCTGAACAAAATTTGTATTAATAAAAATATGGTAGTCTTTTTACATCCCAGTTTCCAATTACAAATACCCACAGCAACGCGGGTATTTTTGCTAGTATATATATAAAATAAAATTAGGAAAACAAAAAAGGAATTGAAGAACAGCTGGCCAAAGACTCTAAACATTTTTTGCTATTGCCTTTTAAGTACATCAGAAGCAGGAAGTCTGCTAAACAACCAGTGGGGACACTGGACGATCGAGATGCTAAAGGAGCACTCAAGGATAATAAGGCCATTGCATAGAAACTAAATAAATTCTTTGCCTCAGTCTTCACGGTTAAGGATGTGAGATTCCCAAGCTTGAGACATTTGTTTAGGTGACAAATCTGAGGAACTATCCCAGATTGAGGTGTCATTAGAGGAGGGTTTGGAACAAATTGATAAATTCAACGGCAATAAGCAGGGCCGGCGACAGGAATTTTGGGGCCCCGTACGGCAGATCGTACGCCCCCCCGCCAGTCTCCCGCCGCCCGCGGGCCCCCACCCCCCGCCAGTCTCCCGCCGCCCGCGGGCCCCCCCCCCGCCAGTCTCCCGCCGCCCGCGGGCCCCCCCCCGCCAGTCTCCCGCCGCCCGCGGGCCCCCCCCCCGCCAGTCTCCCGCCGCCCGTGGGCCCCCCCCCCGCCAGTCTCCCGCCGCCCACGGGATCCCCCCCGCCAGTCTCCCGCCGCCCGCGCCCCCCCCCCCGGCCCGATCTCCCGCCGCCCGCGGCCTCCCCCCCCCGGCCGATCTCCCGCCGCCCCCCCTCATCTCCCGCCGCCCCCCCCCCCCTCCCGCCGGTCTCCTACCTCCCGCGGGCCCCAACCCCGGCATGTGCTGCGGCCGCGTGGCCCGGCCGGGAGAAGCAAAGGGGGGCGGGGGGAGGCTGCTGGGTGCCCGGGGGAGGGGGCTGGTGAGCGCGGCAGCGGCTGCCCAGAGCCGCGCCTTGCTCACAGCCCCGGGAGCTGTACCCGTTGTACCCCCCTGTCGCCGGCCCTGGCAATAAGTCAGCAGGGCCAGATGGTATTCACCCAAGTGTTCTGAAGGGAATTCAAATGTGAAATTGCAGAACTACTAACTGTCGTCTGTAACCTATCATTTAAATCAGCTTCTGTATCTAATGACTGGAGGATAGTTAATGTGACACCAATTTTTAAAAAGGGCTCCAGAGGTGACCCACCAATTACAGGCCAGTAAGCCTGACTTCAGTACCGGGCAAACTGGTAGTAACTATAGTAACAAACCAGGTTGAAACTCTAGTAAAGAACAAAATTGTCAGACAGAGATGAACACAATTTGTTGGGGAATAGGAACAAATTGTTTGTAGAAGTAAAACATGCCTCCCCAATCTACTAGAATTCTTCGAGGGGGTCAACAAATATGTGGACAAGGGGAATATAGCATGTTTAGATATTCAGTCGTGGATAGTTTCTGTGAAAACATCCACTTAATGTGCAGCAGCAGTCAAAAAAGTGAACAGAATGTTGAGAGTCGTTAGAAAGGGATAGATAATGAGACAGAAAATATCATGTTGCCTCTATAAATCCATGGTACGCCCGTATCTTGAACACTGAGTGCAGATGCGGTTGCGCCATCTCAAAAGGAGATATATCGGAATTGGAAAAGGTTCAGAAAAGGGCAACAAAAATGACTAGGGGTATGGAACAGCTGTCGTGTAAGGAGAGATTAATAAGACGGGGACTTTTCGGTTTGGAAAAGAGACGACTAAGGGGGGATATGGTAGAGGTCTATAAAATCATGACTGGTATAGAGAAAGTAAATAAGGAAGTGTAATTTACTTTGTCTCATAACCACAAGAACTAGGGGCCATCAAATGAAATTAATAGTTAGCAGGTTTTAAAGCAAACCAAAGGAAATATTTTTTCACACAACACATAGTCAACTGTGGAACTCCTTACCAGAAGAAGTTGTGAAGGCCAAGGCTATTATAGGGTTCAAAAAAAGAACTAGATAAATTCATGGAGGATAGCTCCACCAATGGCTATTAGCCAGGATGGGCATGGATGGTGTCCCTAGCCTCTGTTTGCCAGAAGCTGGAATGTTTGATGGGATGGATCACTTGATGATTGACTGTTCAGTTCGTTCCCTCTGGGGCACCCGGCATTGGCCACTGTCAGAAGACAGGAAGCTCGGCTAGATGGACCTTTGGTCTGACCCGGTATGGCCGTTCTTATGTTCTTACTCAAAGCTTTTTTTTGCCTCCGTCTTCACAGATAAGGTCAGCTCCCAGACTACTACACTGGGCAGAACGGTATGGGGAGGAGGTGAGCAGCCCTCAGTGGTAAAAGAACAGGTTAAGGACTCTTTAGAAAAGCCAGACGTGCACAAGTCCATGGGTTCAGATCTAATGCATCCGAGGGAGTTGGCTGATGTGATTGTAGCCATTAGCCATTATCTTTGAAAACTCCTGGCAATTGAGGGAGATCCCAGGCAATTGGAAAAAGGCAAATCTAGTGCCCATATTTAAAAAAGGGAAGAAGGAGAATCCAGGGAACTACAGACCAGTCAGCCTCACCTCAGTCCCTGGAAAAATCATGGAGCAGGTTCTCAAGGAATCCATTTTGAAGCACTTGGAGGAGAGGAAGGTGATCAGAAACAGTCAACATGGATTCACCAAGGACAAGTCATTCCTGACCAAACTGATTGCCTTCTCTGATGAGATAACTGGCTCTGTGGATATGGAGAAAGTGATGGACATGATTTACTTGACTTTAGCAAAGCTTTTGATACGGTCTCCCACAGTATTCTTGTCATCAAGTTAAAGTAGTATGGGCTGGATGAACGAACTGTAAGGTGGATAGAAAGCTGGTTAGATTGTTGGGCTCAACAGGTAGTGATCAATGGCTCCATGTCTAGTTGACAGCCAGTATCAAGCGGAGTGCCCCAAGGGTCAGTCCTGGGGCCAATTTTGTTCAACATCTTTATTAATGATCTGGATGATGGGATGGATTGCACCCTGAGCAAGTTTGCAGATGACACTAAGCTGGGGGGGAAGGTAGATATGCTGGAGGGTAGGAATAGGAGCCAGAGTGACCTAGACAAGTTGGCAGATTGGGCCAAAAGAAATCTGATGAGGTTCAACAAGGACAAGTGCAAAGACCTGCACTTAGGATGGAAGAATCCCATGTACTGCTACAGGCTGGGGACCGACTGGCTAAGCAGCAGTTCTGCAGAAAAGGACCTGGGGGTTAGAGTGGATGAGAAGCTAGACATGAGTCAACAGTGTGACCTTGTTGCCAAGAAGGCTGACAGCATATTGGGCTCCATTAGTAGGAGCATCACCAGTAGATTGAGGAGGTGATTATTCCCCTCTATTTGGCAATGGTGAGTCCACATCTTGAGTATTGTGTCCAGTTTGGGGCCCCACACTACAGAAAGGGTGTAGTCAAATTGGAGAGCAATGAAAATGATCAGGGCAATGAAAATGATCAGGGGCTGGGACACATGACTTATGAGGAGAGGCTGAGAGAACTGGGATTGTTTAGTCTACAGAAGAGAAGACTGAAGGCGGATTTGATAGCTGCTTTCAACTACCTGAAAGGAGGTTCCAAAGAGGATGGATCTAGACCGGGGTCTCAAACATGCGGCCCGAGAAGCCCTTCCCTGCTGCCCTCCAGGCTCCCTGGTGCACCCCCCCCCCCCCCCAGCTGTTTCCGGGAGGGAGGGGACAGAAGCGGAGGCTTCTCTGCTGCCTGGCTGGGCGGCTGCCGAGCCCCATCTTCCAGGCGCTGCTGCTGCGGCCCCAATGAACAAACTGGGGGCGGCGCTTCGCAGGAGCCCTCTGCAGCGGCAGCCAGGAGCTGAAAGCCTCCCGCAGAGGGAGGCGGGAGGGCGGTGGGGAGCCTGGCCTGAGATCTGGGGAACAGGGAGTTGGGTAGTAGGGGTGAGTGGGTAGAGATTTGGGGATGGGGCACAGGGAGCTGGGTTACGGGGGTAAGTGGGGATGGGGAACAGGGTTATGAGGTTAGTTTGGAAGGGGAGACTTTATAAAATTATAATTGATATTAGGCTGAGATGGGCTGACATTTCTGTCAGATCTATCAGCATATTACATTTGAAAAAAGCTTGAATCATCCGAGGATGGTAATTTCTTGTTAAATTAGATTTGTTTGCTTGTGTTTCCAGCTCTGGACTTCCTATATTGCTCTTACTTTATTTGCTAAACAGCTGTTGGCAGTGTCTAGTGCTTTCCGGGAGGGAGCAGGGAGCTGCCTGCTCAGAGGAGGAGGCAGGGCAGGGGCAGGACCTCATGGAAGGGGTGGAGTGGGGGCGGGGGCAGCGAGGGGGGGGGCATGTCAGTGATGCGGCCCTCGGTCCAGTGCACTAGTCCTCATGCGGCCCTCGTGGTCATTTGAGTTTGAGACCCCTGATCTAGACTGTTCTCAGTGGTGGCAGTTGACAGAACAAGGAGAATGGTCTCAGGTTGCAGTGTGGGAGGTCTAGGTTGGATATTAGGAAAAACTATTTCCCTAGGAGGGTGGTGTGAAGCACTGGAATGGGTCACCTAGGGCAGCGGTTCTCAAACTTTTTGAGACCGCGGCCCCTTTCCGGCTGCCTCAGCGCAGCGCGACCCCTCCAGTCCCCGCCTGGGGCGGGTGGCTGGCTGCATCTCGTCCCCGTCCCCGCCGCGGCCGGCTGCGTCCTGTCCCCTGTCCTCGCCACGGCCGGGCGGCCAGCTGCGCCTCTCTCCCCCCCCCACCCCACCCCCCCCGGTGCGGGCGGGCGGCCGGCTGCGCCCCGGCCCCAGTCTCCGCCGTGAGTTGTGGAGGCAGGAGGGGGTCGCGACCCCCAGTTTGAGAAACCCTGCCCTAGGGAGGTGGTGGAATCTCCATCAGTAGCTTGACAAAGCCCTGCCTGGGATGATTTAGTTGGGGTTGGTCCTGCTCTGAGCAGGGGGTTGGACTAGAACCTCCTCAGGTCTCTTCCATCCCTTATCTTTTATGATTCTATGATACGGAGTACAGGGCATGGGATGGGGTACAGGGCATGGGATGGGTACAGGGCATGGGATGGGGTACAGGGTGTGCAATGGATTACAGGATGTGTGATGGAGTACAGAGTATTTGGGGTACAGTGCACAGGGTGTGCGATGGGGCACAGGGTATGTGTGATACAGGGGACGGTATGTGTGATACAGGATGTGTGATGGGGTACAGGGTATGTGTGATACAGGGGACAGGGTGTGCGATGGGGTACTGTCACGGAGCGCCCGGGCGTTTGGACTGGAACCCGCTCCCTAGGAAGCCAGACCAGACTCCGGGTGAAGGGCCCCTTCTCCGTACACAGCCTGTTTCCCAGGCCAGGAGCTTCAGGGGTCCCCACTCTCACCTTCCTGGGTCTGACCTCGGAGCATTCAGCACCTTCTGCCCCTCCGTGTGCTTCCCCCAGCGAGCCCGCCTGGGCAGGGTCCTGGGGGAGCCCATGGGTTCTGCACCCCAAATCCACAGTCAAACGTGACTCTCAGCCAGCCAGCAGAATAGACGGTTTATTTGAGATGTCAGGAACACCATCAACTCACAGCTTCTCAGTCTCAACAGGGTCCCTCAGTCAGGCCTTTCTGGGGGATGCCAGGAGGTGAGACCCAGATTCTGGGCTCCTGCTTCTTCCCCAGGTTTATTCGATGACTTCCATCTGGTCCAACACAGACCATGCAGCCAGCGAGCGTGAGCCCTCCGCTGGATCCATCCTGGGGCTAGAGAGCGAGAAGATGGCTTCTCTCCCTCTCCCAGCTAGACCCAGACCAGACTGTCTCAAACCCCCTCTAGCCACTCCCTGCTCCTTTGTTCCTTTCCCGGGCTTCAGGTATCACCTGACCTCCCTCCAACAGATTCAGCTGACCTCCTCCCCACCTGGGGTCAGGTTACAGCTTCACCTTTGAATACCTGCAGTGGCTCTGCTTTGCATCACCTTCACATTCCTTTCCCTTCACATCATAGACGCTCAAGAAATGCATAGGGGAAACTGAGGCACGCACACACAATACTCCCACTTTGTCACACAGGGTGTGCGATGGGGTACAGGGTATGTGCGATACAGGGTACAGGGTATGTGCGATACAGGGCGTGTGATGGGGTACAGGGTATGTGCGATACAGGGCGTGTGATGGGGTACAGGGTATGTGCGATACAGGGTGTGCGATGGGGGGTACAGGGTATGTGTGATACAGGGGACAGGGCGTGCGATGGGGTACAGGGTATGTACAATACAGGGGACAGGGCGTGCGATGGGTACAGGGTATGTGTGATACAGGGGACAGGGCGTGCGATGGGGTACAGGGTATGTGCGATACAGGGAACGGGGCGTGCGATGGGGTACAGGGTATATGTGATACAGGGGACGGGGCGTGCGATGGGGTACAGGGTATGTGTGATACAGGGGACGGGGTGTGCGATGGGGTACAGGGTATGTGAGGTACAGGGGACAGGGCGTGCGATGGGGTACAGGGTATGTGCGATACAGAGTGTGCGATGGGGTACAGGGTATGTGCGATACAGGGGACAGGGCGTGCGATGGGGTACAGGGTATGTGCGATACAGGGAACGGGGCGTGCGATGGGGTACAGGGTATGTGCGATACAGGGGACGGGGCGTGCGATGGGGTACAGGGTATGTGTGATACAGGGGACGGGGTGTGCGATGGGGTACAGGGTATGTGAGGTACAGGGGACAGGGCGTGCGATGGGGTACAGGGTATGTGCGATACAGGGGACAGGGCGTGCGATGGGGTACAGGGTATGTGCGATACAGGGATGGGGGCTGCGATGGGGTACAGGGTATGTGCGATACAGGGGACGGGGCGTGCGATGGGGTACAGGGTATGTGCGATACAGGGGACAGGGTGTGTGATGGGGTACAGGGTATGTGTGATACAGGGCGTGCGATGGGGTACAGGGTATGTGCGATACAGGGGACGGGGCTGCGATGGGGTACAGGTATGTGTGATACAGGGCGTGCGATGGGGTACAGGGTATGTGCGATACAGGGGACGGGGCGTGCGATGGGGTACAGGGTATGTGCGATACAGGGGACCGGGCGTGCGATGGGGTACAGGGTATGTGCGATACAGGGGACGGGGCGTGCAATGGGGTACAGGGTATGTGCGATACAGGGGACGGGGTGTGCGATGGGGTACAGGGTATGTGCGATACAGGGGACGGGGCGTGCGATGGGGTACAGGGTATGTGCGATTCAGGGGACGGGGCGTGCGATGGGTACAGGGTATGTGCGATACAGGGGACGGGGCGTGCGATGCGGTACAGGGTATGTGTGTTACAGGGGACGGGGCGTGCGATGGGGTACAGGGTATGTGCGGTACAGGGGACGGGCGTGCGATGGGGTACAGGGTATGTGCGATACAGGGGACAGGGTGTGTGATGGGGTACAGGGTATGTGAGATACAGGGTGTGTGATGGGGTACAGGGTATGTGAGATACAGGGTGTGCGATGGGGTACAGGGTATGTGCGATACAGGGTGTGCGATGGGGTACAGGGTATGTGTGATACAGGGGACAGGGTGTGCGATGGGGTACAGGGTATGTGCGATACAGGGTGTGCGATGGGGTACAGGGTATGTGTGATACAGGGGACAGGGCGTGTGATGGGGTACAGGGTATGCACGATACAGGGGACAGGGCGCGCCATGGCGCTATATGTTGCTAGGCTGCGGTTGGGTGTTCCGTGTCCCCAGCTGCTCGTCCTCCCATGGCACCAGGATCCCCGCGTCCGCACTCGGCGCCTGACCCTGTCTCCCGTGTTGCCAGGTCCCGGGCAGCGGCGGCCATGCCGGTCCCTAAGAACCCCTACAAACTGAAGATGGCCAAGGCTAGCCAGGCGCCGGTCGGCGCCGGGGAGCTGATCCTGGCCCAGGAGAGCAGCACCAACCCCTTCGAGGAGGACTTGGAGGAGAACTCGGGGGACTCCGTCCTGGGGGAACAGAACCCCTTCCTGGAGGAGGCGGAGGAGGAGGAAGGCGGTGGCTTTGAGCGCACCTCTTCAATGGTAGCCTGACCGGCGCCGGGCGACGCTGGAGAAGCTGGCGGGCCTGTCCCCCTTCCGGCTGGGCAAGGGCAAGAAGGGGGCGGGCAAGGAGAAGACTCTGGCTAGGGACAAGGGGCCGGAGCGGCGCTCCTTCCTGGGCCGCCTGCTGGAGGGGGAGCCGGGCCTGGGGCCCCCGGAGAAGCGGAAGGCGCGGCGCTCCTCCGAGGACTTCAGCCTCCTGCAGCGCTTGAACGGGCGGCGCCGGGAGAGCCCGGGGGGGGCGGAGAGCTGCCCGGCCGAGCGCGAGGGGGCTCCCGACGCCGGGAAGCGCATGACCTTCCTCAAGCTGGGCCTGGGGGGCCGGGCGCACCGGGCCTCGCTGGTGGACAAGTCCTGCCCCCCCGAGGCCTCGGAGCCAGCGCCACCCGCCCAGGAGGTGGAAACCGTCACCAAGGCCCAGGAGCCTCTGTCAGGTGAGCCGGCGCGGGGGGCCGTGGGGACCGGGCCCTGGGCTCGCCCTCCGGGCTGCCGGCTGGGGAGCTGCAGCTGAGGGGGGATGTGGGGGAGCGTGGGCCCTGCCCGACGGAGCCACTGATGGGCCAAGTCGTGTCCGTGAGGCCGTGAGGAGCTGTGGGGGAGCCGTAGATCTGCCCCCCTGCCTGCCTCCCCCCCCCAACTTCCCCCTCCCCCCCAACTCCGAGCCACCAGCCCATGAGACCCTACAGCTACCCCCTCCCAGGAGTCCCCCTCCTGGAAGCTCAGACTCCTGGGTTCTATCCCCAGCTCTGGGAGGGGAGTGGTTAGATCGGGGGGGGGGGGGGGGGGGGGGGGGGCTGGGAATCAGGACCCCTGGGTTCTATCCCTGGCTCTTGTGGCCTTGTGTATATGTCCATTTGCTTTTCTGCCTCAGTTTCCCCATTGGCACAGTGGGTTCTCCCCACAGCCGGGCTCGCTGTAGGGCATCCCTCTGCATGGGGTGAATCCCGGGGCAGGCATACTGTTGCTATTGGTCCTTGGCGAAGCCCCTAAAACAGAGGTGCTGTGAGTGACACAGGACGCAACTGCATGGGATGGGCCCGGCAGTGCCCCAGCTGGGGGAGCCAACAATGGGGGGCACCCAGCCCCACTCCAGGGTTGTGGGGAGCGAGGCCCAATGGGGAACGGGAAGATAACACAGCACCAGGGCCTGGAACAGCCAGTTCATAGCAGAGCCCTTATCACCCTATGGAGCCGCCCTGTCTGCCCCCTCCCCCCCCCCCCGCCCCATTGTCCCCCCCAGGGTACCAAAGCCAGTGGGTGGAGAGCAAACACCTGCCAATTAAGGATCCTTTGAGATGCAAATAGCGTCCCCCACCCCCATGTTTTTGCTTTAAAGCCAGCCGGTTCCTGGGAGTTGGGAGGAGCGCTCCGGGGTCTGGGGGATGCTGTGGCCATGAGACCCCCGGCCAGAGGTGCTGGGACGCTGTGCTGAGGAGGGAGGGGTAAGGGCCAATACAGATGCAGGGGGTCAGGTCTGTACTCGTGAGTGCCCTGGGTGGAGGACTGGGGGGGCCTTTCTAAGGCTCCCCCTCCAAAAACCCTTAGAAAAATCAGAGCCAGGTGCTATGGATAATCCGAGGTGGGCCTAGGAACCCTGCCCTCGATGCCCATGCCGAAGCCCGCTTTGCCCCCCTGGCATCTGTGCCTCTCGGTCACCCTGGGCCATGTTCCTAGCTGCCCTCCGCAGGGCTGGACGTGGGATGTTCCCGTCCGAATACCAGCGGAGCTTCCCCCGCACGGCGTGAAGTCCTGACGTGCCCCCGGGATGGGCATCCCGCAGAGCTCAGCGTGTGCCGCCCCACGGGAGGATCTGTCCCGCTGGGGGCGAGGTTTGGCGGGCACCGGAGCTGCCCTGTGGGGAGCTAGTGAATCGGTCAGGGCAGCGCAGAGTGGGCGGGGCCCAGCCAGCGTGTGGGGCAGGGACATGCTGTGTTCCCCTCCCCCCCATGTGCCCCTGCCAGCCGGGCACAGGGTCTGCCCTTCCCGACCGCTCTACCTGCCCCCCTGGGCTGAGTTGCTGGAGGGGGCAGTGGGCACATCCGGCTCCCTCCCAGAGCCCCAGTTCTCTGGAGGGGCTGGGGCCAGCGGAGAGCCAAGATGGGGTTCTGCCTCCCGGCTCCGCTTCCCCCCGGAGGTTGGGGGGAGGTTAGCGCTCCTGACCCACAGCATTTCTGTGCCCCCGTCCCCTGCTCTGCGGGTGCCCCTCACTCCTGACCCGCAGCCCCCTGCTGTGCCAGCCCGGGGCACCCCCCCAGCTCTGCTGGTGCCCCTCATTCACAACCTGGAGCCCCCTGCAGTGCCATCCTGGGGCTCCCCCTGCAGCTCTGCCGGTGCCCCTCACTCCCAGCCCAGCCCCCCCCAGCTCTGCCGGTGCCCCTCACTCCCGACCCGCAGCCCCCTGCTGTGCCAGCCCGGGGCACCCCCCAGCTCTGCCGGTGCCCCTCACACCCAACCCGCAGCCCCCTGCCGGCCCAGCCCTGGGCTCCCCTCCCCCCCCCGGGCTCCGGGCTGACCCCTCTGCTCCGCTGCCCCGCAGTGCTGGAGATCCTGAACCTGATCCAGCAGCGGGACCTGCTGGCGGCGGACGGGCACATCATTGAGCTGGAGGCGGAGTGCGGGCGGGAGGGCCCCCCGAGCGGCGAGGCCGGGGAGGGGGCCAAGGCCGGCAGCCGCAAGGCCAAGGACGTGGCCCTGCTCTACGAGGCCCTGCTCCAGCAGCTGTGGGCCGTGCTGGCCGAGGCCCTGGCGGCCCGCGGCCCCTACCCGGCCCTGGCGCTGGTGGTGCGGGTGATCGAGCAGGAGGAGGCCGCGGACCGGCGGGAGCCGGAGGCGCAGGGGGGCGGCGCCGGGCCCCGGCCCCGGGCCCTGCGCCGCCGGTGGGCCGAGGCGGTGCGGCGGGCGGTGGACGAGCGGCTGGACCGGTGCGCCGAGGACGGCGGCGGCCCCCTGGCGGGGCACGTGGAGCGCCTGACCCGCTGCCTGGTGGAGGACCTGGGCGCCGTCCGGAGCCACCTGCTGCCGGCGTATCCCCCCGAGTACCAGGCCCTGGGCGTCTACGCCCGCAGCTACCACCAGGGGCTGGCCCAGCGGCTGGAGGGCATCGCCCAGCGGAGCCTGTCCATCCCCGAGCTCTACTTCCTCCTGGACTGGCACAGCAACACCTACCCCAGGTCAGGGGGTGGGGCTGGCTCTGGGGGGTCAGTACCTGGCACAGCGGGCGGGGGGGGAGCTCTGGGGCTGGTACCTGGTGGGGGGGGAGGGAGGCAGTACCTGGCACTGGGGAGGGAGGGAGATGGGGGCTCGGCGGGGGGGTACCTGGCACTGGGGAGGGAGGGAGATGGGGGGCTCGGCGGGGGGGGGTACCTGGCACTGGGGAGGGAGGGAGATGGGGGGCTCGGTGGGGGGGGTACCTGGCACTGGAGAGGGAGGGAGATGGGAGTCTGGGGGGGTACCTGGCACTGGGGAGGGAGGGAGATGGGGGGGCTCGGCGGGGGGGTACCTGGCACTGGGGAGGGAGGGAGATGGGGGGCTCGGTGGGGGGGTACCTGGCACTGGAGAGGGAGGGAGATGGGGTCTGGGGGGGGGTACCTGGCACTGGGGAGGGAGGGAGATGGGGGGGCTCGGCGGGGGGAGGTACCTGGCACTGGGGAGGGAGGGAGATGGGGGTCTGGGGGGGGTACCTGGCACTGGGAGGGAGGGAGATGGGGGGGTCTGGGGGGGGTACCTGGCACTGGGGAGGGAGGGAGATGGGGGGGTCTGGGGGGGGTACCTGGCACTGGGGAGGAGGGAGATGGGGGGCTCTGGGGGGGTACCTGGCACTGGGGAGGGAGGGAGATGGGGGGCTCTGGTGGGGGGGGGGGTACCTGGCACTGGGGAGGGAGGGAGATGGGGGGCTCTGGTGGGGGAGGGTACCTGGCACTGGAGAGGGAGGGAGATGGGGGGGCTCGGCGGGGGGGTACCTGGCACTGGGGAGGGAGGGAGATGGGGGCTCTGGTAGGGGGGGTACCTGGCACTGGGGAGGAGGGAGATGGGGGGCTCTGGTGGGGGTGTACCTGGCACTGGGGAGGGAGGGAGATGGGGGGCTCGGCGGGGGGGGTACCTGGCACTGGGGATGGAGGGAGATGGGGGTCTGGGGGGGGTACCTGGCACTGGGGAGGGAGGGAGATGGGGGTCTGGGGGGGTACCTGGCACTGGGGAGGGAGGGAGATGGGGGTCTGGGGGGGTACTGGCACTGGGGAGGGAGGGAGATGGGGGTTCTGGGGGGGTACCTGGCACTGGGGAGGGAGGGAGATGGGGGGCTCTGGTGGGGGGGGTACCTGGCACTGGGGAGAGAGGGAGATGGGGGGCTCTGGTGGGGGGGGTACCTGGCACTGGGGAGGGAGGGAGATGGGGGCTCTGGTGGGGGGGGTACTGGCACTGGGGAGGGAGGGAGATGGGGGGCTCTGGTGGGGGGGGTACCTGGCACTGGGAGGGAGGGAGATGGGGGGCTCTGGTGGGGGGTACCTGGCACTGGGGAGGGAGGGAGATGGGGGCTCTGGTGGGGGGGGTACCTGGCACTGGGGAGGGAGGGAGATGGGGGCTCTGGTGGGGGGGGTACCTGGCACTGGGTGAGAGAGGAGCTGGAGGGCTCTGGGGGGGGGTACCTGGAACTGGGGAGGGGAGGAGGGCTCTGGGGGGGGTACCTGACACTCATGGCTGCCTCTGCCCCCAGGGAGGTGCTGGGGCGGCTGGACATGGCCCCGCTGCTCAGCGCCCACGAGCTGGAGCCGCTGCTGCCCCCCGAGACCCAGCGCCGCCTGGAGGAGGCCTGCGCCGCGGCAGTGAAGGTAGCGGTGGGGCCTGGTACCCCCCTCTCCCATGGCACCTCCCCGCTCCTGCCCCACCCCCTCCCCATGGCACCTCCCCATCCCCTTCTCTTCCCCGTGGTGCCCCAGAGCTGGGAGTGGGTGATTCCCCCCCCATAGTCTGGGGGGTTTGGGGGTGTGCGTCCTTTAATAAGCAGGTGGGGGGTGCTGGTCGGGGGGGCCTGTCTGGGAGCCGGACGGCTGGACGCCAGGCCATAGGGCGGGTGGTGCTGGGGCAGTCTGTGCACCCCCCCATGGAGCTCCCCCCACCTGTGACATCCGCTCTGTTTCCACCTAGACCAAGATCGCGGCGGACATGAGCCGGGAGCTGCGGGAGGAGGAGCAGCGCTGGGGCCAGGAACCTGGACCGGACCACAGCCAGCCGGAGCTGTCCAGCCGGGTGATCTCTGTGCGTCCGGGGCAGGGCCGCTCGCCACTTCCCCTCTGGACCTGGGCACGGCTCCTCCCGCCGGGCCTGGCCCACAGACCCCCCATTCCCCATCCCCACCGGGCCGGGCCCCCCATTCTCCTTCCACCGAGCCTGGCCCACGGGCCCCCCATTCCCCATCCCCCATCCCCACCGGGCCGGGCCCCCCATTCTCCTTCCCACCGAGCCTGGCCCACGGGCCCCCCATTCCTCTTCCCCACCGGGCCGGGCCCCCCATTCTCCCTCCCGCCGAGCCTGGCCCATGGGTCCCCCATTCCCCTTCCCCACCGGGCTGGACCCCCCATTCTCCCTCCTGCCGAGCCTGGCCCACAGACCCCCCATTCCCCATTCCCACCAGGCCGGGCCCCCCATTCTCCCTCCTGCCGAGCCTGGCCCATGGGTCCCCCATTCCCCTTCCCCACCGGGCCGGGCCCCCCATTCTCCTTCCCGCCGAGCCTGGCCCACGGGCCCCCCATTCCCCTTCCCCACCAGGCCGGGCCCCCCATTCCCCTTCCCCACCATGCCTGGCCCCTGGACCCACCCATGGTCATTCCCCATCGAACCTGGGTTCTTGGACCCCCCAGGCTGCCCACTAGCCCCCTTAGTGCCGTGCCCCACGGGAGCAGACAGCTGCTGAGCCACGCCTGGGTGGGTACCCTGGTCCTGGTTGGACCTGCCCCGGGTTGGCAGCTCACAGCCCCTCCCCAGGCCCGGGGCGCGGCCAGGGCCTGCCGGGGCCTCCCCTTTGTCACCGTCCCCGCCGAAGGTTGGCGCCCCCCAGTCCGTGCGCCCGGCGGCTCCCCCAGCGGCTCAGCGGTCTGCTCCCCTCCCTGCAGGTGCTGAAGGCCCATGTGGACAGAGCCCCCCAGATCACACCGGAGTTCGGGGAGCAGATCGTGCTCTGCTGCCTGGCTGGTCTGGCCGAGTTCCTGCAGAGGTACAGGGGGGTCGGGGGGGACACTGGGATCCTGCTCTGGGGGGTCACGCAGGACTCTTGGGGGGGACGGCAGGTGGGGGGAGGGATTCGGCTCCCAGCCACACCCCCCCCGCCCAGTGCGGCTGGGAGACCCATGGGCTGTACGGAGCGATCGGCCCTGTTGTTAATACCATGGGAATTGCCAGGTGGTCAAATCCCACCGGCTCTGCAGGGCTCCAGCCCAGGAGCTCAGAGCCCACAGCGGAGCCTGGGGGACTCTCACTGGACCCCGCGAAGAAGCCAGGAGGGCTCCAGGCCACGTGACCCGGCAGAGCCCCCGGTCCAGCCCGCAGCGCTAGCAGGGGCCAAAGCACGTCCGGGGGCCTGGGCGGTGAGAGGCCGCAGCCGGCCCTGGCTCTGGCGTGCCAATGGCTCTGGCGTGCCTAGCGGGTCACAGGGTTGGGGGAGGTGCCCCGCCAATGACCCCGCTCCACCTGGGGGTTCCCCTGTTTGCGATGGGCCCAAATCCAGCCGACTCCCCTGACCCTGCGGGAGCCGCCGAGGCGTCTGTCCAACCCCGCTGCCCCGGGCTGCCTGCCCAGGCCTGCGGGTTTCCCGCCTTTGGGCTGAAGACAAGGTGTCTCTCCCGTCCCCGGGCTGGGCGGGGTTTGGGTGGGGGGAGGAGGGGGGGCCTGGGAGGTGACCGCTGAGCAGAGGAGGGTCCCTCCCCTGCACCGTGGGAGGTGTGGCTGGCAGTACACGGATCCCTGGTATGGGGGGGGGGGGATCCCCCCGGAGTCTCAGGACACTCAGCCTGGGCCAACTCTCCCCTTTTGCAGCTTTCAGAGCAAGGTGGAGCAGTTCCATGAGAGACCGGGCGAGAGCGGCCCCCCCACCGACAGCTATGTGGGCAGGACCATCGCGCTCGTCAACTGCTGCCCCCCCTTCAGGTGAGGGGTCCCCAAACCACAAACCCTCTCACTGGGTCCCTTGTGACCGAGACACCCCCCCCCAGCCTCCTGCTGGTTCCCCCCCATGGCCATCCCCCCCCCAGCCTCCTCCTGGTTCATCCCCATGGCCATCCCCCCCCCCGCCTCCTCCTGGTTCCCCCCCATGGCCGTCCCCACCCTCAGCTCCCCACTGGGCCCCCTCCCTACTCATGCCCCCAAGGACCCCTGCCGGGCTAGACTCTGTCCCGCGGCCGTACCCCCTGGCTGAAGAGCATGGCAAGACCTGTCCCTTGGGCCCCTGCCAGGGTGCCGGGGGCAGGGTTCAATTTCGGGGCCCGGGGCCCCTGCCTGGGGGGGGGGGCGTTGCTGTGGTGCCTTGTGGGCCGGCTCACTCACCGGCGCCGTTCACCTAGGGACTACGTGGAGCAGCTGGCCCAGTTCGGCCAACCGGAGAGCGATGCCCCCCGGGGCCAGGCCAGCGCCGCCCTGGACAAGGTGACCCGGCTCTGCAACCATGTCCTGGTTCAGCAGCTCTTCGAGGAGCTCCGGGTAGGTGCGGGGCAGGGTGGAGCACTCGTGGGACACAGCCTGGGTCTGTCTGGGGGGGACGGGGAAGGTGGGGCTGTCAGAGGTCCCAGTGTTCAGACAGATAATGAGAGAGTCAATATACTACCCCGCTATCAATCCATGGACACTCACCCCTGTACGCCTGGAGGACGGGGACTGTTCAGTTTGGGAAGAGACGACTAACGGGGGAGACGACGGAGGTCTATAAAATCGTGCCCGGTCTGGAGAGTGACTAGGGAAGTGTTATTCACCCCTTCCCATCACGCAAGAACCAGGACGTGAATAGGCCGCCACAAACGGAAGGCAGGAATTCTTCGCACAATGCAGCGCACCTGTGGAACTCACTGCCGGGGGATGTCGTGAAGGCCAAAACTAGAACTGGGTTAAAAAAGCTCCTGGAGGACAGGTCCATCTGTGGTTATTAGCCAAGATGGGCAGGGACCCAGCCCCACGCTCTGGGTGTTCCTAGCCTCTGCCTGCCAAAAGCTAGGGCTGGATCACTCGATAATTGCCCTGCTCTTCTGTCTGAGACAGGGCGAGGTGGCAGAGGCCCCCATTCACCCCCAGCAGACGTGAGTGCTGCCAGCGTAGGAAGGGGGCAGAGGGCCGGGCGCTGTGGGGGAGGGGATGCCCTCAGGGCCAGAGAGCCGGGCGCAGCTTGCCCCGTTCCCACACGGAGACCTGGGGGCTTGTCCCCCTTTGCCGTCCACTGCCCTGACCGCAGACGGGAGGGGGCCTGGCCTGGTCCCCATGTGCCCCCCTGGGGGGGGCCGGCTCTGCCCCCTGCCCCGGCGCTGAGGCAGGCCTCTCCTTTCAGCCCTACTTCCACAAGCTGATGAAGAGGAAGTGGCTGAGCAGCTCGGAGAGCTTCGAGGCCATCGTCGCGCTGCTCACGGACTACGCCCAGAAGCTGCGGAAGATGCAGCCGGAGCCGTACAAGGTGGGCGCCGCCGAGGGCGCGGGGAGCAGCTACGCGGGCTGGGGCCGAAGGGAGAACAGCCGCTGTGCAGTGTGCAGTGTTGCCGCTGTGCAGTGTGCTCTGGCCACGCCCCCGATCCGCCCCCAGGGGGCGGGGAATAGCCACTGTGCAGTGCGCTCTGGCCACACCCCCGATCCGCCCCCCCTGGGGGCGGGGAATAGCCACTGTGCAGTGCGCTCTGGCCACAACCCCGATCCGCCCCCAGGGGGCGGGGAATAGCCACTGTGCAGTGCGCTCTGGCCATGCCTCTGATCTGCCCCCAGGGGGCGGGGAATAGCCACTGTGCAGTGTGCTCTGGCCACACCCCCGATCCGCCCCCCTGGGGGTGGGGAATAGCCACTGTGCAGTGCGCTCTGGCCATGCCTCCGATCTGCCCCCAGGGGCGGGGAATAGTTGCAGTGAACTCTGGCCACACCTCTGATCTACCCCCTGGGGGCGGGGAATAGCCACAGTGCAGTGCTTTCTGGCCACGCCCCCGATCTGCCCCTTATGGGCCCTGAGAATGAATAGCCGCAGTGCCCCGCCCCCACCCCCGGCGGGTCAGCTGGGGGGAACTGACCCGCACCCCTGCAGAGTCCACCCCTCCCCCGCAGGCCGCCTGGCTGAGCAGCCCTGTGCCCCGCAGGCGCTGGTGAGCGAGGTGCACCGGCGCGTCCTGGTCGAGTACGTCCGGCCCCTGCTGCAGGTCCGACTCGTCTGCAGCTCCACCAAGATGAGAGGCAAGATGGCGGCGCGGCTGGAGGACGAAGGCCGCCAGCTGCAGGAGCTCTTCGGCCAGCTGGTGAGCCAGGAGGAGGCGGGGGCGGGGGGGGGGGGCGCTGTAGCTGTGCAGTGGGGCAGGGCGGACTGCCCTGTGAGGAACCCCTCCCCCTCCCCATGGGGCTGAATCTCCAGGATTGCTCAGCTGGGGCGGTGGAGTGGGAGAGAGGAGGGGGCCTGGGCTGCAGCTGCCCAGAGGGGGGTCCCTGGGCAGCCCCGGGCACAGCGGGAAGGGGGGGCGCAGCCCTCCTGGTGGAGGGTGGAGCCTGGGAGGGCTTGGGGTAACACAGTGAGGGTGGAGCAGGGGTGTCAGGGCCGTGCCGAGATTGGGGCACTGGGCAGACACAGAGCCCTGCCCGTTGGACTTCCCTTCCCGCCTGTTTACACAGGGGAAACTGAGGCACGGCGCAGGGCAGTGATGGGCCTAGGCTCCCCCAGCGGGGCAGTGACGGAGTCGGAATTAGCACCAGCTGCTGGAGCTCTCCTGGGGGGCCGGCGGGGGCCGAGCTCCAGCTGGTTCGTCCCCTCGGTCCCGCGGGTGGCGCCAGCCACTGCATGGCATGGTTGGCCGAGGGAGGGGGGGTATCTCCCTAGCCCTGCCCTGACGGCCCCCTCCCCGCAGAAGTCGACCTCGTCCTGGCTGGACGCCGCGGTGCCTCACCTGGCCGAGATCCTGCGGCTGGAGGACACGCCCTCCATCCAGATGGAGGTGGGGGTGCTGGTGCGGGACTTCCCTGACGTCCGGTGAGTGGGGGGGGGGGGGCCGCACAGCCTCCAATCTGCACCTCCCCTGGCAGGGTTCCCCAAATCCTCCCTCCAGGGAACCCCCCAGTGTCACCCCATCATCGGCCCCCGGGGGTGGGGGGACAGGTCAGTGAGGGGGCCACTGGACTCCTGCTGCCAGGCCATTGCGGGGCCGTGCTGCTCTCTGGTCTCCCCACCTCAGCAGGGGTGCGGGGGGTGGGCGGACAGGAGATGTGGCTGCCGTGTGGCCCCAGGCGAAGCCCCTGGGGAGCCAGAGGAGCCCTGCCACTGGAGGGGGGGGGGAGCTGGGGAGGGGCCACCTATCATTTGAATGCACTTTGCCGTGGGGCAGCACTGGTGGCTCCCGGCTCCGCTGGGTCCACTGGGGCCTCTCCTGTAAGGGGCGCTGGGCAGGCTCTGCCGGACAGTCCTGTATCTGTGCTCTTTGAGATGGTGAGCTCCCATAATGCACCTGGCCAGGGGGGCGATGCAGGTCTACGGTCCTTCTCCCTCCCCTTCTGGGGGTTGGCTCCTGACCCTGAAATCAGCCAGGCCGGGCCCAGTACGTGACCGCACGTCTCCTGTGGCAGAGAGTTCCACAGGTCACCGCGGCTGAGCCGGAAGATTGATCAGCATTGGATGGCTTCAGGGCAGACACAGGCGTGAACGTCCTGCTCTTCCCAGATGGGAAAAGGGCAAATGGTTCTGCTGGCACCGCCAGGGCTGCTGCTTGGGACAGGGGCAAAAGTTTCGCCCTCTGAGGTGACCCCGCGGTTGCGTCCCACGCCCCAACGGAGCTGAATGCTGCCAGCCCCTCCCCCCACAGGGATCCCCGGCTGCTTGGCCCCACAGGGGTCAGATTCCGGGCCCGATTCTGCAGTGGTGGTTGTTTGACCCTGAGGCACACGCCCTCTCCAGCAGGGGGCAGCAGTGACACCCACTGACCACCTGGTGGGTACAGGTGGTGCCCTGCTCAGCCAGCCCCTCCCCCTGGCACCAGGCCCTCCCCCTCAGGTAGGCCAGGCCTTTGGCAATGTGCTTCCCAGGGGCCCCAGCTGGCCTCCCACCCCCCGTCCCTGCCGTGCTGCAGGGACTCTGCCTGCTCCCCTAGTTGCTGCTCTTGCCATGTACGGACGGCATGGGGATGCCCCCGTGTGGCACACACTGGTGCCAAGGAGCAGGGCACCGGTGAATTGGCCTTGGGGTGCTCTGCTGGGCTGGGGCACGGACCCTACCCAGGCCAGGCGCCGCCTGGGTGCATGACCAAGGACAGTCCCAGCCGCAGCGCACACGCCCCCCCCCCCCCCCCCCCCGGGAGCCAGGCCCTACTCAGTGGTACCCGCAGCACATCCTGGCCAACTCCCTGGCTGGTCCCAGCTGCTGCCAGAATGCCCCCCCCCCCCCGCGCCCGTCCCCTGGCCCTGCGAGGCTGCTGAAGAAGCTAAGCAGGCCCCTGGGCATGGGCTGCGGGACGCCTCCCCTTCCTCCGCGCTTTCCTGAACCCGGAGTCACAACCGGCTTCCCAGGACGAGGGGAGATAAAAATGCCCACGTCCGTGGCACTGCCCGGCACTGGGCCCTGCCCCGGATGCCTGTGTCACTCTTGGGGCGAAGGGGGGCGACGGCACTCCTGGCGCGGCTCCTCTTTCCATCTTCCGCTGATTGCATCCGGGCGCAGGGCCGGGAGGCGACGGATCGCCTGCGAAGCGTGGCCGCGAGCCGTTTCCTGCAGCCGGCCAGAGGTGGCTAAAGCCGGGGGCTGGAGGAGAAAAACAAGCGGCTGGACTCAGACAGGAAGGGGCCCGGGAGTGACTTCCCCTGGCTGCCACCCTGGGGCAATTCGTGGTTGTGGAGACCTGTGGAAAGGGGGCGGGGGTGGGGGCGACTGCTCAGCAGGAGACATTTAATGGTGGGGGGGGGGTTGTGCCAGTCATGTATAACCCCCCCCTCTGCCACCCTCCTCCCCGTCCCCTCCCAGTGCCACACAAGCCACCCACCCCCTGGTGTGGCATTACCAGGGGCTGGACAGCTCTGTAGGGACTGGACTGGTGCCGCCCTGGGACTGGATCTGGGACACCTGCCTCTGGAGAGATTCCCCCTAAACCAGCCCCCTGGCAGCCGGCTGCATCTTCCCAGCAGCCGGATCCGCAGGTCCTGGATCCCGGGCTCCGCGCCGCGGCGGAAGCCCCCAAGGAAGGAAGTGTTGCAATTGCGCCGGGCGCATCTTCCCGCCTGGGGCCGGCGGCCGCGCTGTGCTCGGGGACAGCCGCCGGCTCACGGCAGGGCCCTGGAGCCGTGGCGGGGGGGGGGGGTCCCCCGGTGGTGCCGTCCCCCAGAACCAGCTCCGGGTCGGGCGCCAGCAGGAGCACCAAGACCCCCTCCCGCCGCCGGGGCGGCCCGGGAGCAACGTGTGCCTGGAGGCGGGGCCGGGGCTGTGCTGATTACACGGGCGCTCCGCCAACATCCTGCCAGTGCTGGCAGGAGCTTTAAATAAACTCCGGCCCTGCGGCGTGGCCAGCCGCCCTCGCCCAATGCGTGGGGGGGCAGGGCCCGGCGGGCACTGGGCTGGAACCGCCAGGGGGTGCTGATAGGGGGTCTGCCGGGCACCATGCTGACCCTCAGGGGTGTTGATGGAAGGGACCCAGTGGGCACCAGGGGGCGCTGAGGGGGGAGCACTTAGCGGGCACCAGGACTCTACTTATTTGTGGGGAATCTCTCCCCCCGCACTTGCTCTGTGGCCACCCTTAGTCAGTGCCTCTGCCCAGGTGGGGCACAGCTGCCAAGGGTGGGGTGTTCCCCATGGCAGGGGGCAGCTGCATCCCCAGCCCCTCACATCGGGTCCTTCTCTGCAACGCTGACTGGGCTGGTGCGGCCCCTCGTGGCCAGTCTGAGGAGTTGTCCCCCCCCCCCCCCCCCGGCCTGCCTCAAGAACTCGTTCCCAGGTCTCTGCAGGGAGCTGGCCTGGCCTCTCCCATCTCTGGCTCCCTGGGCCGTGCCCTGGCTGCAGGCTCTGGGCACGGCTCTGCCCTGTGGGCGTGTGGCATGGGGGGGGGGCGTGGCCCCCGTGGCGTGGCTCTGCCCCGTGGCGTGGGGGGCTGTTCTGAGCAGTGCCCCTCCCCCTCTCCGTGTCTCCGCAGGAGGAAGCACGTGGCGGCCCTGCTGGACGTGCGAGGCCTGCGGGGCCAGGCGCAGCGCCAGGAGATCCTGGCCATCGTGAAGGACCTGGAGCCGAGCGAGGGGGAGGCCCCGCTGGGCCGGGACCGGGCCTTCTTCTCGGAGATCCCCGCCGCCCGCGAGGTGCGCTGCTTCCCCGGGGCTCTGCCGCGCTGCCCGCCCTGCCTGGGCTGGCTGCGCTGGGGGTGCCTGGCCCCCTCGCCTGACGCCTGCCAGCCCCAGCCCGGCGAGCAGGTGGCGGGGGCCTGGGTACACGCTGCAGAGCCCAGTCCCCGAGCTGCACCAGGCCAGGTGTCTTGAGCCGGCCGGCAGGCCCCTGGATCTTGCTGGCCCCCGGCCTGCACCTGACAACTCCGGGCCTCGGTCCCCTCAGCCCGGTGGGTGAGGCCAGGACGCCTGGGAGCCCCCCCCCCACCCAGACCCCGGCGCTTCGCTCCTGACCTCTCGCTCCCCCGCCCCAGGCCGAGGCCTGTGTGGTCCTGGGAGCCGAGCCGGGCGAGAGGCAGGGCAGCTACGGGGCCGGCACTCGGCACCCTGACCATCCGGCCCCAGGGCACGGTGCCGGGGGATGCAGCTCGGATCCCTGGTCGCAGGCCCCACCCCTGACCCCCGGGGAGCTGGGGCCCAGCGCTGCCCCCAAGCAGGGTGCTTGGGACGTTCATTTATGGCAGCCCTCCCTAGAGACGCACCGGGGCCCCTGGCGTGACGCTGCAGCTGGTGGGGCAGGGCCAGGCCTGCGGGTGGGTGTCATGGCCACGGGCCCAGGGAGGAGCGGGTGTAAAGGTGTGGGGCAAAGTGGGGCCCTCAGGGAACCCCCCTGCCCTCAGACAGGCTGGGGGGGGCGTTTGACCCTTTGTGCCCCCTGGCCAGGCCACCTCCCCCTGGGGCTGGTAGCCCGCTGCCCCTCAATCTACCCTGCTCCACTGCGGCTGCCCCACCTCCCAGTGCCCACCAGTGGGGTAACGCCATACCCTCTAGCCCCCCCCCCGGCTGTGACTTGCCAGCCCCCCTGAGGAGCTAGCCACCACTAAGCCCCCGAGCATTGGGCAGCAGCTGCAACTGGGTCTGTGCCAGAATCAGGGCCAGTTGTGGTGCCCACCTCTATGATCCCCCCTGCAGAGGCCCAGAGCAGGAGGGGGCTCATTTCACCCGGGGGGCCCTCTACACAGCCCCTCCCCAGGCTGCCCGGTCGTGGGGTGGGGTCTGGCTCGTCCGGGGTTCAGGCTGTAACTGTATGATAAGAAATAAACATTAATTTAAAGGCCACTCTCGGGAGCGTGGGGCCCTCTGCACCGATCGGGGCCTTGCCCAGCCGGGCTCCCCCGGGTCTGCTGTGCGGAGGGGGGGCTGAGCGGGGAGGGGGAGGCTCTTTCCCTCCCCCCTTCCTGGCCCCTTTGCCTCGTCGCTGGGGCTGTTGGCACTCCGGGGCAGCTCATTCTCTGGGACGGGCACAAACGTTGGCCCCGTGGGACACGGGGCCGGGGCCGGTGCCAGGGCAGCGGGTTCCCTGTGGGTGCCTTGATCAGCGCCTGTCACAGGTGGGTCTGTCTCCCCCCACACACCGCGGCCCCTGCCCGGCCCCAGCTCACACGCACCGGGTGACCCTTTGTCCCAGCCCTGCCCCGCCGGAACCCCTCCGCCGTGCGGCACATCCTGGCTGTGTTTTCCAGGAACAACCCGTCCCTGGCAGGCGTACCCGGGGGCTGGGCTCCTCCCCCCACCCAGGGGCAACATGGATCTGCCCCCCCCACACACCCTGGGGGGGCATCGGGGCCAAGGCACCCCCTCCCCTGCAGGGCCCCCCTGCCCTAGCCTCCCTCACCCCTGGCTCACTCCAGCGAAGCCGGTGGAGTCCAGCCAGGCTTGGAGGAAGGAAATTCCAGTGTGTGAGGCTAGTGAAGCTGTGAAAGTCATCAGGCCTTTGCTGCCAGCCCTGCCTGGGGGGGCGACGGCGTTTCCCCCACGCGGGGGGCTGGGGCCGGTTGGGGAGGGGGAAGGGGGCAACCGTGCTCAACCTGGCCTTTGCCAGTGTCCATAGGGGGGCAGGGCTCTGGGGAGCCCCAGAGGGAGGAGGCAGCACCAGGACCCTAGGGCAGGCCCAGGTATGGGGAGCCAGAGGCAGGGCCTGCCCCAGCAGGGGGTGCAGGGGGCAGGACACAGGACAGGCCTGGGGGGGGGGGGAGCTGTGGTCCAGATGTGGGGGAGGGGTGACAGGCCAGAGTTTGTCACTCAGTCATCCCCCAGGCCCCTCCCATCGCCCCACTGCCATGGCCTCAGACCAACCCCACGGTCTGTGCTGAGCTCCTCCTGCCCCAGCTCGGCCGGTGCCCCTCAGTTCTGACCCACAGCCCCCCCCCACTGCTGGTGACCCTCACTCCCAGCCTGCCGCCAACCCAGCCTTGGGCTCCCTCCCACCCACCCCCACCCCCAGTGCCTCTCAGTCCCACAATCCAGCCCCCTGCCCAGGCCGCAGGCTGCCCTCTGCCCTGGTACCAGTTCACCCGGGGGGAGGGGGGCCTGGCTGGCCTGTCGAACGCAGTTGCTGAGATCTGGCCAGAAACACAAGCATCCATCCCCTCCCCCCCGCCCCCCATGGAAACAGGGCGAGAGGAGGAGGAGGCCATTTATCTTGCCAGATGTAAACTATGCTGATGGCAGAAGAATAGCGAGGGAGCCGGCCAGGTCCCCCCCACCCAACACCACCAACACCCATTGCTCCCGGCCAGGTCCCTCCTCCCCCCCCTCCCCCCCATTGCTCCCAGCCAGGTCCCCACCCCACCCCCACACACTCTGCTCCCAGATAGACACACACACACACACTGCCCCTGGTCAGGTCCCCCTTCCACACACACACACATTGCTCCCAGCCAGGTTCCCCCCCCCCTCACTGCTCCAGGCCAGGTCCCCCTCCCCCACTGCTTCCAGCCAGGTCCTCCAGCACCCCCCCCCCACACACACACACATGCCCAGGGGGCTGTGCGGCCGGCAGAGGCTCAGGAGCGCAGGTCCCAACCTCAGGCCGGCTGGGCGCTAGCCGCACGCTGGCCGGGAGCTCCAGGCTTCGTTCTCACCCGGGGTTTATGAAACGGGAACTCCCCAGGCCCTAGAACGGCCTCCATAGGGCATCGGAGCCAGACCCCTTGACTGGCCCGGACCCCAAGAATCACAGCGGCCTTCGGAGCCCTCCCCGGTCCAAAGGGCCGGTCACTTCTGCAGGCCACGGGCCCCTGGGCGCTCACCCCAAAGCCCCCCCGGAATAGCCTAGCGGAAGCGTGTTAACGAGGGACAGGAACCGAGCGCTAGGCCGGATTGAAGCAGGGGCCAGCCCCACACTATGGCTGTGAAAGCAGATGCTGAGATAGCCAGCAAGCGCCTGTTAGCCTTTGGGGCTGGCCCAGGCCGGGCATCCTATTTCCTCCTTGGTCGGGCATCTTACGCCGGCCCCCTTCTGCTCTGAGTTGCCAACTCAGCCAGTGGGAGGAATCCAGCCGCCCCCCCTCCTCTTCCACAGCCGCTTCGCTCCACCCAGGGCACAGTGGCTACTCTGGGGTCTCCGGTTGCGGGGCCGTGCCCAGGTCCCTGCACTGTGGGTTCAGATGTGAGCCGTGAGCTCAGTGCCGGCAGCACCCCACACCTCGAACCCCCGTGGCCAACCAGGCCAGACTGTCCCTCCAGAACCCCACCACCGCCGGGCCGGAGCATCCCCCCAGAACCACCCTCCCACCAGGCCGGACTGTCCCTCCAGAACCCCACCACCGCCGGGCCGGAGCATCCCCCCAGAACCACCCTCCCACCAGGCCGGACTGTCCCTCCAGAACCCCACCACCGCCGGGCCGGAGCATCCCCCCAGAACCACCCTCCCACCAGGCCGGACTGTCCCTCCAGAACCCCACCACCGCCGGGCCGGAGCATCCCCCCAGAACCACCCTCCCACCAGGCCGGACTGTCCCTCCAGAACCCCACCACCGCCGGGCCGGAGCATCCCCCCAGAACCACCCTCCCACCAGGCCGGACTGTCCCTCCAGAACCCCACCACCGCCGGGCCGGAGCATCCCCCCAGAACCACCCTCCCACCAGGCCGGACTGTCCCTCCAGAACCCCACCACCGCCGGGCCGGAGCATCCCCCCAGAACCACCCTCCCACCAGGCCGGACTGTCCCCCCAGAACCCCACCACCGCCGGGCCGGAGCATCCCCCCAGAACCACCCTCCCACCAGGCCGGACTGTCCCCCCAGAACCCCACCACCGCCGGGCCGGAGCATCCCCCCAGAACCACCCTCCCACCAGGCCGGACTGTCCCCCCAGAACCCCACCACCGCCGGGCCGGAGCATCCCCCCAGAACCACCCTCCCACCAGGCCGGACTGTCCCTCCAGAACCCCACCACCGCCGGGCCGGAGCATCCCCCCAGAACCACCCTCCCACCAGGCCGGACTGTCCCTCCAGAACCCCACCACCGCCGGGCCGGAGCATCCCCCCAGAACCACCCTCCCACCAGGCCGGACTGTCCCTCCAGAACCCCACCACCGCCGGGCCGGAGCATCCCCCCAGAACCACCCTCCCACCAGGCCGGACTGTCCCTCCAGAACCCCACCACCGCCGGGCCGGAGCATCCCCCCAGAACCACCCTCCCACCAGGCCGGACTGTCCCTCCAGAACCCCACCACCGCCGGGCCGGAGCATCCCCCCAGAACCACCCTCCCACCAGGCCGGACTGTCCCTCCAGAACCCCACCACCGCCGGGCCGGAGCATCCCCCCAGAACCACCCTCCCACCAGGCCGGACTGTCCCTCCAGAACCCCACCACCGCCGGGCCGGAGCATCCCCCCAGAACCACCCTCCCACCAGGCCGGACTGTCCCTCCAGAACCCCACCACCGCCGGGCCGGAGCATCCCCCCAGAACCACCCTCCCACCAGGCCGGACTGTCCCTCCAGAACCCCACCACCGCCGGGCCGGAGCATCCCCCCAGAACCACCCTCCCACCAGGCCGGACTGTCCCTCCAGAACCCCACCACCGCCGGGCCGGAGCATCCCCCCAGAACCACCCTCCCACCAGGCCGGACTGTCCCTCCAGAACCCCACCACCGCCGGGCCGGAGCATCCCCCCAGAACCACCCTCCCACCAGGCCGGACTGTCCCTCCAGAACCCCACCACCGCCGGGCCGGAGCATCCCCCCAGAACCACCCTCCCACCAGGCCGGACTGTCCCTCCAGAACCCCACCACCGCCGGGCCGGAGCATCCCCCCAGAACCACCCTCCCACCAGGCCGGACTGTCCCTCCAGAACCCCACCACCGCCGGGCCGGAGCATCCCCCCAGAACCACCCTCCCACCAGGCCGGACTGTCCCTCCAGAACCCCACCACCGCCGGGCCGGAGCATCCCCCCAGAACCACCCTCCCACCAGGCCGGACTGTCCCTCCAGAACCCCACCACCGCCGGGCCGGAGCATCCCCCCAGAACCACCCTCCCACCAGGCCGGACGGTCCCTGCAGAACCCCACCACCGCCGGGCCGGAGCATCCCTCCAGAACCACCCTCCCACCAGGCCGGACGGTCCCTGCAGAACCCCACCACCGCCGGGCCGGAGCATCCCCCCAGAACCACCCTCCCACCAGGCCGGACTGTCCCTGCAGAACCCCACCACCGCCGGGCCGGAGCATCCCTCGAGAACCACCCTCCCACCAGGCCGGACTGTCCCTCCAGAACCCCAACACCGCCGGGCCGGAGCATCCCCCCAGAACCACCCTCCCACCAGGCCGGACTGTCCCTCCAGAACCCCACCACCGCCGGGCCGGAGCATCCCCCCAGAACCACCCTCCCACCAGGCCGGACGGTCCCTGCAGAACCCCACCACCGCCGGGCCGGAGCATCCCCCCAGAACCACCCTCCCACCAGGCCGGACTGTCCCTCCAGAACACCACCACCACCGGGCCGGAGCATCCCTCGAGAACCACCCTCCCACCAGGCCGGACGGTCTCTGCAGACCCACCCCCAGAGTGAAGCGTTGGGCACCGGGCTCACTGCACATCCTTCCCCCCATGCAGAGGGCAGGGAGTCTCGGCCCGAAGGGGCGGGCGAAGCTATAATCAGCCACAGGAGGAAGGAGCGGGCGCTATAAATACCTCCCCCCTGCGCGGCCCGACAGGGCGGCTCCCCTGGGGCCCGGGGTTGGAACTCAGGGCCGGGGGTTCACGAGGTCTCCGTGCGCGGAGCGGAAACGCGGAGCCTTCTCCCCCCCCTCCCCCCCCAGCCACGCCACAGCCTGGCCCTGGCTCAGGGGATGTTTGTCCTCTGGGCAGTGCAGGAAAAGCTGCTGCTCCAGCCCCATTTCCTCCCAAACAACTCAACAGCATGGGAGGGGCCCTGCCCGCCGACGCCAGCCCTGGCCTCTGCCAGCAAGGGGTGCTGCGGGGCAGGGGGCAGGAGGCACTGGCTGGGGACGGGGGAGCGCTGTGGGGCGCGGAGCAGGGGGCACTGGCTGGGGGCAGGGGACACGGTGGGGCACAGGGCAGCGGGCACTGGCTGGGGGGGTGCTGGGGGGCGCGGAGCAGGGGGCACTGGCTGGGGGCAGGGGACACGGTGGGGCACAGGGCAGCGGGCACTGGCTGGGGGGGTGCTGGGGGGCGCGGAGCAGGGGGCACGGGCTGGGGGCAGGGGACACGGTGGGGCACAGGGCAGTGGGCACTGGCTGGGGGGGTGCTGGGGGGCGCGGAGCAGGGGGCACGGGCTGGGGGCGGGGGACACGGTGGGGCACAGGGCAGTGGGTGCTGGCTGGGGGGTGTTGTGGGGCGCGGAGCATGGGGCACGGGCTGGGGGCGGGGGACACGGTGGGGCACAGGGCAGTGGGCACTGGCTGGGGGGGTGCTGGGGGGCGCGGAGCAGGGGGCACGGGCTGGGGGCGGGGGACACGGTGGGGCACAGGGCAGTGGGCACTGGCTGGGGGGGTGCTGGGGGGGCGCGGAGCATGGGGCACGGGCTGGGGGCAGGGGACACGGTGGGGCACAGGGCAGTGGGCACTGGCTGGGGGGGGCTGGGGGGCGCGGAGCAGGGGGCACGGGCTGGGGGCGGGGGACACAGTGGGGCACAGGGCAGTGGGTGCTGGCTGGGGGGTGTTGTGGGGCACGGAGTAGGGGGCACGGGCTGGGAGCCGGGGACACGGTGGGGCACAGGGCAGTGGGTGCTGGCTGGGGGGTGTTGTGGGGCACAGGGCACTGAACGGAGCCAGCGGGCCCCTGAAGGCCTCCCCCAGCCATACCCTGCTGGGGGTGAGGCTGTAATGACCCCCCAGAGGAGCTGTGGGGTATGACAGTGCTGGGCAAGCCAGGCTCCTTTGGGGGCGCTGAGGGCTGTTGTGGCCCCCTCCCTCCCTCCCTCCAACTCCCCTTTCCCCTCTGAACCCCCCTTCCCCAGGCTCCCCCACCCCACCACTGGGAAATGTTGCTTGAGAGAGACCCTCGCCCAATGCTACACTTGGGCTCCCCCCCTGCTCTGTCAGGGGCCCCCATTCCTGACCCGCAGCCCCCTGCCAGCCCAGCCCTACCCCCCCCTCCAGCTCTGCCGGTGCCCCTCAGTCCCAACCAGCAGCCCCCCGCTGTTTCTAGCCTTCCTCTGCTGCACCCCCCCAAATGTTGCTGGTGCCCCAAACACGCCCGGGGTTCTTTGTGTCTCAAGAATTCTCTGGCTGGATTTCTTGTTCCTGGGGATCCCCAGCGCCCTGCAGGTCTGAGCTTGCAGCTCTGGTGGTCCTGGGGGGAACTGCCAACCAGGCCCCGAGGGACACAGCGACACTGCAGGGAACCTGGGCCGATAGCTTCCCCCCTCCCCCGCAGAGCAGCCCCAGTCATCACAAGTGGGTGTTAACTCTGGAACCTAACAACCACCCAGGAGCGGCATCGTTAACGATTACTGACCATTTCACAGCAACATCCAGGGAACAAGTTTCTCCCACACACACACCCCGCCTACTCCCCACTCAGAACCTGCAGCTAACCCAGTGCGGCCCCATGGCAGCACTGCGGGGTGAGAGGCAGCCCCGTGGGCACAACACAGTCCCTGCCGTGGAGGCCGTGTTACCGCAGTGTCCCGAGGGCCGCACTGCTCAGGAGCTCATTCGGGCGGCACTCGTCCCTGCTCTGCGCAGGGGGACGCTCCCCGTGGCAGTCAGCGTCTGGACAAACCGCCCGTGACAAACGCACCCGACTCTCCTGGGCCGGTCGCTTGTTCCTGTCCTTCCTCATGGGGGTGAGGAGCATCCCCTGGGCCCCGGTGGCACGTACCAGACCTTCTGCTTCCTCTGGGCCCTGGCTAGGTTCCCCCTGTCCAAGCCCATGAGCTCCACCCCTGATTCTCCATCCAGAGAGGCCTTCCCCTCTCACTCATCCTGCATCAAGTCCAGGGGTCTCCTCATTCTCCTCCCCTACAGCAACTCGAAGTGAAAAATCCTGTGGCTTCCTGGGGCACTTCCCTGCATGCAAACAGTCCTGCAGGTTCTGGTCCATAAAGGTTTTCAGCATCATCTTGAGGGTCCCATTGAGGGTCCCATCTCTACCAGCCCGCTGGATGAGAGTGAACCGCCGAGGCCCAGGGGTGTGATATGCCAAGGCCCCACACTTCTCCCACAAGCACTGGACTAGGGTTGACAGGAAGTTGGACCCCTGGTCTGTAAGAACCTCCTCGGGGAACCCCACTCTGCTGAAAATGGTCGACAGCGCGTCTGCCACGGTGTCTGCCTGACAGAGGACAAGGCCACCGCCGCGGGGTAGCGCGTAGCGAAATCTACCCCCACCGGGATCCATTTCTTCCCTCATCGGGTCGCCCTGCTGAGGGGCCCCCCATGTCCCTAGCCACCTTCTGGAAAGGCTCCTCTATGATGGGCAAAGGTCTCAGCCGGGGCTTTACACTTATCCTGGGCCTTCCCCACCCTGTGGCAGGAGTCACAGGACAGCGTCAAAGACCCCGGGCCAGGAAAAGTTCTGAGGCAGCCTCTGCCTGGTGCCCTGATGCCCCGAAAGGGGGATATCGTGGGCCAAGTCCAATGGTCTACGCTGGTGCCTCTGGGGGACACCAACTGCCTCCTGGCTTTCCAAAGTTCAGTTTGCCCCGAACCAGCCCCGAACCTAGTGGTCTCCCCTTGGGATCCTGTCCTGCTGTGTCCAGCCAGGGCCCTCAGCTTCTCTAAGGAGGGAGCCTCCTGCAGCTCCATCTGGAATTCAGTTCCTGGGTTTGAAGGCACAGTCCTGGTTGGCGGTGCCTCAATTTCCCCACCGTGGGTCAGAGGCTCCGGCCCAGACCTGTCAAGTTCTACCCTCGGTGCTTCAGTCCCCCACGTCAGTCGAGAGCTCACGTGTCCCTCGCTGGCTCCCTCCACGCCCCGAGGGAATAATGCACCGCTCTGTTCTCTAGCCTGGAGCGACTCGCAGCCAGTGTAAAACAGGAGGGTTTATTGGGTGTCTGAAGACAACGCAGGAAACTCTCAGGACCCTCAGGCCTGGCCTCCCTCAGCCCAGCACATCCAAGACTCTCCTGTGTCCAGGTGGGCTCTGCCTGCTCCCCCTCTCCAGTCCAGAGACGTCCTGTTTCCCAGCTGGGCAGCTGAGATCACGTCCACCAAGTTCCGCCTCTGTCCTTTTCCTTCTGCCCAGGTAAACAGGGTCGCCTGGGCCTCCTCCTCTCAGCCGTCCTTTGCTCCCCACTTGCTGAAACTGGCTGGTCGGGACACCGGGGTCCTCTCTCCGCAGCCCATTGTCCTCCCACTGGCCAGAACCGGCTGTGATGTCTGAGCCGGGTCTCCCGGTCACCAGGTCACCAGTCGCTGGGGTCTCCATGGGCAGGAATCCCCAAGTTCCCTTGCTGGTCCCCTGGAACAACAAACTCCCTCTCCCACCACCTCGTTAAACCTGTAACCCCCAGGGAAACTGAGTCCCACCCACTCAGCATGCAAACTATTGAAAAACCCACGAAAATCCCCCCACTTCATCACACTGAGGCCAGGGCCCCGTCGGGCCGGGCGCTGCCCAGACACACAATGATTGGGATCAGGGCACTGCACAGAAAGACAGTGACCTAGGTCAGGGCCCCGTTACGCTGGGATGTGGGGCCCTGAAGGACGCAGGGATCTCCCCAAGGTTGCCCAGGACCAGGGCAGCAGAGCCAGGATTCCCGCCCCAGCCTCGGGGCCCAGGCCAGCTGCTGCATCTGGCCAGGTGTTATTTTTAACCTGCCAGGCAACGCCCCCTGCGCCTCCCCAGGGCCCTGCCCCGCTCGGGTGAACCAGACACCGGCCTGTCTCCCAGTGCTGTCAGGCAGGATGAGGAGACAGGGCAAGCGGCAGGCAGGGGAACAAGCGAGACAGACAGGAAGCCCGTCTCCGGATGTGTGTCCGATGTGGGCGGAGTGGGCACCAGGCTCGGGGTACAGGGTGTGGTAACAAGACGGGTACAAGGCACCCCTGACCCAGCTCCGCCTGTGCCCCTCTCGCCCGCCCCGCAGCCCTGTGCTAAACCGAGTTGTGGGATCCCTCCCCACACACCCTCTGCCGGGTGCCCCTCACTCCCGACCCGCACCCCCTGCTAGTCAGCCCCATCCCCTGCCCCCCACCAGCTCTTCCGGTGCCCCTCACTCCCGACCCGCACCCCCTGCTAGCCAGCCCCATCCCCCCCCCCAGCTCTTCCGGTGCCCCTCACTCCCGACCCGCACCCCCTGCTAGCCCAACCTTGGGCCCCCCAGTTCTACTTAGTGTTTCCTTTGGGAGCCATGGCCAGTATCAGGGAGGGGCAGAAAGGAGTCGGGGGCCCCGCAGACCCGCCTGGTGCTGCACCTGTCCCTGGCCCCAGGGCCGGGCTCCCAACTGGGCAGCACCGGGTACACTGCCATGACCGTACAGCACGGGCCTGGCACGGGCACAGGGGACCCTGAGCCGCAAAGGCGGGGCTGAGCCTCCGGTGTCCTAGCAACAGCAGAGACACGGTCACCGTGGCAACCCGGGGACCAGCCGCCTGGCCGGAGGCCTGTCACAGCGAACCTCAAAACACCCACGGCCAGAGCGCGAGAGAGATGGGCAGGCGGCTGGTGGAATTAGGACAGACGGCCGGAAGGAGGGAGCGGGACGGACGGATGGACGGAGGGAGCAGGACAGACGGCTGAAGAGTGAGCCCCTCGGCACTGAGCTGTGGGATAAGGGGTCTGCCGCCCACCCCATTGGAAGCGCCGCGCTGGGTTTGCCCCATGGCGCCTGCCTAGGTTTGGTGACTGGGGCCAGGCTGGGAAAGCCCCCCCACCCCACCCCAGTGTTGCTGGAGAGGCTGAAATCTGTCTGGGGCTTGTACCCCGGGAGGAAGGAGCGAGGGTCTCGCATGGGGCTGATCTGGGAAGCTGAGACTGGTTCTGGGCTAAGCAGGGAGCCCAGCTGGGGTCCGGTGTCCCCTCCTGGATGTCTCCCACAGGCTTCAAACCCCCTCCTGCTCCCGGCCCCCATTTGCTGACCTTGGCTCCCCAGCCCAGAATCCAGGGCCATCCCCTACCCCCCCACACACACACACCTGGAACCTGGCTCGTCCCCTCCCCCCAGCTTTTAACCCAGGCTCATCCCCAGTTCCCTTGCCTCACCTGGGCTCTGCCCACATCTTGCTACTCTGCCAGACTTGTCAGCCACGTACACCCCCAGAGCTGACTGCACCATGTGCACCCCCAGACGTTCAAGGCAGCATGTGAACCGCGGCTGCTACCTGTAAGTTCTGAGTCATGCAGGGACATGTGACTTGCCCATGTGACTCCAAAACTCCATCTTGGAGCTGAACTTTGCACTGGAGAGAGGAGGGGGGTCTCCAGCCACAAGAGGAAGTCTATTTAAATCCCTGGGAGACCCCTCCATTTTGGCTTCAGCTGGCTCAAGAGAGAGACTCTCACCCCCCAAGGATACCTGAAAGAGACTGGAACAAAGGACAGTGACTACAGGGGGTGTGAGTGATCGCTGGACCCAGACTAGATGGAGACTAGTCTGTAAAAGGAAGCTCACTGGAACACCTCAGAGGGTGAGGTTTTACCTGTCTTCAGTTTCCTTACTATATTAGGCATAGATGTGTGTGTTTTGTTTTATTTAGCTGTGTATTTCACTTTGTTCTGTCTGCTATTACTTGGAACCACTTAAATCCTACTTTGGGTTAATTAATAAGTAAAAAATGATTTTATTAAACACAGAAAGTATGTATGAATGCCTGGGGGGGGGATATCTGTGCATATCTCTCTATCAGTGTTATAGAGGGAAAACAATTTATGAGTTTACCCTGTATAAGCTTTATGTGGGGTAAAATGGATTTATTTGGGGTTTGGAACCCATTGAAAGTTGGACATCTGAGTGGCAAAGACAGGAACACTTCTTACGCTGCTTCCAGTTAAGCCCACAGCTGTTAGGGGACGTGGTTTCAGACCTGGGTCTGGGTTTGCCGCAGATCAGTGGGTCTGGCTCGAAGCAGGTGGGGCATGGAAGTCCCAAACTGCCAGGGCAGGAAAGCAGGGGCAGACGTAGTCTGGGCACATCCACTGGCAGCCCCCAGCAGTTTCTGTGATCCAACCTATGACAGGTGGCTCCTGCCAGGGACAATATGGGGCCAAGCGTGGGCACGACCTGTGAGTCCATGACACCCCTTTTCCCCAGCACTTCGAGGGGGGCCTGGCGCGGGAGCCCTCAGGTTGTGGCGATTGCACCCATTAGTGCCAAAAGCTGCCCATTAGCCGGTGTTTATTTGTCGAGACAAATGTACGTTGCTGTGCAGGCTCAGAGCCAAGGCGGGGGAGGGAATATCTTTTACGGGACCAGCATCTGTTGGCAAGAGAGACAAGTTTTCCAGCCGCACAGCGCTACATACATGGTGGAACAGATCGCTTAGCACCAGTAAGACCGTGATGGAGTCACGGAAGTCGTGGCATCTGTGACTTTCAAAGACTTCCGTGACTTCAGCGACGCCGGCCAAGACCTGCAGGGAGATGTGGGGTACTCCTGCCACCCCAGGCAGAGGAAGCCCTCGCACTCCTGGCCCCTGTGTGCAGCAGGGGGACCCCCAGAGCGTCTGGTCATCACAGGCAGCAAGAGAGACCCTCACCGCTCCCGGCCAATCTGATCTGTATATTGACCTGGGTCTGGGGCTCATTCTTTGGAATTGGGGAGAACCGTTTTCTTTATTTGAGGTATTGGTTTTCATAACCATTTCTCCCCAGAACAAGTGGCTGCTGGTGGTGATACTGGGAAGCTGGAGTGTCTAAGGGAATTGCTTGTATGACCTGTGGTTAGCCAGTGGGGCAAAACCAAAGTCTTTTCTGTTTGGCTGGTTTGGTTTGCCTTAAAGGTGGAGAAACCCCAGCTTTGTGCTGTACCTGCCCCCTTTTGGAGCAATTTGTTCTGACTTGGCACTCTCAGTTGGGTCCCACCAGGAACAGCCCCGTCACAATTGCTGAAGCGGATTGTGGTGTTCAGGAAATTGATGCCGGTGTGGGAGCATTCTAGAGAGAGTTTAATGGACAGGGATGAGGAAGGGGAGCTGCTGAAGTTGTAGTGAAACCTATGAGGGAGTTTAGGTTGTCTGTCCAGGGGATGAAAACATCATGGACGTATCTCAGGTATATCACTGGCTTTTGTGGTACATCTGTCCAGATATCCTTCTCCATGAAAAGGTTGGCATATTGGGGAACCATGGCTGTTCCCATGGTGTGGGGAAGGGCTTGTTGTTGAACAATCACTGTTCTGGATGAGGACGAAAGGGATGAGGTGGATGATGTGTTTGGGATGGGCAGCTGAGGGTTGTCCAGTGTCTTGTAGATCCTTGAGCTGCCCGCGATGCTGTCACTGTGAGGGATGTTGGTGTGTAGGGAAGTCACACCCATGGTGGCGTGGCTGGTGTTCTGCAGGAGATAGCTCATGTCACAACATTCCTAGAGGAAGCCGGTTGTGTCCTGGAGGAAGCCGGCCCTTTGTGTGCGGAGTGGATTTTGGACGGTTTCTATATTTGGGCTGAGGACAGGACCGGGTGCCACATTAGTCAATGTTGACCTTGCGTCAGTCGTTCCAACTGGGCGCTCTATTCTAGGTGCATTTCCTGTTGCTCAGCAACCCCGGTGATCATGCCAACTTTGACGAGTCGCCGCGTCTTTGGTTTTCTTTGATCATATTCAGTCCCGTTGTTCAGGAAACGAGGAAGGCGCACACGGCGTAATTACAGCCCCTGAATGCTTCTGCTTCCTAGAATCTTTCATCCCCCCCCCCTCTAATTAATGCTGTTGGCCTGGGCCAAACGTGCCATGCAAAATCTGGGAGGGTGCAGGGCGCAATAGAGCACTTTGAAAGGTCGTCTCTTAACCCAGACGCTTTGCTCTGAGAGCAAAACTAGAAGGAGCCCCTGCAGAACAGAGGCAGAGAGCAACTAAGTGCACAACACACATTCTCAGAGAGCCGTGAGGGGCAGGACTCGCACTGTGCCCGTGTGCTGGGTGTGAGCTCCAGGAGGGAGTTTGGGTTCAGGAGGTGGCTCAGGGCTGGGGCAGGGAGTTGGGGCATGGGAGGGAGGTGCGGCCCCCGGGAGGCAGTTTGGGTTCAGGAGGGGGCTCAGGGCTGGGGCAGGGAGTTGGGGCATGGGAGGGAGGTGTGGCCCCCGGAAGGCAGTTTGGGTTCAGAAGGGGCCTCAGGGCTGGGGCAGGAGGTTAGGGCACAGGAGGGGAGGAGGGAGACATGTGGGCTATGGGCAGTGCTTACCTCAGACGGCTCCCTGGAAGTGGCCTACATGTCCCTCCATCTCCGTGCGCTGCCCCCCCCCCCCCCCGTCTGCAGGTGCTGCCCCCGCAGGTCCCATTGGCCAGGAACTGTAACCAATGGGAGCTGCAGAGCTGGTGCTCGGGGTGGGGGCAGCATGCGGAGCCACGGTGGTTGTCCCTGTGCCTAGGAGCCCGAGGGACATGTTACTGCTTCCCAGGACCAATGAGGAGCCAGGTAGGGAGCCTGCCTGTGCCATCGACCGGACTTTTAACGGGCCAGCTGCCAGGGTCCCTTTTTAACCAGATGTGCTGGCCCAAAACTGGACACCTGGTAACCCCAAGCCCCCATCATCCTGCTACTCATGTGAAAATTACTTTCTCTGGTTCGTCAGTGTGGTTTGGGCCCCAATTATGTAACACTGTCACTTTTGGGGTAGGGATGGGGAGTCTGTATCTTGGGAACTCCTTGCTGACAAAAACTCCATTTTGGATCAGTCATGCTACCCGGGGTTCCCACGAAGCATCGTACTGTTCAAACCAATCCAAGCGGGCATATGGATTTTAGTGCACTTAGACAAAGAGTAAACTAGTTTCAATCTTACCTATAATGGTGCTACTGTCCCGGTCTGTATTAAAACGCACTCCTCTACCAGCGTTCCCATGATTTTATCCAGGATCAATGTCATATTAACCAGCCTATAGTTACCCTGAACATCCCATGTACACTTTTTAAATACTGGCACCACCCTGGCCTTTTCTCTAGATCTCTGGAACTGCCCCAAAATTCCAAACTTTGTTAGAAATCAATACGAACAGTTCATAGAGCACCTTGGCCAATTCTTTTAATACTCTTGGATTTAAACGTTTCACTTTAAAATGTAATTGTTGCTGGTTAACATCTTCTTGTTTCCTTGTTACTGTAAGATGGGGATACATCATCCAACTTCTTTACAAATACAGAACAGAAATGTTTATTGAACACTTCTGCCTTTCCTGCATCATGATTGATAGTTTTTCCACCCTTGCTGGACCTATCCCACTGCTAGCCCCACTGGACATATGCATTGATACCGTTAGCTTCCCTCATCAGTTGTCTGCATATCCTGACTGCTCATTTGAACTCAGTGCTTACAGCTTCCCCATTTTCCACTTGTTATACAGTGTATTTGTATTTTTTTATTGTTGCTTTACCCCTCCTCTTGATCTTTTTAACCAAAGAAGTCTTCTTTCATGATTGTGGAACTGTGTACTATTGGGGCATTGAAAACAATCTCCCAGTGATTATTTAGATCTTAAAGTTTACATTTTTACTCCCTTCCCCCTGCAGCTTTGATCTCAGCTTTTGTGACATTCGCCCTTGGGAAGCACCAAGTTTTTGCATCCCTGGTTCGGACGTTATTCATAGAATCATAGAATATCAGGGTTGGAAGGGACCTGAGGAGGTTCTAGTCCAACCCTCTGCTCAAAGCAGGACCAATCCCCAATTAGATCATCCAACAGATTTTTACCCTGTATCCCTAAATGTCCCCCTCAAGGATTGAACTCACAACTCTGGGTTTAAGCCGACCACTGCGCAAACCACTGAGCCACCCCTCCTCCCCAATTCAGCTTGCACATTGCCGATGAAACTGGATTGTGATCACGTGTGCTAGGCTGAACCAGGAGAGTTCAGTTCAGTGACTAGTTCCTCTGCATCGGCCAGCGTGAGCCTCACGTTGGAACATCTGGGAACATCTGTGTCGGGGGGGGGGGGGGAGGGATATTCTTCAGTGCTACTGCAGGCAATGGAGGTCTGACAATTTCCCCCCCCCCCCCCCCAGGATGTGGCCCCGCTGCTACAGGCGGAGTTCCCCCCAGGGTGGCGTGCTGTGTAAGGCAGGGCATGTGGGGTCAATCCCGCTGTTCTAGGGTATGAGGTGACTGCAGGGGGCCCCCGTTCCCTGCGGCTGACCTCCTTGCCCAGCCGCTGAGCGAGGGCTCTGGGCCCGACTGCGACAGGCCCCAGCCCCGCGCCGGTCCTGCTGTCCTCGCCTCACCCCCGGGGCAGCAGCCGGAGGCCCAGGACTTCCTGCCATCCAAACTCCCACCCTGGATGGGCCCTTAAAGGCTGCAGCTCCTGCTTCCTGTTTTGTTTCTTTTCCTTGGCGGGTTCAGGGCGTCGGAGCCAAGGGGGGCGGAGGGGAGAGATCCGACCGCCTGAGCCTGAGCCAGTTAAAGGTCAAACACAGCAGAGAATGGGAAAACAGGGGGCCAAATGCGCAGCGGGTGTCGACCGGCCGTAGCACCCCCGGAGTCCATGGGGCCAGATCCCAGCTGGTGTCAATCAGCCTCACCCTATGGGGTACAAGAGCTCTGGTCACTGCCAGTGACCCCCCCACCCCCCGCGGCGCCAGGGCGTGTGGGGGCATCAGGCTGGAGCGGCTGGTGTTAGCCTGACAGATGAAGCCCCAGCTGCACCCAGGGCTGGTGCGTGGCACTGCCCAGTCTTGGAACAAAGCCCCCCACCTGTGATGCTCCGCCAGCCCCATAGGGCAGGGTAGGAGTGCCATCTAGTGCCTGATCGGGGGAAGACGGAGCGACACAAAAGGCCCTGGGGAGAGCAGGCCGGGGCAGCCCTCGGGAGGCAGGGTGGCTTGGGATGCCCCACACTCCTCCTTGCTCAGTAGCCCAACACTCCTCCTTGCTCAGTAGCCCAGGAGACTACAAGGAAGGGGCAGCTCAACTGAGAGACGTCTGAGCCAGGGCCGCCCGCCAGGCCGCCTGTCCTGACAGGGGCGCCCCCTGCTGCGGGCTTCCCAATTTTCTACTCCCACAAAACCCAATACCCCTGCCCTGCCCCGCCCCCTATGAGGCCACGCCCCTATGAGGCCACGCCCTTCCACCAAGACTCCGCCCTTCCCCCTCTGAGGCCACGCCAGGGATGAGGGGTTTGGGGTGCAGCAGGGAGGCCTGGGGGGGGAGCCGAGGGGCTCAGGGTATGGGAGGGGACTCCAAACTGAGGCAGGGGATTGGGGGGAGTGGGAGGGGGTAGAGGCTTTGGGCTGGGGGGGTGCAGGTTCCGGGTGGGGCCAGAAATGAGGGGTTCAGGGTACAGGAGGGTGCTTCAGGTTGGGGCAGGGGGCTGCAGTGCAGGGGGGGTGAGGGCTCCAGCTGGGGGTGCAGGCTCTGGGGTGGAGCTGGGACTGAGGGGTTTGGAGGGCGGAAGCGGGATCAGGGATGGGGCACCGGTGGTGTGGGGTCGCAGGCTCCAGGTGGCACTGACCTCAAGCAGCTCCCAGAAGCAGCGGCTTGTCCCCCCCTTTGGCTTCTCTGCGGAGGCACAGCCAGGCAGCTCTGCAGGGGCCATCCCCACAGCTCCCATTGGCCACAGTTCCTGACCAATGGGAGCTCCAGAGCCGGCACTTGGGGCGGGGGCAGCGTGCAGTGCCCTGGGCTGCCCCTATGCTTAGGAGCCGGAGGCGGGGACATGCCGCTGCTTCCGGGAGCCATGCAGAGCCATGGCAGACGGGGCGGGGGGGGGGGGGGGGGGCTTAGCCCACCCCATATACCGCCGGCCGGACTTTTAACAGCCCAGTCACCACCAGGGTACCTTTTCGACAAGGCGTTGCGGTTGAAACCTGGCAACCCTACTCCGCAGCCTGGAACCACATTGTTAAAGGGATTTAGGTGCTTGCGTCATCCATCTAGGTACCCCTGACATTGTCAAAGCTGCAGCTCAGCTGCTGCCTACCTCCATCAGAGCCTAACTCCCCTAAGCACCGAAGCCACCTACACACCCACCCCTTCCTGTAGCTAACGAGCGGCTCCAAGCCCCGGAGCAGGATTCTCACCCGAGGTGGGCGAGCGCCTAGCCCCCCAGCCCCCAGCAGGGCCCAATCTTCTAGGCGTGCTCTGAGCCCTCAGGGGCCGGGCTGGGGACAGGCCAGGGATGGGGGGAGCGGGGGCAGTACAGCCCCCGGCGTCCACCCACGAGCACAGGGGGAGGGTGAGCGTGAGGGAGGCGGTCCGTGTGAGCAGCAGACAGAGTGTTTGGGCCAATAGGGCAGGGGCTAGCGAAGCGGCTGGCGTGGCTTGGGCGCAGGGCTCAAACAGAGGGTTTGGGGCTGGGGAGGAGGTTTGGGGGACAGCAGTGCCGAACGCCGGCCCCTCAGCTCAGGGCAGCAGGTACCTCAGCCCCTCTCCTCTCCCGGCCTTCTGCTCTGCAGTACACGGCCCAGTTTGGAAAACCCCTCTCTCCGGCACCTGGCTCTCCCCATGGAGCCACCCAGGCGCCACGGAGCCACCTGAGGCCGGGCTGAGAATGCCCCTGGAATCATAGACTATCAGGGTTAGAAGGGACCTCAGGAGGTATCTAGTCCAACCCCCTGCTCAAAACAGGACCAACCCCCCCATCTAAATCATCCCAGCCAGGGACTTGTCAAGCCTGACCTTAAAAACCTCTAGCGGGGCTCTGAACCAGCTCTCTGCTGCCATCTGTTGATGAACGGCTGGCGGGATCTGCGTCGTGGGGGGGCTGCAGAGACGAAGTCCCCGAGGAGGAGGGAGAGGGGGGACCTCCGGCGCAGACCATATTTGCCCACAGAAAGCCCCGTCAATCTCATCCTTGGATGTTGGAACCCAGCACCCCAAATCCAGGCAACTAAACGCCCCAAACCCAGGGAACCCAGAAACCAAGCGCCCCAAACCCAGGGAACCCAGTGCCCCAAACCCAGAGAACTCCATTACAATTTTAAATGGAAACGAAATACAAAGATGGACAGACACAGTTAAGGCCTCCAGACCCTCTGAACTCGGCCCTGGAATGGCTTCAGGAGGGAAAAAGTAGAATGTGTCTTTAAACCTCAGTGTCTAATCTAATATGGGACAAGAGGCAGCAGACATGGCTGGACAGTTATTGCAAAGTTTCTCTTACAAGGGGGATTTTTCCAATCTGACATCTCCCGTGCCTCCGTGAGGAGCGGAGAATGGGGCAGAGATGGAGTGAGATCTCTATTTACAGGTCATTGCGAATCTCTGTTGATCAATCCTTGAGAAATGAAGGCAGCATGTAATCACCCCCCAACCGCCTCTGAAGGCGAACACCTTTATTTAATAGACTGAATTGATAACAAGAGCTGGGGGAAATTTCTCAGACAGATCATTTTCACTGAAAAACCCAGGCTGGGGTCAACAAAACTGTTGGTAAATTCGGGTGGAATGTGGTGACTGGTTTCAGCCGAAAGAGAAATGAAAATAAAAAGTCAAGCCGCGGAGTTCATTTTGAAACGGAATGTTTTTGACTCTTCGTTTGGAAACGATGTTTCATTTAGCTGGATTAATTTTTTTAAATGCCCCTTTAAAAACCGTATAAAACCCACAACCTGGAAAAAACCAGCCAAACATGTCTGTTTCCAGTTGACTCCAGGCATTTTCCCTGGATTTTTCACTTGTTGCCTCATCAATACTTCTCTCAGCTCCCTTTCTAACAGAGGCTGAGATTCGGCAGAGAACTCAACCGCGCCGGACTCTTGGAAGTTATCCAGAAAAGAGAAGGGACTGTGTGTGAAGGAGGACGATCTGCCGTGGCAGGGCCGAGCGAGAGAATCCCTCTCCGGAGCTGTACTTAGAGGGGAAACTTACGGGACTAGTGGACATGCAAAGCACAGTCCAGGCTAGACAGGGATGGCAGGGCCTTGTTCTTGCCCTAAGAGAGCCTGACTGAGCGGGAAGGATTCAGATTTAATAACTAAAACCAAGTTGGGTTTAAATCTTCTTTGTCTTCCCCTGCCTTGCAGAGCAGAAAAACAGCCGGCAGGAAACACGGCCTGACCTGGCCGCGGAAAGGGCTGGATAACGTCACGGGGCAGGGCGTCCCCGTGGGCGACAGGAACAGGTGCTGCGTCATGGGCTGAGCAATGGGGACGAGCCGGGATGAAACTGCGGTCGAGATCCTCCTCGAACCAGCATCCCCATCCAAGCTCTGGGGAGCTGGCCCGGTCCCCTGGAGAGCCCCCAGACCAAACTCGCCCCGGTGTAACTCTGCTGGGATGTGCTTGGCCCAGGTGCCCTGTGATCACCCTTTGAGGGGTGTCAATGGCTGTCAGGCCAAGGGGGTCCCCTCGTCCGCGCTGGGGAACAGGACGCCTCCTTTCCCATCGACGGGGGGTGGAGATCGGCGCCTGCTGCCATTGCAGAGGTTCTGGAGGGCAGCTGTTTTCGGCCCATCGCCCCACCTGCCGCCGGGGCTGTGGGCTGCCCCTGGAGAAGCGCCCGGAGGGGTCTGATGGGCACCTGCAGCGTCACACAGCCAAACCAGCCTCCGCGCTCTGCAGGGGCAGGGCCTTCCCGGCACAGTGTCCAGGCAGCGGCGCTGGGCTCCCAGCGGTACACGGTGCTCAGCCAACGGGCTGAATCCTCGCCGCCCACCACGTAGACCCTTCCCCGCCAGCAGACGGCCCCTGGAGACTCGATGGCGTGGGGGAGCGCCGGGACGGCCATCTCCTGCCTCACTCGGCCATCCTCACCCAGGAAGAAGCACGCCCGGGAGGCCTGGAAGGTTCCCAGGCAGGACGCCCCCTCTCCCTCCTCCTCGGGGACTTCGTCTCTGCAGCCCCCCACGACGCAGATCCCGCCAGCCGTGGCAGCAGCGCCCGCGTGGCAGAGTCCCACGCCCAGCGGCACCTGAGCCCAGCTGTCCGAGCCGACGTGGTAGATGAGCAGGCCCCGGTGAGTGGCCAGGGCTCCTGCCACGTGCTTCTTCCCCCCGATCAGGTAGAGCTTGTTGCGGAGCGCGGCCGAGGCGAAGTAGCTGAGCGGGAAGGGCAGGCGGGAGGCGGGAGCCCATTGCTTCCGCTCCAGGTCAAAGGTCTCTGCCAAATCCAGCTTGCCCGCCGCCTCGGTGCAGCCCCCCACGGCGTAGAGCCGCCGGCTGCAGACCAGGAAGCCGTGGGGGTCCAGGGGCCAGGACATGGGGGGCAGCTGCGCCCACTGCCCGGAGCCGGCGTCGTATTCGTGCAGGCTGGTTGAAAAGCAGCCGGCCGGACCGCAGCCCCCGGCCACGTAGAGCTTGTGGCCCAGGGCGGCGACACCGGGGAACCACACCGGCACCGAGCCCAACGGCGCCCCCCACCTCTCCATGTGGGGGTCAAAACAGTCCAGGCGGGAACTCACGTCCTCGCCCGCGGCACGGCCCCTCCGCCCCACGCACACGATCACCTCCTCGTACATGCCCCGCCGGAGGCCCCCGCCCTCCCGCAGCCTCTCCTCCCCAGCCAGCTCCTTCAGCCCCAGCCGTGCCACCCCAGAGAGCGCCGCAACGTCCGCCTGCACCTCGGCCAGCTCCTCGGGGGTCAGCAGGGCCGGGCGGAGGTGCCCCAGCAGCTCCGGGAGCAGCGGCCGGCGCTCAGCGGGGTCGGCCCTCACCCAGCGCCCCACAGCCCTGTAGACGGTCAGCTCGGAAGCCACCGCCAGGCCGTCTGAGGCGAGGAGGCCGGCCAAGGTGCCAGGGTCCAGGCGCAGGAAGGCGTCGTGCTCGCAGAGGGACCGGAAGTGCAGGCCGACGTAGTGCCCGGCCGCGCGGAGCAGAGCCGGGTGCCGGTGGGCGTCAGCCAGGGAGTACAGCCGGAGGCAGGTGTCCAGGGAAACGCTCTCCACAAGGAACCTGGCAGGGAGAGCCAAGGGGACACAGGCGCTGATTCCACGGGCGGTCAGCCCTCACCAGCCACCTGCCGATCAGAGGTTTGGCAGAGGGTGGGAGATGCTGGGAGGAGGGGCCCTTGGGGAAGCGGGGGAGTGGGGGCAGGGCCTTGAGACATAGCGGGGGTGGAGCACCCACCCGGATAATTTCATGCTTTTTTGAGCCCAGTTATGCTTTTGGGCTTCACAACATCCCCTGGCAGTGAGTTCTGCAGGTTCCTGGGGCGTTGGCTGCTGCAGAAGTACTTCCTTATGTTTGTTTTAAACTTTCTGCCTATGCCCCGGCACTGAAGAGTATCTCCCCTGCCATGGCTGCCTGAGCCCACTCCTAGCTGTGAGTATCCCAAGGGGCAGGTTATAGGGTGCTCACACCTGTCCCCCTCAGAGCTGGGGTGAGCCCCCCCTCCCTTTCCCCAGAGGCCAGCAAAGTGCTGATGATGAGAGGGCTCCGCCGGGGAGCTAGAGGTTGATGGCCGGGGTTTCCTGGGTGACTGGGGTCCCAGTTTGGAACCCGCGAAGGGCCTAGTCCTCAGAGGGCACGTTCTGAGCCAGGCCTGTCCCAGAATCGCTTGTTGCTTTGGGGAGTCTTGGCCTATTTCCAGCTCCTCAAGGCCCTGCAGACCCTCCGTGCCGATGCGGCAGGTTCATGGACCCGACTGGGGCCTGGCTCTGGTGTGTTTCGTAGTAGCCAGGGAATATGTCCAGCCCCTCACCATAGATCCCCTCCCTCCCGTCACCGCGGGGTCCGGGGTCACCTGCCAACCGTGTCCAGGAGCGGGGGGATCTGGAGCCTGCTGGCCACGACGAACAGCTCCTGGGCGCGCTCCGCCGTCAGCACCAGCTCCTCCGTGTACAGATAGCGCAGGACGCTCTGGAGGACGGAGGGCGAGACACCCTGCAGCCGAACCTCCCCACCCTGGGACGCTGCGGACGCCATCCTGTCCCGTAAGTAAGGGCTGACCGAGCCCAACACCAGTCTGCAGGGAGAGGGGTGAGGGCTACTGGACCGGCTCCCGGCGTGGCACCATCCAGAGCCTCCGTGTGCTGGTCACCGCACAGGCCGGTGGGCACGGCACCTCCCCCCCCCCCCCCCCCCCCCCCGGAGAGCCTGCAATCCCACCGGGGCAGCCGGGGTGTGGCTGGGGGAGGGTGGGGAATAAAGGGCCAGCTGGGGGGGGGGGGCTCTCCACTCCGGTCAGTGCCAGGAATCAGCCCCCTGCCTTGCACAGATATCACAGATCCCAGGGGTCAGAGGGAACAGTTTAGCCAAAGACATGGAGACACTCTGCTGTGGCAGGGCCGAGTGCTTGGCACCCGTCAGCTGCTGCCCTCCACCCCAGAGGTGGCTGCATTTCAGCTCTGGGTGAAGCAATCCCTGCAGAACCCTTGCCCCCTCCCCAGCCTCCCGGTGCCGCTCTGGGGTCTCTGCACTGGGCCAGGCAGCGCCACCTTCCCAGTCAAAGAGCCCCTGCTGCCCCAGAGCTGACACGGGGTGTCTGGCTCTCCTGCCCAGCTCCTCCCAGCCAGGGGGAGCGCAGAGCAGAAACCCACCTGTGAGAGGGGAAGCGCTGACCTGCCGCCACCAAGGCAACGTCGCAGAGCTGCTGAGCCTGGTACAGCTCCTGGAAACCTGCAGGGATGGGGAGACAGAGCCCAGGCACCTGTTAGACCTGGGGAGACAGTGCCATCGAGAGTTGACTGGGGTGGGGGCGTTGTCTCAGGGAGGGGGATGGCGGGTGCTGTCACCGCCCCAGAGGAGCCAGGGATGGTCGTTGTGTGTGAGGAGTTTGGGAGGCCAGGCCAGAGAGGGTCACGTGGCTCATGCTGGTTCCTCTCCTGGCTGTAGCAGAGCCTGCCAGCCGCTGAGGCCACCAGCCCGGCTCCGGCACTGGGTCTGGGGGGAAATAACCCCTGGAAATGCTCGTCCCCCTCCCAGCTGCTCCCGGCGCTCTGGCTGCAACTCCAGCCTCTCCCCTGCCACGAAGGAGCCCATGGGGTGGGCCACGCTCCAGAGCAAGGACCCATCCCCATCGCCCTGGACAGCCGCCCCACCCTTACCCTGCCGCATGCAGCGCCACAGGGACACAGGCATCGCTCTGGGGTCGGCCTCGGGCCCGGCCATCGGGAATCCACGATCCAAGCCACGGAGCCGGGCTCCAGAGTTTCCAGGAATAAGATCCGCCTCGGGGGGACCCTCCGAATCGTGGCCAGTCCTGCAGGAGAGTCCAGTCACCCTGCCTGGCCCCAGGACACCCCCCCAAGGGCCGGTGAACATGGCAGCGGGTGCTCTCAACACCCCCCCTCCTTCCTCTGTCCCATCAATGTGCTCCCTGCCCCCTCCCCAGGAATCCTGCTCGGTAACGGGCAGCACCAGACAGTGACTCGCATAGCAACCGGCCTGGGCCTTGCTCCGGTCAATCCCTGGCTACTGTCACCCGGTAGCTGCCCAGACCCCTTTGGGTGCCGACCCCGCGCCCTCACTCAGGTGTTTGTAAGAGGGCGGTGCCCGAGCAGAGTCGGGCACTCTGGGTTCGCCCATGGGGCAAAGGCGTCTGTGCCCACATCACCCCTTATGATTAACTCTGGAGGTTGGGGGTGAAATTGCCTGGGTGAACTGCCCCCTTTTGCACCCGCACATGTGCCGTCCCGGCTCGCTGGCACCAGGGCTCCGGGAGCCTGGCCTGAGTTCGCTTTCCAATGCCTCCCCCCTGCATCCTGCGGCAGGCGGGCGGGGCGTTCCCAGGTGCGACCCAGCCGGTGGCAGGGACATCCCCACAGCTGGTGCCCCTGCACCCTGTCTGGGCCCCTCCGTCAGGAATGGGGGTGAGGGGTGCTAGGTCAGACCCCAGCCCTCGCCCCCTCACCCAGCCCCTGCAGTCGCCTGTGTCTGCTGCTCCCTCTCCCCCCCCCCCCGCACCACCTCCCTCTAGTGCAGGAGGGGAGGTAACTGTCCCTTGCAGGCAGGTTCCAACTGCCCCCAATGGAGCCCCCAGCCTCATGCTGAGGGGGGAGCTCTTAAAGCAACAGGACCTCCCCACAACCCCGGCACTGAGATCACCAGGCACTGCCTGACTATCCCAAGAGATGCCCTGGCACCACACAACCTGGACAGACACGGCAGAGAGAAGCAGGGAGCATGGTCACCCCCTTTCCTCAGAGCCCTCAGTGGAAGGGCTGGGGGGGGGGCCTGAGGAGTAGATTGCTGCAGGGTGGGGTGGCCCCAGGGCTCAAGCCCCCCACAACTGTACGCACCTGCTGCTCCCCTCCCCCCCGGGGGGGATTTTAATTCATGTTAGCCCCAGACATGGGTCCATGGCCATTTGCCAGCCAATGGGTCAGAGCAGTCGGGGAGGGGGAGGGGGGCAGGTGGCTCCAGCCCAGCAGATGCCCTGCCCCCGAGGAGGAGGAGAGCAAGGAGGGTGCGGCAGAGGGGGAGAGAGGGGGGAGATGCCGCCCTGACCATGCCCAGTGCAGGGGAGTGAGGGGAGCTGACCTCCCCACCCATAGCAGGCCCAGCTGGGGGAGGAGGGGAGGAGAGATGACCCCCCCACCCATAGCAGGCCTAAATGATATCAAGTCAGTTTGACAGGCTCTAGTTTCCATAACCCCCTGCTGATTGACACTGATTAAATCACCTGCCTTTAGTACTTGATTAACCAAGTCCCAGCTCAGCTGCTCCATGATCTTGCTCAGAATCAGTGTCAGGCTGACAGGCCTATCACTACCCAGGTCACCCCTTTTCCCTTTCTAAATATTGGCACAAGATTAACTTTCTTCCAATCTCCCTGTGCTCCAAGACTCACTGAGAATCCCCATTACTGGTCCTGGGAGCTCCTCGGCCAGCTCTTTTACACCTCTTGGATGTGCATTATCTGGATATGCTGAGTTAAAAAATGCCTAATTCTAGTAGCTGCTGTTTAACACAGCCTGAGCATACCACAGATCAGCTCCACAGGCCAACTCCAAGCTCTCTAAGGTCAGCCAGGCCTTGTAGAAAAGCTTTAGGGGTGACATTTTGGCCCTATTGAAAGTCTATGGCAGTTTTCCTTTTGACTTTAATAGCGCTAGAATTTCCTCCCCTTTGTTTTTCTCTTCACCACATCATCGATCCAGCCCTGCTATGCCAGGCAGTTTCAGCGAGATGATTTCTCTGGCGCTCGTCTGCTCCCAGCTCTCAGCGTTGGGATGGGGAGGTTTGATTTATTTACACTTTGAAAAGCATTAAAGCCACACAATGGGTCTGGAGGCAGATTTTTCCCTGGAGATCTAAATCAGATTTCTGGTGCTGTATCAAGACGCACTGATCCCCTCTGTAGCTGTTACTAGACTTGGTCAAGAATTCCCCATTGGATTACTTTTCCAACAGAAAGTGCCTTTCCCACAGAATTAACATTTTTCTGGGGAAAATTTCCGTTTTCCTGAGAAATTTCAATTTCCCCTCAGGGAAGTTAAAATGGCAACTTCCAGGCGGCCTAACGGGAAGGGTTGTATCGATTTCTGCATCCGGGGAAAAAGGAAATCAAGAAGAGTCGGCCCAGCAAGCCACGGGCCGCCTGAAAAGGGCCATCCCAGTCCTGGGCTCCAGGGACACACGGCGACCCCCTGGGGACGTGTAGGGCAATCACAGCCCTGGGCTCTGGCAACACACAGCGACTCACTGGAGATGTCTGGGGCCATCCCACCTCTGGGCTCCGGGGACACACGACCACCCAGGGACGGGGAGTCATCCCAGCTCTGGGAACACACAGCGACCCACTTGACCCATCTGGGGCCATCCCAGTCCTGGTCTCCGGGGACAAGGGGCGACCCCCTGGGGACGTGTAGGGCCCTCCCGGCTCCGGGGACACAGGGCGAGCTGGTGTGGACATCTGGGGCCATCCCATCCCCGGGCTCTGGGGTGGGGGGGGTCACAGTGCCCCCCTGGGGACATCTAGGGCCACCCCACTCCTGGGCTCTGGGGACACAGCGACCCCGTGGGGACGTCGAGGCCCCTCCCACTCCTGGGCTCTGGGGACACTCGCGCCGCCTCGCAGGCCCCCGGCGCGCGACGGGTTAACACCTGTCCAGTAGCCGGGGGCGGGGCCAGCGCCGTGGGAACTTCCGGCCTCCACCGGAAGCCGCGGTCCAGGCCGCTTCCGGGGACCTGGGAGCTCCCCCCTCCCCCAACCTGCGCGCAGCCCCCGCGGCCGGAGCGGTGAGTGGGGGCGGGGCGGACACCCGGGGCGGGCGTCGTGGGAGCCCCCGCCGGGCGGGGAAAGGGGAGAAGGCTCCTCCCAGGCCCCCCCCCCCCCGGTCTGCCGGGCCCCCGCCCCGCCCCGCCCCGCCCCGAGGTGAGGAGAAGGCGCGGTGGGCCGGCCGCGGAGCCGGAGGGAGGAGCAGGGAGGCGAGGCCCGCAGGGCTCCACGCGGGGCCTGTGGAGTCCTGGGGGAAGTGGGGACAGGGACGGGTCGCCCAGGGGCGGTGCCGCGAATAGCGCCGGGACCCGCTCAGGCCAAGGCACGAACTGAGCGACGCCTCGCACGGGCCGGCGAAGGGCGATAAGAGGCGTTTCTAAAACCACCCCACGAGCGAGGCGAGGGAAGGGGCCGGGCAGGTCCACACCCAGCCGGGAGGAGAGCGAATAACGGGGGACGATCGAGGAGGCCGAGGGGTTGAACTTCGGTTTGGTTCATTCTTCACAAAGATTGTCAGTCTCTGGGTAACTGCACCTGTAACTGCACCTCTCGGTGGTCCCTCAACCTCCCCTCTCTCGGACAGACGTGCCTGTCTTCTTCTTTCTTGGGCTGCGCAGCTCCCTAGATACTGTGATGTCCCCAGCAAACCAGTCTGCCTGTCTTAACTTCTGTAGTCCTTGGGGAACAATCACACAGCTCTTTCTAAGCAAGAACATTTCTTCTTTAGATACAAGAACAAAAAAGTTTGTATTTATTGGGCTACTTATCCAGAAGTCCCTTGTTTGTCTGTCGATCTCTGGAGACTCCAGTTTGAACCAGGTTCCCTAGGAGGTGGTACCTCTCTGGAGATGCTATAACATGAGGATTTGCCTTAATCAATTCTTACAGTTATCACTTCCTGGAGGAGCTGTGGGATCCGTCCCCACCGTGGAGTGCATGCAATCCCTGGCCCACGATGATACATAAACCATTAATATACTTAATATGATATGGTCTTCCATAGATATTGTAGGAATTTGCCTTTTCTGTCTCATCTTCTCCCTAAATAAGTGGGTGTAACTGTGTTGCTTGACCGGCATCCTAGAGGAATCCACAGGTTTATTCCCTGAATGGAGTTTAAGCCATTACCTTTCATAATTTAATATTTCACCTATGCATGTAATAAATATTCTGCTAGCAAGTCAGCATATGTCCCTCAAAAATCTGTACAATTGTTTAACAATCCTCCTATATAATTTCTCCTGTTAGAACCTACAGGGTGGAGCGCCTGCTTTCCCCCTCTTGCCCTGGTTCCCCCAAAACCTTTGGGTGTGAACGTGAGACCTGGTCCTTCCACTCTCGCCTTCCATCTGGTTTTAGGTAGGGGGTGTAGTGTCCCTTTGTCCTTCAAGGTATCAGCCCCTCTAACAGTGGGTTGAGGCCCTGCGTGTTCCTTGAAGCAATTCTTTGGACAAAAGAAAGAAGGAAAAGCAGGGCTGCCTCTCTGTGAAGTGGCTCTCAACAGGCATTGCTTAACAGCAGAGTGGTGGGACAAGAGAGATTCTTGAAACATCCCCCATAGCCAAATTCCTTTCTCTAGAGGCCACCTCCTCAGAGGTTGGGGCCCCGGGGACTCCTTGCTTTTACCTCAGCTTCTGTGGGGGAATGGGAGGAATATTGATCCCCCATCCCAATGGGGTGGCCTTTTCATCTCTGTAGATTGAGTCAAAGAGTGCAACCGATTTTCCTCCCCCGGGCTCAGGGTCCTGTACATTTTCCCAGACCCTCAGGCAGGCATAGAGTCTGGGGCGAATTTCCCCTTCTTCCCTGGCTGTCCTCTCCGAAGCCGCTGCCTTACACTTGGGCATTTCCCACCCTTGGGTGGGTGTCCTAGACTGAGCAGTGCACTGCAGCTGGTTCAGTGTCCCTGCTTTTGGCTGGAGTCACTGCCACCCCCATGCTCCGTACTTCCTCTGGTTCCCTGGTAAGAGTAGTCGGAGAAGTTATTTCCCTAGTCCAGGCTTCAGGACCCAGAGGGTTTCCCTTTAATTCAGTAGGTCTCCTCATGCCCCCAGAGTAGGCCGCTATCTCACCCACCCTCTCCAAGTATTTGTTTGCATTTTCTGAGAAAGTAACCTGATTCCTCTTGGATAGTGGCAGGGAGGCTGTGACTTTTCCCTACTCCCGTCCCCAGCACCACCCTTTCAGCTGTTCCCGTAGCATTTTGGCTATCACAGTCCCTTGAAGGCCTGGAGTTAGCAGAGGGGGCTGATTCACCCCTTCTGTTTTTAGAACCATATTATTCCCCAAAGCAAAGAATATGGAGTATCTGACAATACACCTACCCCTTGTGCCCCCACCCTTCTTCAGTCTGTATAGAACCCTGTGGTATAGGTTGAGTGAAGGCTCTTATACCAGCAATTTTTACCCACATTTCACACCCTGAGAGCATTTGATGGGGTTTCAGGACATGGGGCTTAACTGTCTCTTGGTACGTCTCCATCATTGAATGACCCACCATTGACTGCCCCCTTCAATCCTCACTGAGGATCCATGTGTTTAGTAGTTGGGGGTGTGACTTGCTCAGCATGAACATTGTGTGCCATCAGTGTAGTGTGTGTCTCCCTCCCTCTGGAGATTGTCACCCCGTTAAAGGTTGGGGTTGCAGCCGGCTTTCTGAGCATTGCACTGGGCGGAGCAGGCAAATTGACATGGCTGATCACAGATGAGATCCTGCTGTGTCCCTCCCCCATCCCACAACTTCCCTGCCGCCAGGTGTGGGCCTCTGCTTGGGCTCAATCCCTGCGTGGGGAGGGCCACCCCTAGCAGGTAACCGGGGGGTGCGGGGTGCATGCCAGGGAACCGCTCCCCGCCACAGCTCACCTCCGTTCCTCCCCCAAGCGCGCTACTGCCGCTCCGCTACTGTGGGGTTCTTACACCATCCCCTGAAACATTTTTTACTGACTACTGCCATAGACAGGGAACTAGAAGGACCTTGAGTCGGATCAATTTTAACAATTCCTAGTTTCTGTATCCATTTTCCCATTTACGTGAACACATATCAACCTCCCCCCCCCCCCCCCCCCCCCCCCATGAAAGGGATGAGCCTACATCATGGACCACTGCAGGTAAAATCTATTTGGGGAATACTGAATGGGCCTCTTTGCTTTGCAGTGAGTGGAATTGCTGACTCCGCTGTGCTCATCCCAATGGCAAAATGGGAAGATCTGTGGGTCCCAAGTTTCCAGGACTTCAAGGAAAGGAAACTCTCCAAAGACACCCACACAGGTGAGGAAGAAGTTAGGCCAACTGAGAAAGCATCTCCCTGCCAAGTATAAAGCTGGAAATACAACAAAGCTATTGCAAACTCCATCATTCTATCTCACTTAATCTCGTTGATGGATTTTAAGGCTAAAAGGAGTAAAAAAAAATTAAAAAATGAAATAAATGAATCCAGCTAAAGAAGGGAAACGAAAGCAGCAGTAGAAAACAGATATAACAAAAAGAAAAAATGAGTAAATTGTTGGCCATGAGTGCTAGTCTGCAGTGAAGAAATGCAGATGATAAAGTAAACAAGGGACCTATAGCCAGGAGAATAGGACAATGAGATTTATTTGTATCTGTCAGGAACAAAATTGTATAGATCCAGTAATAGATAAAGCTATAGTGTCAGGGTACAGAAAAGGCAGAAGTATCAATAAATGTTTCTGTTCTGTATTTAGAAAGGAGTAGAATGCTGAAATGCTCAGGATTCAACTGCCCGATGTGGGGTCGGGAAGGAGTTTTCCCCCTGGGTGAGATTGGGTTTGGTGTTGGGGTGTCCTTGGGGTTGTTTTTTTTCGGCGTCCTCTACAGCATGGGGCACGGATCACTTGCTGGTTTAAACTAGAATAAATGGTGGCTTCTGTGAAAGTCTTTAAATCGTGATTTGAGGACTTCAGTAAGTCAGCCAGAGGTTGGGGGTCTGTTACAGGAGTGGGTGGAGGAGGTTCTGTGATGATGATCATGATGGTCCCTTCTGGCCTTCAAGTTTCTGATGTAATTTTTTTTAAAAAAGGGCATTACACAAAATCATTGTAGCCCATATTAAAAAGATTAAAAATTGGTTAATTGATAGCTGGTGACACATTGTTGGAGTAGTAAATAACACAGCCAAATGCAAGGTCACACATTGAGGATCAAAGAATTATGGTCACACTTGCAGAATAGGGGACTGTATCCTGGAAAGCAGTGATTTGGAAATAACAGATAAACAATTGAACGAGCTCCTAGGACAATGTTGTAGCTAAGAGATTGAATGCAATTCTTGTATTCATAAGTAGGGGGATATATCAGTTAGGAGAAGGAAGGTGCCGTTGCCTATTTATACGGCATCAGCAAGACCATTACTGGATACAGTGTCCAGTTGTGTTGTCCACACTTCAAAATGAATGTTGAAAAAGTTCATTATAGAGCTACAAAAATGAGCCGAGGTCTGGAAAATCTGCCTTCTGGTGGCAGGCTAAAGAAGCTCTTTCTATTTACTTTATCCACGAGAAGGGGAAGAAGGGAGTTAATTACTCACAAGCTATAAGAGTGTACATGAGCAGGAGGTTTCTGATAGTTAACAGTTCTTTAATCTAGCATCAAAAGGAATAACGAGATCCAATGTCTGGAAGCTGAAACTAAACAAATTCCAACTAGAAATATGGTGCTGGTATTTTAACAGGAAGGGTAATTTACCAGGGGGAGAGTTACCTAGGGAATTGCTGGATTCTCTATCACTTGAAGTCTTTACATCGAGACTGGATGTCTTTTTAAAAGAGATGATATAGCTCGTTTTATGGGCTTGATGCAGGAAGTGCTGGGTGAGATTTTGTGGCCTGTTATGCAGGAGGTCAGACTAGATGATCTAATGGTCTCATGTGACCCTAATAGCGATGAATCTAAGGAACCAGTATGCTAAATACGCTAGTTCAACCAGTTCATTCCTGTAACCAGCGGCTGTCATGACCTCAGGGTAGACCACTGCATTCCACCAACCTGACTGATTTCTGTTTGGATTTCTCTTTCCTCTGGGTTTTCAGGAGGAGTCCAGAGTCCTGGCTCCCACTTCCTAAATTGATCAGCATTGTTTTATTTATTTGCATTGCCCCTTTCCCTGGGTTCCTTCTTCCTGAGCTCAGGCTGTTTCTCTCTCTCTTTATCCCAGCAGATGATGAGGTTGCAAGTGAGAGCGAAGAGAATGACAGTCCTCAGCCGGAAGAGCCTGAGAAAGTGGAGCCTCACGGGACATTATCAAAAAGATCCAAATCAAGTGTTTCCCAGAGCCAGCAGAGCTCAGAAAAGCAGCCGCCAAAGCCTGCAGGGAAGAGCCGGGGGAAGTCAGCTCCCCAAGAGCGAGCGTTGGGGAAGCAGCAGCGAATCGCCAAAGGGGAGGTGCCAAATGCGTGTCTGGAGTGCGGGAAGGTCTTTGGCCGGAAATCACACCTCATTAGACACCAGAGAACTCACCGGCGGGAGAAGCCGACCATTTGTAACGAGTGCGGGAAGAGCTTCAGCCGCAGCTCCACTCTCGTCGAGCACCAGAGGACCCACACGGGCGAGAAGCCCTACAAATGCACCGAGTGTGGGAAGAGCTTCAGCCAGAGCTCCCACCTCATCACACACCAGCGGATCCACACCGGCGAAAAGCCCTACCAGTGCACCATCTGCGGGAAGCGCTTCCACCAGAACTCGCATCTCCTGACCCACCAGAGAACCCACACCGGGGAGAAGCCCTACCAGTGCACCCAGTGCTGGGAGCGCTTCAGCCGCAGCTACACCCTGACCAGGCACCAGCGGAGCCACACGGGGGAGCGGCCGTATCAGTGCCCTGACTGCGGCAAATGCTTCAGCCTCAACTCCACCCTCCTCAGCCACCAGCGGACGCACACGGGCGAGAAGCCCTACAAATGCTCCAAGTGTGGGAAGAGCTTCACACGGAGCTCCACGCTGGTCCAGCACCAGAGGACGCACATAGGGGACAAGATCTATACGTGCCCCTGCTGCAACAAGGTGGCCTGCTCTAGCCTGTTTTTCTGAGTCTGGCTGTGGGACCTGCTCCGACTTGTCCTTCTGAGCCTGGGTGCAAGACTCGTTCCAGCTCGTCCTGGGAACAGGACCGCTCCAGCCTGCCATAGGATTCCTCTTTGTGGTTGGATCCTGAAGAGCAGGGACTGAGAGATGCTTTTCCTGTAGGAACTACAGCGAGCACAGCACTGCAACAGGGCAAAGCTCACACTTGGTTCCCTCTTGTGCGTATGCACGCTGGGGGAATGTAATATTTCTTACATCTCCCTCCTGAGTTCATAATACTGTGCACTGCAATGCCGCTAAGGATCTCGACGCGTCTCACACACTAGTGAAATAGGCCTCGCACAGGTTTGAGAGAGGGGGACTTCATAAAAATAAGGAAAGGGAGGCGAAGTGACATCGTGAGTCACCAGCAGAGCTGTCCTGCTCCCCAGCCAGCATGTCTCACTTGTCCCGTGTTGCTGTCATGTTCCCCAGACCCGCTTCCCTGGGTGAGAGAGGAAAACGAGGGGAAAAGTCCCTTCTCGTGGGGCCTGCAAGCTCTGCCAAAATACGTCTTTTGCTAATGAACCTCCCAGCCTTGAAGTCCAGTGGGTGTGAGGAATGTCAGGTCGGACGACCTTCCCACAGGGCAGGTGTTTCTCTTCCTTGCTGAAAGAGCAACAGTTAACTCTGCCTTAGTGGGCTACGGCCAGTGACTGCGCTGTGGCGGGCTCTAAGAAAAGCAGACCAGATCAAAGCAGAACAGCCGTCCAGCGTTAACACACCTGGAGTTTGTTCCTTGTTTTGTTGGTAGTGGTGAGGAAACTTCCTTTTTGTACGTTGTACCTCTTTATATTGTTGATTAAAAAAAAATCCTGATAATTAAGCTCAGGAGAGATGCAGCTGTATGAGAATCTCTGTCTTGTGTGACGTAATGTGTTTCTGATAGGACTTGTTCATTTGTTGCTTTAAAGCCCAAATCAATTGTATGGACCGGCAATATCATTGAAAAGGCCTGGAAAAGTACCTGCTTCGCTTCAGTTTGCAGCCTGCTGGAATGATCTTCAGACCAAAGCTCTGATTCCATTTACAACAAAGTCCTTGTGGAGCAAGTAAATCCAACTCTTTCCTCTGAGGTCAGCTGATCTGCAGTTTCTTGAGTGTTGTCTTTGCTGCAGAGTTAGCTCGGACCGGGTGTTGCCCCTAATCTCACCTCCCACACACGTGAATTGTGTTTTCTGTCCCAGCTCGCTGGCCTGGCTACAGCTGCAGGTTGGCGCCTGGCTACCACTTTCCCTTGGGCTGGTAACCCACCCATTTGCAATAAGGATGCAGCTAAATCACTCAAGCGCTGATAGTCTTCCAATGCCTTCCCATAATTCCACCCTGTGCCCTGAAGGACTGACAAGTTTTCCCACAGATCCCTAGGAAGAAATCAGAGTGGCTGATCTCACTGCTGCACAAAAAAACAGGGCCATACTTCTAGAAGTCCCAGCAGTACGTGTGGGGGAACGACGCATCAGTGAGGACAATGTAAGGTGGGTGTGAATTTATAGGGTGGTCCCTCTCGCCAGCCTGCTAATGACACTCAAGCCAACTCTCTGCAGTGAAGACCTCCTCTAAGGATGTTTTCTGAGCTGTGTGTTCAACCTCTGGGTCTCAACCTTTCCAAACTCCTGTACCCCTGAAGTCCAAGACCTGCTGCACGGGGCTGAAACATGTAACGTAGCTTCATGTGGCCCCAGGCAACTGCCCTGCTAGCCATCTCTGCACTTGCAACCCCCTTAAACCTGTCCCATGACCCTCCTGGGGCTTGCAGCTCACAAGTTGAGAACCACTGATCTTGCTGAGTTGATGTACCCCCTGGAAAACCTCGGCACGCCCCCAAGGCTACAGGTCTGGTGAAGAACCACTGTGTTAAACCATCTACACTTGAAAATGCTCCGTCACCAGCTGGGAGACCGTCCTGAATGCAAGAAAAGCTTCAGTCTTGACTCACCACTTCACTGCCACCAGAGAACCAGACATGGGCTGCAAACTGTCTCCCTCTTCCTGGCAAGAACTCCGGCAGTTTTCTGCACTCCCTGTATGATGTTTAGCTACCAGCTTAGGACTGGCTTAAAGTTGCACTTTATCTGCTACAAAAACATCATCTTTGAGTGAGCTGCTGGAAGATGAAAATTCGGCAGTCCTGCAGTCCTCCTCAGGAAAGCCTGGATGGAATTGAAAGAGAGGCTTGTACAGGAGCTAGGATTAAAGTTCTGTATAAGTGGAAGGTCTATAGAAATCGTAATAAGTGCCTCCCAGTTTGAGTTAGGTGGAGTCATTTTACAATAGTGGGAAGAAAGCTGCCAGCTTACAGTTTATCCTTTCAGGTCACAGAGCTGCAGAAATTAGATACACAAATACAAACAGCTGTTGAGGATTTGGCTTAAGTGCTAGGGGAAATTTTGACCAACAAGCAGAGGCAGAAACAGACCCATCTCTCTGATACCATCTTGCAAAGTATGATAAAGCTACAGATGTGAGATACAACTGTGCCATGGTCATTGTGTTGCCAGGTTCTCCATATTTGCTGCATTAGAGAAAGAAGCTGAGGAAGAGCGAGATGGAGATAAAAGCTTCGTGATTCCTTCTCACTGCAAGTGAAAGGTCACAAAGAGGGGAAAATGCTGAATGGAACAATTATGAAAAGATGGCCAAAGGTAATGCCCAGCAATCAGTAAGAGACTATGGAGGTTACAGATATAAACGTACACCAGTGAACGGCATGATTGTTCATAGACATAAAACTGTTACACTACAGTGACTTTACCAGGGAATGCTACAGGGAGGCTATCTGGGAATTGTATGTAAAAGAAAGAAACCCAGAGGCTTCTCAAATGTGAACAAGCTATTCATTCTACTTGAGATACAAACTACAGACCCATGATTCCCTGGCTGATAGTCTCTGGAGTATCCAGTGGGCAGAGGGGGGCCAAGCCAAAATCCTGCTCTGGAATACCCCGAAGTTTTGTGGAGGTTCGAATCTGGATCTGAACTGTGGGACTCAGGCCCAGCTATGCCAATGGACACCACAGATTCTCATGTGGTAAAGAACAAGTGAAGTTTGTTACTGATTGTTGCTCTTTGCACCCTGAAATGGGAACATTTGAAAGGATCTGTATAAGACATGGAATTCCCCAGATTTGTAAAGGTATTTAGACAGTGTTTCATTCAACAGTGCAAGGCCCAGATTTTTTAGGGTAGTTAGGGTGTCTAACTTCCACTGGGAGTTAAGCCCCTAGCAACCTTTAAAAAACTAGGTTTAAATGACTGAGCTGGCTAAGTCCCATTTTCAAAAGTGACTTAGCATCCTAAATGGTTGAAAGTCATTGATTTCAATAGGAGTTAGAATCATAGACTTAGAACCATTATGACCATCTAGTGTCCTCCTGCACAACGCAGGCTACAGAATTTTACCCACCCATTGCTGCAATAAACCTCTCACCTGTATCCGAGCTATTGAAGTCCTCAAATCTTGGTTTAAGGACTTCAAAGTACAGAGAATCCTCCAGCAAGTGATTCATGCCCCCTGCTGCAGAGGAAGGCGAAAAACCTCCAGGGCTTCTGCCAGTCTGCCCTGGAGGAAAATTCCTTCCCGACCCCAAATATGGCGATCAGCTGAACCCTGAGCATGTGGGCAAGACTCACCAGCCAGACATCCAGGAAAGAATTCTCTGTAGTAACTTAGATCCCATCCCCTCCAACTTTCCATCATATACCACCAGCCCCCTCTATTACCATGGTCAAAGATCAATTGCCAAAATTATGTTATCCTATCACACCATCTTCTCCATAAACTTATCAAGCTTTGTCTTGAAGCCAGATAAGTCTTTTGCCCCCACTGCTTCCCCTGGAGGCAAAAGACTCTGGGATCTGGGTCTTAAGTGTTTGTCACTTTTCAGAGTGTGAATTAGCCATCTAAGTCACTTAGGGTAGCTTCACAAAGGGGACTTTGGTGTTTCAACACTTCATTCCCCAGTGCCCTGCCACCCAGTGGCATTCACAGCCCAGGCATTGTATGGGGAGAGTTGGGTGTCTGATAAAGGGATTCTCAGAGCCACCAAAGTCAGCTGGGAGTGAAATGCAGAGGAAAGGGCAGCGATAGGACCCAGGTCCACAAAGGTAGCCCCAGTGATCTGGATTAAGGGTCTGACTGATAGGCAGGGGAGATTCCTAGCTGTGAGGAGCCGCAGTGGACTTTCCACCAGGTTGGGCGGGGGGATGGATGGATTCTCACAGCTGCCCGCCCAGTTCTTACCGTCAGAGCCCTCGCAGATACAAAATTTGTATCTGCGCCCATGCTGCTATCTGCAGAAATGGTCCAGTGCTATAAAGTGGATACCCGCAGATTTGCAGGGCTCTAGCGATGGCACTTGCCTGGGACGTGGGAGACCTGTTTTCAAACCCATCTGATTTGGAGCAAGGCCTCCTGTCTCCCAAGTTGCGTGCTCATACCACCAGGCTATTGGGTATTCTGGCTAAGTTTGGTATTAAATAAATATTCTGGGGGCGGGGGAGGACAGACAGACAGACACTAGCCTGATGGTGAGGGCCCTTTCCTGGGATGTGGGAGCAGCAGGTTCAAGTCCCTGCTCTGGGAAATGTACAAACTGGAATCGTGCCAACAGGAGAGGCATCCCACCCAGAATAGCTTGGTGGTTAGGGTCTTCTCCAGTAAGATGGGAAACCCAGTTTAAGTCCTTGCTCCAAATCAGGCAGAGGAAGCATGTGAAACTAGATTCAAAGGAGGACTTAGGCTCCTTCAGGCTTAGGTTGCAAATGAGGGGTGATTTTTTGAATGTCTGATGCCTAAAATGTTGGATTTATGAGCCTCTTGCCCGTTGTGAATATAATTCTACACTTTGCAACAGTAGGTGGTGCAATAGCAAGATGCCTTTAAGAATGTGGGCTAAAGTGTTTGGAGCTAGTAGAACAGAATGTTCCTCGCTCGGGCCTTGGTTACACTGGCACGTTATAGCGCTATAAAGCCTCCAGGAGCGCTATAACTCCCTCCCCATCCACACTGGCAAGGCACGTATTGCGCTATATGTCAGAGTTTATAGCACTCGTGGTAATCCACCTCCACACAGGGAATAAGGGCTGTAGCGCTAAGGCGTGAATGAGGACACCCATTGCACGTTAATTAGCCTCCAGCCTGGCCCATAATTCCCGTTCGAGCCACTCTGCTCATCAGTTTCACACTCTTCTGTTGCATCCTCCGGTGACCACGTCAAACCCACCCCTTAAATTCCCAGGGAAATTTGAAAATCCCCTTCCTGTTTGCTCCAGCCAGGCGTGGAGTGCTCCTCAGGCAATCCTTGCAGGTAACCATTTTGCTTGGCCATGGCTCCACGTGCTATGCCTCCTCGCAATAAGCGAGCTTCACCGTGAAACAATAGCGAGGTGATGGACCTCATCTGGTTTTTTTTTTTTTTTGGGGGGGGGGGGGGGAGGCTGTCCAGTCTCAGCTGCGGTCTAGCCACAGGAATTACAATACATATGTCCTGATATCATGGGCCATGGGGGAAAGAGCCCATGACCAGGACACTCTGCAGTGCTGGGCAAAAGTAAAGGCGCTTAGGATTGCCTATCGCAAAGCCCACAACGCAAACAGCCGCTCTGGAGCAGCCCGTTACTTGCAAATTCTACAAGGAGCTGGACAGGATACTTGGTGGTGATCCAACATGCACTCCATCGACCACCCAGGACCCTTCTTCCCAGCCCACCACTGAAGGGGGGGGGCGGGGAGAGGAGGCCGAAGGAGGACAGAGAGGAGGAGGAGGGGGCAACGGCCGCGGCAGCGACCCAGGGCACAGAGTCGTCACAGGACACATGCAGCCAGGAACTCTTCTCCAGCCCGCAGGGCAACCAGAGCCAGCCACAGCGTCCAGTGTTTGCGGGGGGAAGGGCAGCAGCAGCGGACTGCACAGGTGCAGCTACTTTTCTATTGGGAAGGCAGGCAGCTTGGCCGGGGTGGAAAGGGATGCTTGCCGCATGCTTGCCTACATGTGGAATGGTGCATTGCTGTGCTCTATCACATCACAGTAATCGTCATCAGTACTTTCTTCAAAGGTATCAATAAGAGCTCTTGCAATGTGCCTGCGCAGGTTTCTCGGGAGAGCCAGCGTGGTCCCTGACCCGGCCACGGTCACTAGTCCCCGCCACTGTTCTACGAGGGGTGGGGGTGGGGCATTGCTGCACATGGCCCTGGCCAAAATCCGCCTCTCATTAGAATGCCCTCCCTTTCTTGCTCCGTCACCCGCAGCCGGGAGATATCTTCCAGCACGAACACCTACACGGAGAATGTTGGGACAGTGCTCAGAGCACGGTTCCCGCAAATGCCCTCTGCTCCCCCCAAGCCATAGGACAGCAAGGCAGGGAAACAATCATTCCCCCGGCATCCTGAGACAACTCACCATGGCAGGGGCTCCATTGCTGTCTGTGTGCTATAGCTGTCTGGGACAGGCAAATGGGACAGAAACATGGAATGCGGGGGAATCATAGCACTGGCTGTTGTGAACAAGGGAATCCTCTGTTTTAACTTTGCACTGACTTTCCCTAGTTTTAACCTTGAACACCCCATCACCGTCAGTCAGTCGTATCTGCAGCTGAGAAGCTGAGGAGGATTCAAAAGAGACCACGAAAGAGCAAGGAAGATCTTTTACAAGTTATGCAACAGGCTGCAACGGAGAATCGCGTTGCACAGCAGTGATGGGAGAATGAGAGCAAGCGGAGGGATGAACAGATCCAGTTGAGGGAGATGGCTCGCGAGCAGCACGCTAACAAGCTGTTCACATTATTACAGCTGCAAGTAGAGACACTGCAGCGGATTGCTGCCGTTCAGGAGGAGAAGCAGCACCGTGCCCACCACCCCCATTGTCAGTTGCCCCCTAACCCTTCCGGCCCTCTGTCCCCTTCGGGGCACTATCAACAGCTGCCTGGTTCTTACCACCTACGGCTGTCTCCAACGCTCCTGTCTTCATCAACCAACCCACAGACCCAGCACCCTTATCCACTGCACTCAACCCCTAACAACCACCATAATCGCCCTCCGCAAATGGGGTTGGGGGAACACAGCAACTCGAAGAGCATTGGAGGTTATGAGGACAGGACATATGCCAATCTCTGACTCTTTCCCACCCCAATTGCACACACACCCCCTCCTCCCTCACACATTTTACTTTATTTCAACTTTTATTTCAGAATCTTAAAAAGCTGTTCAATAAATGAATTCTTTTTAATAAATGGATTTCTTTATTCAGTGCACATAGATATCTAATGGCTACAGAAAAGCAAATGCCTTATCCTATTAACAGAATGCACCCTCCCTCCCACTGGAATTCCCATTAGAACTCGCTTTCAGCATCAAAATGCTCCCTCAAGGCTTCCCTGATCCTTGTAGCCTCACGCTGGGCCCCTCTAAGAGCCCTGCTCTCTGGCTGTGCATACATGGCCTCCAGCTGTTGAACCTCCGAGGACCATGCCACAGTGAAGCCTTCGCCCTTCCGCTCACAAAGATTATGTAGGGCACAGCACGCGGCAATAACCGTGGGGATCCTTCCCTCTGCCCATAGCTTCCCATAAAGAGAGCGCCAGCGCACCTTGAGATGCCCTTTTGTCTTGAGACGCACACTACACAGTCATTAGACAGCGGCTCAGCCTGTAGTTGAACCTTTCCTGGCTGCTGTCCAGGCTCCTTGTGTAGGGTTTCATGAGCAAGGGCATTAGAGGGTAAGCGGGGTCGCCAAGAATCACAATGGGCATTTCAACTTCCCCCACGGGGATCCTCTGGTCTGGAAAAAAGTGCCTTCTTGCAGCTTCCTGAACAGGCCGCTGTTGCGGAAGATGTGTGCGTCATGCACCTTTCCCGACCAGCCTGCATTAATGTCAGTAAAACGCCACGATGATCCACAAGCGCCTGAAGAACCATGGAAAAGTCCCCCTTTTGGTTAATGTATTAGTCTGCTAGGTAGGTGGGCGGCAGAATAGGTATATGGGTCCCATCGATCGCCTCTCCACAGTTAGGGAAACCCATCTGCTCAAAGCCAGCCACGATGTCACGCATGTCACCAAGGGTCACGATTTTTCGTAGCAGAAGGCTATTAATGGCCCTGCACACTTGCATCAACACGACTCCAACAGTCGACTTTTCCACCCCAAAGTGGTTGGGTAGTTGTCTGGGGTGGCCAGCTTCCAGAGTGCTATAGCCACCCACTTCTCCACCGGGATGGCAGCTCTCAATCTGGTGTCCTTGTGCTGCAGGGCGGGGGTGAGTTCAGCACACAGTCCCATGAAAGTGGCTTTTCTAATGCGAAAGTTTTGCAGCCACTGCTCATCGTCCCACACTTGCATGACGATGCGATCCCACCATTTAGTGCTCGTTTCCCGTGCCCAGAAATGGCGTTCCACGGTCGTGAGCATGTCCGTTAAAGCGACGATCAGTTTAGTGTCCAACTTGCATCCGATTAAGTGGGTATTAGCCCACGAAAGCTTATGCTTCAATACTTTAGTTAGTCTTTAAGGTGCCACAGGACTCTGTTCCCTCTGCTATTCCAGACTAACATGGCTACCTCTCTGATTCTTAGTGTCCAATGCGTTCCTTGGCTTGAGCTCGTCTTCTTCACAGTCTCATCACTACTGTCACCTTCCCTGTCAAGAATGAATTCTGCTGCGCAGAGAGTTGTGCTGGCGACACTCACCAGCATGCTCCTCAGCAGTTTGCGATCCATTACAGCACAGGAAAACGGACAACAGAGCGCGCCTTGCTGAAACCGTTGAAAGATGGCACCTGAGGTGGACGGAAACACAGGGATTGCTGGGATATGACACAAAGCATCACGGGGAGTTGGAACAGGATGCAGAATGGCCGCAAGTGATGCCCCCCTTCCCACAAGGCATTGCGCCAGATTGGGAAGAGGTGCTCTGTGGGATACCTACCCTATTGCGCTGCTCCTAATGCCGCCTGAAGCGCTGCAAATGTGGCCATACTCTAGCGCTGGCGGGTCTAAGTGTGCACACGCTCTAGCGCAATACTATTGCTGTATATGTGACGTGCTATAACCAAAAGCGCTATAATCCTGTAAGTATAACCATGGCCTCAGAGATTAAGCAACTTTCAGGTGATCTAGGTTTTAAGCATATGATTTTTAACTTCTAACCATTTTAGATCAAATGGGCTAAACAAGAGCTTAGTACAGATGGTGAAGAAGTGGATGAAGAAGCTACCAACCGTTTGGATCAGCTCCATCCATCCGTTAGTAGAAGATGGAGCGTCACCAACTCAGCTGTGGAGAAGATGAATGAAAATTAACCTTCCCAGCAAGAAAAAAGCTAAACAAGATTCAAAATTAAGAGAGTATAATAAGATCGAGAATCAGAAAATTAAACAAAGTTACTTTGATTTTTAAGACGAGCACACACTTTGACAACACAGTGCAGCCTTGTGTGTACACCACAAACAGATGATTAGAGAGGGAGAGGAAAACCACAGCAAGCTCCAACATCCTAGCAAGTGTATTAAGTGTTTGCTGCCCTTTGATTTAATAAACATCCAGAGATCACAGATACAAAGCCTCGTGCAAATGAACCATTAGAACTTGTCATTAGGGGATAGAACAGAGAAAAATGGAGAGGTTAATTAATCTGAAAGAGATAATCCATTAAGAAGCTCTTAAACCACACCAAAAACTAAATTAAAAATGTCATACGTCTTTTATAGAAATAATTGTATAAGGAGGTAAATGTTTGCTGGAGAGCAAAGAGCAAGATGCCTCTTCTCTTGGGAGAGCAGAACGTAAAAAATAATTTTTCTGTGTATGTGATGTCGAAATGTATATTGTATACATGGAGAGACGGTAAGGCATTTTTTAAAAGGAAGAGAGAGTGCTACAAATAGTAGAGTTAATAGATGACTCTTAGAATGTTAACAGGCATTATGAGAATTTGGAGATGGACCCTAAGAATTATTAAGGGCAAAATTCTGCCCTGAATTCTACATCATCCAAGCTCCCTGAAGGCAGTGGGGGTTGTTAGGGCAGGACGTGCCATGTTGTTTTGAAGAAAATGATTGACTTGATGGTGCAGCTATGAATTCTAGCCGAACAATAAACTAGTTATTCTTCTCACTCATGGTGTCAGTACTTAGAGAATGCAAAGACCGTCACACACCCATCCACAAACACCTCCACAGGGTCCCCATTCATCCCAGAGCCAGTTCAGAAAAGACCTCTGCTTACATCCCCTCCATAGTCTTGTGACAGTTACCCGGATATAACTCATCCACTGTGTCTCTCCTCTCAGCCCTTCCTCACAACCTCATCTCTATCCCTGCAACAGCCTTCCCCTCCAAACCTGTCAAGTAGAACAGTCCTCTTGTCTCTCTGCAACATCTCTCTCAAAATCTCATCTGAAAATGTGTCTTTGGCCAGGTCTACACTGTGGGGGGAGGTTGATCTAAGATTTTGTGTAGCTCAAGTCAACGCATCTTAGGTCAGCTTACCTGGGCGTCCTCACAGCAGCGAGTCAACTGCTGCCCCTTCTCTGTCGACTCCGCTTCCGCCTCTCGCAGCAGTGGAGTTCCACTGTCCATGGGGAGAGTGCTCGGGAAGCAATTTAATCACATCTACACAGCAGTAGCCAGCAGCAAGCTCCATCCCACGCCTGAGCCCTGTTGTGTTCCCTCCCCCACTCTGCAGAGATGGGATGCATGGGTGTGGGAGGGAGATACCCTGACATCAACTTCCTCCCCACCCCCACTGCGCTCCTCACAGCAAGCAGGAGACTCCCAGGAGCAGCTGGCCCGGGGCTCAACCCAAGACAGGGGGCAGAAGCAGAACCACAATGTGGGGAGGGCCCCCTGAAGTGCACGGCCCTTGATAGACTACTAGACTCCAATCCTGGCAGGCTGGGTGGGCCACTGGGGTGAGGCAGAGGGGGATATGGTGGTCATAGGCACTGATTTCCTTTTCCATGGGAACTCAAAGTGGATGGAAATAGTCATCTGCTCCAGCCGCCCAGTGCTTTACACTCCGCTCCACCTAGCCCCAGGTGAAGGGGACAGATTGGAGGTGGAAGGCGACGGGAGAACAGTGGAGGGATCACAAGAAGCAAGTGTGAGTAGCCCCATGCTTTTGATGAATACCACAGAGCAGGCAGGTCTCTACATGGCCCCAGAATACAGGGAACACCAATAGTAGCTCTTTCACCATCCCTGCCTCAAGCCCATGACCATAGTCAGTGAGACTTTGCCCTCAGGCTCAAATCCTGCATACCTTGTTCACCCATTGCTTTATGGGTGCCCAGGACGGCAGGGTGGATACCAAGACAGGGGCAGATCTAACCTCTTCCTGCACAGATCTGGATGCAGTGACCTGTCTAGGGGAGAGTACGTGCACATTCGCTGTGAAAGGGAATCCGGAGCATTCAGACAACTCAAACTACCACTTCCCTAAGTGCCTACAGCTCAAGAAAGACGTGGTAAAGGGTGTAACCATTCAGTACAACGCTAGAGCCTCTTTCTGCATGGGCAACAGCCAGACATTCCTCTTCGGGGACCTACCCAACTGCCCTCCATCCACATGAGCTACAAGAGAGCTGAGGCTGCTGAGCCGGTCACGGGACCAGCCCCTATGTGTGCAGCACATGGATAGTTTTAGGATGTAGCACCAACATGGACAGCCCACTCTGTGCCTTCCATGGAGCGCCGAGGGACGGGGCTCCTAAAGTAGACGTGCCAGCACTGGGCGGAGAAGAGGCAGGCCCTGGCTCTGCCAACAACTCTTGGTGAGGCCTTGGGGAAGCCAGTTCCTGTCTGTTGTAAAACGGGGGTGATGATACAACCTTTGGGAAGTGTTTAGTGCTCTGGCGGGAGAGGGTCACAGCAGCTGAATCAATATCCCGCCCCAAGCAAAGTTGCATGTTGGTCCACCCCCGAAAAGGGCACTCGTAAGCCCATCTCCCTTGCTTTTGAAGGACTTGTCCTCTTTATAAATAACCTCTGGGCAGTGGGATTGTCACCCATTTCCTTCTCTTCTTTCTTTCTTTCCATGGGCGGTGGGGTTCCCCAGCTGTAGGCACCATTGTTCTCATGCAGAGATGTGTGAAGAGAGGAAAGGAAAGAGAGGATGTTAAAAGTCAACCAGTCAACCTGCAAAGTGGCCTTTTGGAAAACGGGAAGGGAACTTACATGAACAGTCCCAGACTAAATTAGGAAACCCTTTATTTCAACCAAGAGTATTACAAGAAATCCATAAATGCGGTAAAACACACATCATCGTTCTCTAGGGTTTGATAACAAAGCAAGTACTGGCCCCATACCAGCCTTTCTAATAAAACAGAAATGAAATATATTAACTCTTTAATACCCAAGTGCTGGTTTACAGGAGATGTCAACATTCAGTTAAAGGCAGGTTACATGGTCTTTCCAAGTCTTTTGGTACCTAAAAACCATCCACATGAGGCAACTGGTCAGTGAGAAAGGAGGTTATCAGGAGCAAATCTCTTTGCTGCCAGGCTTTGGGCAGAGGTAACACTACCATTCCGTTGGGGTGCTAAGCACAGAAGAGGAGTAGCCGATTAGCTGAGTCATGGATCCTCTCTAGTTCCTTGGTTATAAAAGATGGAAGGCTTCAGGGGGTGCAATTTCTTTGCTGAACCCCAAACTGCTGCATTAATCAGGGCTGCTGATACATGCTGGGTCCCCATTCCCTTTTAGAGTAGTGTTATTTTTCACCCTGGGGAAAAGGTTCTATGTAACAGTCTATTTGTCCATGGCACAGTCCAGCAGGCTCACAAGTCCATTTATTTTCCTGCTTTCATTTTCAGATTCTGATTGGAAGAGCAGAAATGTGTCAATCTGACGGAAGTCTGAGACACAGGCCACTCTTGGGGCCCCATTGGGGTGGTTCTTTGGATGATGTGCTTTCAATTTTAAAATCAAGGAGTCTTCCTGGAAGATCTCTACTTTCCACACGGACAAGCAGCATGAGTAGAAGAGTCTGATGAGGTGTGGGAAGGATCTAGTAGGGGATGACCCTGGATGGTGCTGGGCCCACTGAACTCCAGACTTCAAGGAGAGGTCAGAGATTCGGTGAACCTTGCAGGAGGCATTCAGTGCCTTTCAGGACTGGGCTCAATGGCCATAATTTCAGACCTAGGTGCCTGAAGTGAAGCATATAAGTAAGCGTGCTCTGCTTTTCAGAGGGCCTATGCACCTCAACTTCCACTCAAATCAATGGAAGCTAATCTGACCATGTTTACATTAGCCCCCCACCTTTGTAAGTTCAGCTTCTGAAGGAAGCATCACTAAGCTAGTGAGATCCCTGCTCTATCCAACGTTCCCGGGATGTTCAGAAGAGGGAGTGCAACAGCTTCAGCAGAGACAATCCGGCCAGTGTTCCCACATCGGGGGGGGGGGGGGGCTTAAAACATCACGTCCCACAAGGTCGAGTCTAAGATCCAGGAACACATACGGCAGTTTTCTACTGCCACAGACTGCTTTGCAATATGCATCGTGGCCGTTTCTGAAATAGGAGAGCAGACAAGATGCTTTTGCCATTTTAAAGAGTCCCGGGGGGACATGGAAGTTTTGAAAAGCAGCCGCTGCACATGGCTGTAAGACACCTATGACTGATGTCATGTCCTCATTTCAGTGCACATCAAAGTAACATTAACAGGAGATGCATATGCTGCGTCAAAGGGCAGTTAGACCATCTGATGTGCCAGAGTGGGCTCTGCTTCAAGAAATATGACAATGAAAACACCCGCCAGCAGGCTGAGCAGAGGGTTCAACTCAGATCCTTATTCTTAACTACTGGATCTAGAGTTCTGTGCTTTAATAGGAGCTGCTGATAGTCTTAGCAGTTATTCCTGTTTCGTCACCACAGATTCGCAAATTACAGTAGGCCAGCTAGTCAAGGCTAAAATGACCAAAAGCAAAGAGGAATCTCTCCAAGAAGTTCCTTGGAGAAGAGCATAAATGAGAAAGCGGAAAGAGAGACATGACTGAGTCTCAGGATAGGTCTACTAGGAATCTTGGGGTTCCTAGTTTTATGTAACATGAATGATGAATTGGATTCCTTTAGAAGGGAAATGACTGATAAAACAACTTCATTCCGGGGTAGTACTGAGAGACACTAGGGCGAAATGTTTCTCATTCTTGATGGGGGCTGAATATTGTATAGGCAGTCTCCCCTATATGCAGACTGCTGAGCATACCTAATGCCAGAGGACAGTTTCTTTGGCAAAACAGCCAAATTCGCGTCGGTTTTCCAGGCACAGGGAAAGATGCATCGTTAACTGCTGACTTCATGAGCCCAGGAACGTAGATGTTCCTGCAGATACTAAATCTAAACTACAAATGAGATATGAAGGCTGCAGCTTTGCAGTAGGATTCTCCTAATGAAGCACACCTGGTTTGCATACCGACTTGTCTGCTGCTTCTTGTGGAGAAGCTACTGCAACAAACAACCATGGGGCTGCCCGGTTCCGCTTTCAGCACCCTGGGCAACTCACCTGGAACTCCTTGAATCAGTACCCCATGCTGGAAAGTCCAGCTCTGCATTTATAGCAGAAGATAGAGAATATGCAATAAAACTGCTTCTGTGGCTTGTAAGGCAGATCTTGAAGAAGCAGACTGCAGGGGTATGTAGCTGCTGTCAGCATTAAGCTAACACACAGGGACTAAGCCCTGTCAGAGCACCATACAGAGAAGAAATGGGTAACACAAAAAATGTTTTAGCTGTAGCTCAATTTCCTGTCACATGTACAGCAGGGAATTGCTTAGCATCACCATGAGCTGAGGTTTCACTATCGGACAATATTTAGTCAAGTCTCATTTTTGTGATCTGTAATATTTGAGCATTTCTCTTGCACAAATAATTCATGAACATTGAGTAGCAAGTGATCTCAAGAAGAAGATCATTGCCAACTTCCCCTCTGACTGCAATGGGACTTCCAAATATGGGCAAATACCCTGAGCCTAGACAGCGTTCCTCACCAGCTTTAGGATCTCACTCATCTCTTCCAAGAAGACAACTCCCTGGGTGGGAAGCATCCAAGGGCCTTAAGGGCACCAACTCCAGTGACAGCCAATGAGACTTGTGCTCTGAGCTCACTTCGGTGCTTCTGAAAACCCCCCTGAAGATCCTCATGTAGCTCTACAGGGGGTTTGCCTGTCGGGTATTTTACACATGGAAGTGAAAAGCAAAAGGGCAAATAGATTCTGAGCAGGAATATCTGGGAGAGGAGAGAAGCATTTCAGAGACTGAGCCAGTGGCCTGAGACTGCCCGTTCAAGCTCACAGCGATAGCTACCATGCAGAACTCCCAACCACTGTCCGGTTTTCCTAAAGGCTGTTTTCGCCAGGGTAGCGGATGGTAGCGCTAGCTCTGCAGAGTTCCTTTGGAAAGGGTATTGCTTCAGTTCTATTGAAATCTCACCTTCTCTTCTTTGCCATGGATCAAACAAGCGTCATTTGTAGGTACCAAACAGACAGGAGGAATCAGTGACAAATGCAGTTTTCATTTAATAGAAAACAGTGTTAACAGAAATACACAACAGAAAGAAATGACAAACATGAGCAAATAAATCACCATCCTTTGTATGTAGTGTTAATGCAGCAAATTCCTAATGTGATTCAGTTTCAGTGCATGAAGAGCTAAAATTTCTGCATCTCCAGCCTTGATTCCCATGCAGCGAAGTGCCCTCACAGCTCCCTGATAGATTTATTGCACTTAAGAAAAAGAAGAAAAAAAAAAAAAGCTTACCGTCTATCCAAAAGCCCCCTCTCTAGGCTGTGTCTCTGGTCAGTTTATACAACAAATTTGTTAAATTACAGATTAGTACCATAGTTTCCTTCCAAGATTTCTCTTCACAGCAGAGCAGTAATCCACATATACAGAAATATTTCTCTTCTGATAGCAATTTTTTGGGATAGGTGGGAGGGTGGGTGTGTCGGCCATTCCTTGTGGATTTGAACCAAAATGGTCGTTCAAGGCCTAATTTAACCTACCAAGTCTTCCTTCCTCTCCGAACCATCTTTATCCTTGAGTTGATCTCTTATGACGCACATCATTCAGACTTTACCCTAACAGGCCTTGCTACACGATAAAAAAAGGTTTGCTGCATAACTTTGTTTCCCTTCCTTGATTGTTCCTCTTGCATGTGCTGTATTGAAGCCTTCTGCCCAACACTTCAATGCTGCCTTAGAACTTCTGGCTCCTCCTCAAGAGGCCAGCTCCTTTCTCTGGCTGGGAGCATAGGGGCAGGCACACCATTCATTTGGATTACCAGTGAGGCAATTTGCACTCTGGCAATTCTGGCTTTCATTGTAAGACTGACTTCAGAATAATGGCCTCTTTGGGTGTCATGCTTTGGGCAGAGTGTGGTATGTTACAGTGGAACTGTGAAGACTAAAACAACGACCCATTCTACACTCTGAATACCAGAGTGTTCATCCAGCAGAATCTCACAAGCCGGGACATTGAGAGAGAACCCTTCCTGAGAAAATTGAACACCTTTTCTGGAGCAACTGGATTCCTTCCCTTAGCAAGGAAAGGAAAGGAAAGGAAAGGCACCTCTAATGGTACAGTCGTCCTATCAAAGGTGTGACAGCCTCTGGGATTCTCTGTATTAAGCACAATTTATAGAATGGAGCCTGTTCCAATGAAGAGTTGAAAATTCATCCCAAAAAACCTTTGGTAAAAGGGGCAAATATTCTTTAAAGGAAGATTTTACACTGAATCAAAAAGGCCCACTGACCAGCTAAATGAAAGCTACTTACACAGTCATGAAAAGTCAAATTCCTGTTCATCTTTTAATGGTGTAACATGTCCCCTGACTCTTTCCTCAGCCAAATACAAAAGGAGTTGGAAAATCCAAAACAGAAGGAGGGCAGTAAGGTAAACAAACCTGGTGATCCTAGACTTCCTTTCATGTAATAAAATGTAGAGGATCCAACTACTTCTACTGCATATTTGCCGCTGGATCGGTATTAGATTGCTTGATGAGTCCCCAAATGGACTGAGTCAGTTCTATCCCACCCTCTCGTTCACACTGTCAGTTCCATACTATATGGCTTTGAGAAAACCTTGCTAAAGGGGGTAATTTGTCCTCTTTGAAGATTATAAAGTTAGGAAACTAGAATAGACTCAGCCATGATGATTCCTTCTCCCACAAGAGAGACACAACAATGTAAGGAATTTCACCTGATCCTCAAGGGTATTAGCTATGCCCCTTGAATGCATCACAGTCAGGGAGCCCCCTGAAATGTGGATCACACAAACATGTGTTTGTATGCACACAGTCAAACTGTCTAGTCATGTCATTGTGGTGTTCTATATAGGATTTGCACGGGAAGGTATTTCTGATGGTGCTTTTTGGCAGAATTCTGCAAACCAGGAGTAAAGTTCCAAAAAGGTTGCAGGTTAGACTAAAAGTAATTCTACATTGTTTTCTAAGTTAAATCCTCTTCAGTACTTTGAAGCTCATGATAAATATATACCTAAAAAAGGAATTTAAAATAAATAACCATTGTGGCTGTTGAGGCCACCTGTCCTGGACAGCTTGTCTGGAGATACAAGTTTCTCAACAGGTGACTACAGCTTGTCAGTGCCACTCTTCCCAGGGACATAGTCATGTGCAACCATTCTGCTAGCAGGTTTCCATGTTAGAAAACAGTTTTCTTAAACTAGCCTTCAGAGACCTGGGACACTTGTAGTGTGTGAAACGCAAATCCAGGCCTGAACCATGAGACTCTGGGTTTTCAATCTCCCATTTGAATTGGAGAATACTCCTGTCCAATGCCTGTTCTCCAGGATTGATGATATCTTCTCCTTAAAAATTACTCAGTAACAGTGGTAATTCCAGAGAAATAGAGAAAGAAAAATGCAAATGCATCAGCTAGTGTCTAGAGAAGATCAGACAGTAGTGCCGCTTCTATCAGGTGCCAGAGCTCACCTTGGAACCAGGTAGGGAAATCACTCATTTGGTAAAATTTTCTCTCTGTTCTGCTTCCCCTTCCTGAATCATCTTGAAAAGATTAGAGTCCTTCCTTACAGGGCAGAATGTGGGAAAAAGTGTCTAGGGCAGGAAATATCACATTGTTTTGAAAACAAAATAACCTCCGGACTGCAGACCAAGGTTCTTCGGAATCATGTGGAGTGGGAAGGGAATAAAGCTACACAGGCATCTCCCAAGACAGTCTCAGCTCAATGTAGATCGGCCCAGAGGAACTGTGAGAGAGAACAAACACAAAGTCAGACATCACAGGAATTGCCATACAGGATCAGCAGTCTTGTAGCCACTCTTGTACAGTGGTTGACGTACCAGATGCTCCTGAGAAGCTGCAAAAATCTCCATCACCTGCAGCTATAGACTAGCCAGTCCTATAAACACAGCGTGCTGCTAACCCCAGCAGTCAGTGACCGGCCTGTACCTGAGACAGGAGGATTTCTTTTCCTTATAAATATACTAGCGAAAATACCCGGCGTTGCTCGGGTCCGTCAGAGGTGGGGAGGGGGCAGAGAGCTGAGCGAGTGCGGGGTCCGTTGGAGGGGGGAGGGGGCAGAGAGCAAACCTGACACCCCCACCTCACCCCCCCAACCAAACCCGACACCCCCACCTCACTTACCCCTCGACCAACCCCGACTCACATTTTCACCCCCCCAACCAAACCCAACACCCCCACATCTCCCCCCTACCAACCCCAACACCCCCTGACCAACACCCACACCTCACCCCCCGTAGACCAAACCTGACACACCCACCTCACTTCCCCCCCAACCAAACCTGACACCCCTACCTACCACCACAAACAAACCCGACACCCACACCTCACTTACCCCTCGACCAACCCCGACCCCCCTCCTCACCCCCCCCAAACAAACCCAACACCCCCACCTTACCCCCCCACCAAACCCAACACCTCACCCCTCACCCACCCAGACACCTTCCCACCCCCCCCGACCAAGCCCAACACCCCCACCTCACCCCCCGACCAAACCCGACACCCCCACCTCACCCCCCGACCAAACCCGACACCCCCACCTCACCCCCCGACCAAACCCGACACCCCCACCTCACCCCCCGACCAAACCCGACACCCCCACCTCACCCCCCGACCAAACCCAACACCCCAACCTCACTTACCCTCCGACCAAACCCAACTCGGGTCCGTCGGAGGTGGGGAGGGGGCAGAGAGCTGAGCGAGTCCGGGGTCCGTTGGAGGGGGGAGGGGGCAGAGAGCTGAGCGAGTGCAGGGTCCGTTGGTGGGGGGTATTGTCACAGAGAACAGCAGCTGCCCAGCTGATGTAATTGGCCTTTAAAGTATTTCACCCCTGGGGGGCGTCAGAGGTGAGATTTGAAAAATTTTCGACACTTACCCTGATTAGGACCCTAAGGCCTCTAACTGTACCAAATTTCAAGTCTCTAGCTCAAACGGTGTGGAAGGAGTAAGTGCACATACATACACGCATACACCATTTGACTTTTATATATATAGATTCCTAATGTTATTTTATCCTAACGTATATAAAACCGCAGAATGGAGTTGGAACAGCCTCTTTGCCGAAGGCTACTACTGCTCTGAAGATCTATTTTAATAATAACCGACATCCAGCTAGGTACACCACATTTCCCTTTACCATTTTAATTAAAATCGGATAGGCTCACTAACTTGGAGTACAGCTCCTCTTCAGAAAACATCATAAAACACGGACTTAAAAACACAACACAGTAACTCCTCACTTACGTTGTCCTGGTTCATGTTGTTTCGATGCTGATCAATTAGAGATCGTGCTCTGTTAAAAGATGCGCAATGCTCTCTGAAAACGTTGTTTGGCAGCTGCCTGCTTTGTTTACTCTACTGCTTGCAGAAAGAGCAGTCCGTTGGAGTGAGCTGGTGGGGACTTGGCACCAGGGTGGACCGCAGCCCCGCTAGCCCTTATAGCTCCCCGCTGTTCCTTATGCGCGGTTGCTGGGCAGTTCAGCTGTCCCTCCCAGCACTGCACTGTGTTGCTCCTGCCCTCAGGACAGAGGGAGCTTAGCTGTCTCAACTGGCTGATCTACTTAAAAGGGTAGTGTACTTAAGAGTGTGGTCTGCGTACTTAAAGGGGCAACGCGCGTCTCTCTCCCACATAGGATGTATGTCTGTCTCTCTCTGCAATACTGTTTCCCTTCCCTCAATTCCTGCTGCCTTGTAGGTATGAGGCTACATTAATGGCAATGTGTTAACCCTGAGGGCTCAGCAGAGTGCTAGTTCATCATTTAAGTAAGGCATCCCCTGGGAAATATCCCACCCTCTGATTTCACCTCCTCAACCAAACTTCACAATCATAGCTGTGTACAGTATTACATTGTTTGTTTAACACTTATACTGTGCATATATACATCAGTCTTTCCTCACAAAAAAAAATTCCCTGGAACCTTACTCCCCCCCCCATTTAAATGAATTCTTATGGGGAAATTGGATTCACTTAACATCATTTCACTTAAAGGAGCATTTTACTAGTACATAAGTACAAGGTTAAGCAAGGAGTTATGGTACTAATCATCAGTAGTTACCTAAACCAAATCTCAGTGTTTGCTGTATTTCTTCCACTTAATATAGGAAACACCTACAGAGTACAGCAGTTACCCTAGTAATGTTATTTAGTAACTAAACCTCTTGAAAAGTTTTTAAAGGCAACCACTATTAAAATGTATTATTTCTCTGATCGCCATGTACAACACACGAGTAATATTCTAAAGCAACACCTCTGGTGACGTCTCAATCTGCAATATATAACAAGTCACACAGGAAACTCATTTGCTCCTAACCACCAGGGTTTAAACTACACTTTCTTTTTACTAAAACCTTTGATGCAGATGTGTAGCACATTGAGTCCCTCAAAACATCACAACCTGGATCGAACAACTGGGGGAGCCCAGTAAAAAGGTCTAGATTGCTGGGCCCCTTCCAACGCCATCTGTGACAAAGTGGAAAACTTCTGTAATATTATTAGGAATTGATATGCTTGGAAACATACAGTATACTTGTAGCCGTTTTGGTCCCAGAGGACTGAAATACTTTGGGCTAAATATCTGAGTTAAATTTAATAGCCAGTGATAGATAGGGGTCAGATTAAATGATCTAATGCTCAGTCAGGGTAAATCATATCATCTGGAGAATGACAGTGAATGAGACCAGGATAGGCCCAGCCTCATGAAGATGGACCAGGTGTTCCACTCAGTCTGTACCACTGTTTGCTCAGATTGGAGAGCTCTTTGGGCCTGCACTGTAATGTAGCCTCTCTCCATCACACAAACTTGTATAGCTTCTCCGCCTACAAACGTTTTATGACCTGATGACAATGGTAACATTTTTTTTTAAACAAATGTATAATTTATATAAATAAGTGGTTTTCAACCTATGGTCCATGGACCTCTGGGGTCCTCAGACTATATCTAAGGAGTCCACAAAAGGTTGTCAGTGCCATAGAACAGTGGTTTTCAACCTGGGGTCTGCAGACTATATCTAAGATTTCCAAAGGGGTCCACATCTCCATTTGAATTTTTTCAGGGGTTCACAAATGAAAGAAGGGTGAAAATGACTGATATAAATAAAATTATATACAAAAAAACTGTTCTGAAACCATGATATTCGGGTTGTAAAGTCAGGCCCTCAGAAGTTGGGAAATACCACCAGGAACACCTGTGCAACACAGACACTGTCACCCTCACTGTCACTGCTGTCACAATCACATGATCACATACTATTTTTTGCACAGGGAAAATATTTTGGGTGTGTGAAGTCAAGTTGACTTACGCCTAGAATTTGTTTTTATTACAGACATACTAGACTGTGTCTGAATGAAGATAGCACAGATTCACCAGCCTGTCTCACACCCAGAGCTCTTCTGGCAACTAGGACTTTGTAGACAAAATGGTGAAGAAAAAAAATCTTTGTTCTCTTCATCACAGCAACAGCAGCAGCTTTCAGAAACTCTAGTCTCCTTCCGTCTTGATTCTGTTACGCCAGTGACCAAATACCATTCAAATTTAGCAAAGCTTCCTTACCTAAAGTGTCACAGTGGCTCCTGCCCTGTCTCTTGACTTGCTTCTAGGAGCAATTCCTCCAGCTCCTTCTCATTCTTGGAACAGTTTAATTCTGAAAACAAAGAATGAACCTCATTAATCAGCAACCTTAAGATCAATGAATTTTCATTAAGAAACAAGCACCATGTCACTCTCCAACTTTGGGATCGCGTAAACTTGGAAGTCTGGGACAGACTAGGACTAAGTGCTCAAACAATGTTGTTTCCCTCCTGTTGTATTAATTTATAAAGAGACTGGTGCAAAGAGACAAAGCAATCAAAGAGTTTCTTAGCATTTAAGGATAGGAGCAACCATTAGTTCTCTCATCAGACCTCCTATATAAACACAAGCCCTACAAATTCAAAGACCTTCTGTGGAGCCCACTTAATGCAAAGTAATGCCATTCTCACTCCATTCAATAAAAAATACAGAGCCCTCCCATTTAAAACCACAAAGAATGCTGACCTGACATGTCTGGTCTTTTTAAAAATGTATTAAAAATTTTCAATCTTGTTTCTCATAATAAACCAAACTAATTGTAGGCAATATGCCAACCAATTCCACAAGTAAAGAGTACTATACATCAGAAAACAAGAGAAGACCACAATATTTACACAGTGCTTGGATCCCCACATATTAACCGCGGTACTCCAAGGACTTTTTTTTTTTTTTAAATGGCACATAAAAAAATTCAGAAATAAAAAACCGAACAGAAGCTGAAGAAATCAAAATCAAGAGGGGGAAAAAAGGTGATATGGAGAGAAGAAATCAAGAGGAAGTGTGTGGATCTGTACACCTGCTTTCATCCAGACTTCCTGCAGGGACCTTTACTTGATCAGCTCTAGGAAACTGACCCAAATAGACTCACATTTTCCCAGGGTTTTCCCATCTATTGTATGTGATCCTTTTCTTCGCAGCCAGGTCTGCCAGTCCATTACACCAGACTTTGTGCCTAACGGGAGAATGGGGGTGTACTTTTCCAGGGGGTTGGACTAGATGACCTCCTGAGGTCCCTTCCAACCCTGATAGTCTATGATTCTAAGACAGCAAAATTGGACAGTAAAACAGTTAAAGACGCAGCTTACAACAGTTAAAGACTAGTGAAAACACTGCAGGAAATAGTATAGGGAACAATCCTGCACTAGCCTCAAGAGACAGACTTTTGAGATGTTTTTTATTGGCTATTAAGAATATGAGCTGAGGAAACAGGGATCAGAAAGCACTTTGTTTTGAAGATCCAAGTTCAGCACAACAGAGAATAAATTCGAGAATAAGGTAAAGCAGTCTTACCATGCTCGACAGCACAGCTCCCCTTTTTCCCATCACAACCTGAGGATGTATCTGGTAGCGCATGAACAAATTCTGTCTTTAGCCCATTAGGAAGTGGAGTTTCATGGACTGTATTCTCGCATAGCCCAGAGTTCATCTTTTCTGAAATTGATCCAGGGCTTCCTGCCGATGGCGCATTTTCCAAGTTGGCTGCCAACTTGGAAACAGTCCCATTTGCCTGCAAGTCCAAAAATTCAGTCTTCACAGGTAGAGTTTGAGCTATCAGTTTAGACTGTTTCATTGCATTGCCTTGCAGGTCACTGATATTCGCCTTCAGCCATGGAGTGTTTTCTGTTTTCTCTGGTAGATTTTCCACTCGTGTCACTACAAAGATTTTATGGCCTCGCCCAGGACTGGAAACAGAAATTCTCCTCTCATTTCCTTGAGAGTTAGCATGTGCCTGAGCCCCTGACGTAGTCCCTATGCTTCCCCCTCCTTTGGGCTCACATTTTGTTTCTTCAGCAATGTTTGAAGGGGCAGTTCTGTCCTCTGAGCTAAGTGCATCCCTTGTTTTTTCAGGAGAAAGAAATGTCTGGGGTGCATTATCTACATGAACAGAATCATCCTGTTTCTGTGGTTTACTGAAATCTTTAGTCTCTAACCCAGTGTCTACGTCATCATCTGTGTCAGAGTCTGAATAGGTCACCCCATCTTTGTCACTGTTTATTGCCTTTTCTGTATGGCTGTTCTCTTTGGACACCAAAATCTCCCCCACTTCATCTCCTTCAGGTGTTGCTGCTGTACCATCAACTTGGCTGTTTTCCACGGGGCCCTCCTCAATCGGCTCAGTGATGGTGATCTCTGGCATAGAGGCAGATTGCTGAAGTTTCTGTTCTTTCTCCTCTTTCTCTTTGGCCAGAATAAAGTTGCGCTTGCAACCATTTTGGATTTCAGCTAAAAGAGCCTTCTGTGTTTCAATAAAACTCTTCACCTGTAAGAGGGAGAGAAACACTGCTGAAACTGCAGATAGTCTGAGATACAGGATATAGCATGTTTACAGCTCTCTCGGCATGACTCAATCTTGGTGCATAAATTGGTTTTCGCCTCAATTTTACGGGCTATCCGCTTGCACACACAGAGAATATGGGAACAGCGATAAACCTTTAACTCCACTTGGGTGGGTAACCAACTAGTAAACTTCAGGAAACATCTAGTGCAGTTATAAGAATAACCTGTCCATCTACTGTATGTGAATGTAATTGATTAAAAGTGAGGAGACTTTGTTAGCAAAGCCAACAGGTTCTGGCTTTAAAAGGTAGCAAAACTTTCTCATTAAGTGACTAGAATAAATAGCCTGTTTTGTTTTCCTGCCTTGATACAAGATGGAATGAGAATATTACGTTTTTGTAATTGCTGTTCTCCAAAGAGGACTCTTTTTAAAATTGTAACACTGAGGCAGGGATTGTCTATCACTGTATTCAAGACCCTGTGCGATGGGAGGACCCCCACTCATCCGGATTTGGAGTCTGATCTGAGCGCCATTGCAATGGAAATACTAAAAAACAACAACAGGTCAAATCACTCCCATAGGTATAGAAAGGACTGACTCAACTCTGTGGAATGAATGTGGGCAAGTGATGTCATGGTATCTTTAGAGAACAACTATTACCAGTAAGTAACTATCATTTTGCTAAAGATACAGTGACAAACACCACACTGTAGGAAGCTTAGCCAAGGTTAACACATCTTAAAATAGCCAAAATTAACATTTAAAAAAAGGTACAAAAAGGGATATATCGAGGTTTTGAAGAACAGTTATACTGAGACTTCGCTAAGAAACTGGAAAAGATCAAAGATATTCCAATAATGGAGTAAAAAATAGTAAAAGATCAGAGTCTGGATGCCACTAGCTCAGAAAAATTTTAACTGATCAAAATCTGATTCCTATCTAAAGGCCTAATCATGTTCTATGGCCTGCACTATACAGAAGGTCAACTAGATGATCACAACAGTCCCTTAGAGTCGATGAATCAAAACTATTCCCTTGTGGCTGCCTTGAAAATCTGGATGGGAACAGATCAAGTCTGATGAAGCAGATTTTTGCCACACACAACGAGCCTCAATATGACCTTACAGTGAGAGACAGTCGCATGGCCATTTAGATACATGGCTTTCTCAGAGAGCAGAAACTACAGAGTTAGAAAAACTATGTGAGGAGAAGCTTGGTGGATTGTCCGAGAGCCATTATCTGGAGTAGATAAGAATCCAAAGGACCTTTTTACAGCTTGTGAAGAGGAGAATCACCTGGACAGGTACACGGATTATAGGAAAACATTGGCAGAATGATTGACCGATGAACTCCATTACCATATGACCCACTGGAGGGTGTGCAGTCACCAGAGTCTACAACAAGCTCATTTGCTGTGTGAACAGAGTCAATGCCACCAGCAAAATGACTTTGCATATTGGAAGCCTGAGCTGAAAGTTATCGTGTGACTTGAAAGGATAGCTCAGTGGTTTGAGCATTGGCCTGCTAAACCCAGGGTTGTGAGTTCAATCCTTGAGGGGGCTGTTTAGGGATATGGGGCAAAAATCTGTTGGATGATTTAATTAGGGATTGGTCCTGCTTTGGGCAGGGAGTTGGACTAGATGATCTCCTGAGGTCCCTCCAACTCTGTGATTCTGAGCTGTCAACAGCTTAGTTAGGACCCTATTAATATGTCATGCCATATTATGTAACATGACATTGGGTGCTTTCTAATGGGAGGTTTCAAAGTAACAAGACCCTGATGAATGTGACAAAGGACTGGTCTACCTTCAACATGTCGCTATGGCAGAGGAGCTTGCAACTACCCTGGGGGAGCACCTTTGCCTACCAAAAAAGACACCCAGAAGTTGATCTCTCTGCTAGACTCAGCATTAGAACACAGCTTGGGAGGTTCCTGGGCTTGGTTGTGGTGGGTGGCTTTAGAGAAGGAATGAATAGTCTCGGATGCATAATGTCAGTCTAGAATTACACAAAGTTCATATGCACACAAAAAACAGTGCAACTTACAGACTCCTTTTTCGGTTCCCTGTCTAAGTCCAGCCTGAGCAGAGAATGATTGACCTTCAGTGCCAAGGACAATGCCATCAGACCCCCAGTTTTAATCTCATTCTCCCGCAGGTCTAGTCGAAGGAGCCTTGGACTCTCTGCAATGAATTCTGCTACTGCCACAGCACCTGTAGGGGAAGAAAGACCTTGATGATGAACCATGAAAATGGAAAAGAAAAAAAAACAGTCTCACAGCATGCTCCCCATAAACAGGGGAAAGTTCTTACTTGTGTACTTTAGACAAGCCCTAGTGAGATGGGGCCTATTTCTCATTCCAGAACTGAAAATACAACATCTTGGTCACCCATAAATAAAAGACCCCAAGGCACTTTCTGCCAAGTAAAGGGGTTAGCACTGATGCTCTGGCTGTATTTCAATTTTATAATGCCATTTTGCCTTCCTACATTCCACCAATTGCTACAGTTTGGAGAGGGTATTCTTCACTTCCTGACATACACCTAGGTGTTCTTTTATGCATTGTTAAGCAGATGTTTTCTAAACCAAAAGTACCTGCATTTCAGAGGGGACTCAAGTGTTTCCTGTATATATCATTTATATAGAGTGGGATCCTTTAAGATGAAAGAAACTGTATAAAACTGTGCTAATAAATGAAGGGCACATACACACCACCCTATACCGGAAACCTACTGACTGCTACACTTACCTACATGCCTCCAGCTTCCATCCAGAACACACCACTCGATCCATTGTCTACAGCCAAGCTCTAAGATACAACCGCATTTAATCCAGTCCCTCAGACAGAGACAAACACCTTCAAAATCTCTACCAAGCATTTTTAAAACTACAATACCCACCTTGGGAAGTGAAAAAACAGATTGACAGAGCAAGAAGAGTACCCAGAAGCCACCTACTACAGGACAGACCCAACAATGAAAACAACAGAACACCATTAGCCGTCACCTTCAGCCCCCAACTTAAGCCTCTCCAACGCATCATCAAAGACCCACAACCTATCCTGAAAGATGATTCCACTCTCACAAGTCTTGGGAGACAGACCAGTCCTCGCTTACAGACAGCCCCCCAACCTGAAACAAATACTCACCAGCAACCGCACACCACACAACAAAAACACTAATCCAGGTACCTATCCTTGTAACAAAGCCCGATGCCAACTCTGTCCTCATATCCATTCTACTGACACCATCATAGAACCTAATCACATCAGCCATACCATCAGAGGCTCATTCACCTGCACATCTACCAATATGATATATGCCATCATGTGCCAGCAATGCCCTGCTGCTATGTACATTGGCCAAACCGGCCAGTCTCTACGCAAAAGAATAAATGGACACAAATCTGACATCAGGAATCAGAACAATAAAAAACCAGTAGGAGAACACTTCAATCTTCCTGGCCATTCCATTAAAGATTTGATAGTTTCAGTTTTAAAACAGAAAAACTTCCAAAACAGACTTCAACGAGAAACTGAGGAACTGGAATTAATTTTCAAATTGGATACAATTAACCAGGAGCTTAACAGAACTTCCAATTGGTTCTCTCATTACAGTAATTGATTGCATTTCCTGAGTTAATTTCACTGACAACAGAAAACCATTTCAAAAGGTGTTTTTTCTTCTACTGATAATGGACCATCTACATTTAACAGCCCTCTTAGAATTGGTATGCTAATGTACAATTGTTTTTCTTTCTTTCTTTCTTTCTCTCTTTCTGTGTGTATAAATGCATTTTACTTCTGTTCCATTCTATGCATCTGATGAAGTGAGCTATAGCTCACGAAAGCTTATGCTGAAATAAACTAGTTAGTCTCTAAGGTGCTACAAGTATTCCCGTCTTTCTTTACGGATACAGACTAACACAGCTGCTCTTCTTGAACCTGTATAAATCTAACATCGCAACTGACGATTTTCATATTCCTATTGAAGTACAGTTTGGAAAACTCATTCATACATACCAGCAAGTTATTACTTGGATTCCAAAACATCTAGATGCTTCATAAGCAAATAGATCATAGGCTCTTTATGGAAGGGACCGTGTCTTCTAAGACTTTAAAAAGAGGTTACTCACCATGTGCAGTAATTGCGGTTCTTTGAGATGTCCCCACCCATGGGTGCTCCACTCTTGGTGTGGGTGTGCCCCATGTAATCTTGATCAGAGATTTTCCTTAGCAGCATACATTTGGCCCGCACATGCACCACTGGTATCCTCATGCCCTGCACCAAGGCTATGTTATGCTGTACGGGTGAATTGCCCCCTCAGTTCCTTCTGCACCTCCATGTCTTAGAAGAAACTCCAAAGGAGAGAAAAAGAGGGCAGGTAGTGGAGCACTCGCAGGGACAAACATCTCAAAGAACCACAGTTACTGTACGGGGTGAGTAATCACTTCTTCTTCGAGTAGTGTCCCTATGGGTGATCCAGTCTTGGTGACTTCCAAGCAGTATCCCCAGCAGGAGAAGGGGGCTTCACAATGGAGTCCATCAGAGAAGAGAGACCTGCATTGCCAACTGCAGCATCAGACCTGGAGGCATCCACTGTGGTGTCTAAAGAAAGTACGTACCGAAGACCATGTAGCGGCTCTGCAGATTTCTGGAATGGGAACATTTTTAAGGAAAGCTATAGATACTGACTGTGATCTGGACAAGTGTGCCAAAATGCTGGTGGGAGGTGGAATGTCGACAGCCTGCTAGCAAGCTGTATACACACAACACTTGGAAATATATTCCGAGAGTCTCTGGGTAGAAATGGTGGACCCCTTAGATTTGTCTGCAATCAAAAGAGACAGTCTATTGGATTTACTGAATGACTTAGGTCTATCCAGACAGAAGGATAATGCCCTCTTGACATCTATAGAGTGTGGAAATAGTCTTCTTGTTGGAAGCATGCCATTTTGGGAAGAAAACCGGAAGGTATATGGTCTGATTCAGGTGAAATTCAAAAGCTACTTTAGGGAAAAACCTGGGATTCAGCCGTATGGACACCTTATCCTTGTGAAATGTTGTGAAAGGGGGATCTGCCATTAAAGCCCCAACCTCTCCAGCTCTGCGGGCTGAGCTAATCACCACTAGGAAGACTGTTTTCTTGATCAATTAAATAGGGAGTAAGTGACCATTAGTTCAAACCAGGGCTTTATGAGGCTTTTGAGAACCAAATTTAGGTCTAAAACAGAAGTAGAAACTTTTACCTATGGGAGCAGATTCCCTACACCTTTCATAAATCTCGTGTTTGTGGGGTGAGCAAACAAAGAGAAACCTTCAATAGTGGTACAAAAGGTTGTTAGGACAGCCAGATGAACTTTGATGGAATTGAGGGACAATTTCTTAAGCTATAACAGGTACTCCTGAATGAGAGGAACTGGGGCAGATTCTGGGGAGTTCACACTAGTGGCCAAATCTTGTCCAGTTCTGGAGGTAAGTTCTGATGGAAACATTTCTATTATTTAATAGCACATGTTGTACCTCCGCAGATTAAGAGGACTGTAGTCCCAAGAACCATTCAGGGACCATGACCTGAGGCAAAGAATGCCCAAGCTGGCATGTGTCAGGCGTCCGGCATCCTGAGAGAGGAATTAAGAGACAGCTGGAAGATCTATCAGATAATAGAGAGCATGGTGAAACAGTAAGGGAAAGCGCTTGTCTCAACCACATGACTCTGACCTTGTTCTGCTTGATTTTGTTTATCACCTTGAGAATAAGAGGCATCGGAGGGAAGGCACAAAACAGTTGTGGTTAGATGTTTGGCTGCGCAGGTTTTCCCCGTGTGCTGCCCTAGCTCTGAGCAGACAGCAGGCACTGCAGACCTTGAGCGAACCGCACAATGACCACAAGATTTGTTAAGGTACGAAAGCACCAGACATCTGTTGGAAAAGATATATGGCAAAATACAAACCCTCCAGTAAGTTCTTGAAATGAACTGGGGACAACTTTGTGTTTCAGGAAGTGATGAGGGTGGGGGAAATCATTTTAGATTTGATTCTGACCAACAGATGGAACTGGCAGCAGAATAAGGGCAATAGACTTAAAAAAACAACCACCAGATTTTAACAAACACAGAACTAGTAGGTAAGCTCCCATGGGAAGAAATCTAAAGGGAAAAGGAGTTTAGGAGAGCTGGCAGTTTGTCAGAGAGACAATAATAAAGGCACAACTGCAAATTATCCCAATGCAAAAGAAAGATAAGAAGAATGATAAGAGGCCAATATGGCCTGAAAAACAAAATGGAGTCCTGCAGAAAGAGGAAATATGGCTGAATTGAAAATAGTACAACCAAGCAGGGACAAAAGTCAGAAAATCTAAAGGCACAAAATGACAAAGAGTCCTGTGACACCTTAAAGACTAACTAAAGTATTGAAGCATAAGCTTTCGTGGGCTAATACCCACTTCCTCGGACCCACAAAAGCTCATGCTTCAATACAGTAAACCCTCGATTTAACGGACTTCGGATGCAACGGACAACATTTCTGAGCAAGTCTGATGCATTCCTGATCCATTTCTGGCGAGCTGGCTGCCGGCTCCCAGCTGCCGCCCGGGTCCAGACAGCGGGCGGGCTGGCTGCCAGCTCTCGGCTGCCGCCCGGGTCCAGGCAGCGGGCAAGCTGCGGGAGCTGTCGCCCCGACCCTGTGGCGGGCGGGCTGCTGCTCAGACATCTCCTTTTTTATTTTTTATTTTTATTATTAAATAACAGACTTTTTGATTTAACGGACACCCCCTCGCCCGAATTAGTCTGTTAAATGGACTTTACTGTACTTTAGTTAGTCTTTAAGGTGCCACAGGACTCTCTCACTTCTGCAATTCCAGACTAACACGGCTACCTCTCTGATTTTAAGGCACAAAATGCGTCACACCTAGCAAGAGACATAAAAGGCAGTAAGAAAAGCTTCTTTAAATACATTAGGAGCAAAAGAAAGATGAAAGAAAGTGTAGGTCCCTCTACTCAGCAGGGAAGGAGAGCTACTAAGTGATGACATCAAGAAGACTTACCTGTTTAATGCCTACTTTACTTCAGTCTTCACTAAAAAGGTCAATGGTGACCTGATACATAACACAATTAATATTAACAAGGGGGGAAGGAACACAAAGCCAAAATAGGGAAGAACAGGTTAAGGAATATTTAGATAAGCTGGATGTATTCAGGTAGGGCCTGATGAAATTCACCCTAAGGTACTTAAGGAAGTAGATGAAGCAATCACAGAACTGTTAGCAATTATCTTCAAGAACTGATGGAGGTTGGGTGAGATCCAAAAAGACTAGAGAAGAACAAATGTAGTACTCATCTTTAAAAAGGGGAACAAAAAGATGACCTAGGAAATTATAGACCAGTCAGCCTAACTACAATACCTAGACAGATACTTGAACAAATCATTAAATGAATAATTTGTAAGCACCTAGACCTCAAGGATAATAGTAATAGGGTTATAAGGAATAGCCAGAATGGATATGTCAAAAACAAACCAACTTAATTTACTCCTTTGACAGTGTCACTGTGCTAGTGGATGGGGGAAGCAGTAGAAATTCTAGATCTTGATTTTAGTGAGGTTTTTGACACTGTGCCACATGATATTCTCATAAGCCAACTGGATGAAACTACTATGAGTGCACAACTGGTTGAAAGATTAGTCTCAAAGAGCAGTTATCAATGGTGTGCTGTCAAATTAGGAGGACACATCTAGTGAAGTCCGGGAGGGGTCTGTTCTGGTATCACAGAGTCACTGGGACGATACTTTGGAACTACTACCTATGCAGCCAGTCAGGACTCTGGGGGAGCCTCCTCTCTCTGAACGTACTGTCTCCAGGGCAAGAAGCTTCCCCAGCTTTGACCTTCCTGGGTCTGACCTTGCAGCATTCAGCATCCCCTTCCGCATCATGCACTTCCTGCAGCAAGTCCCCCCCAAGCAGAGCTCCTGGGGAAAACCAAAGGGCCCTGCACCCCAACTCCACAGTCAGCAGTGACTTTCAGCCAGCCGGTAAAACAGAAGGTTTATTAGTCGACAGGAACACAGTGTAGGGCAGAACTCATTAGCACAGAAATCAGCAACTTTCAGCCAAGTTCCCCTGGGTGGAGGGGAGCCCAGAGCCAGGGCTCTGGTTTTCCCCTTGAGCTCCAAGCCAGCCGGGACTGACTCACTTCCAGCTGCCTGGCCCCTGCCCTGCCCACTGCTCCTCCTCTGGCTTTTGTCTCACTTCCCGGGCCAGAGTCACCTGGTTGCATCCTCTGGATCTCAGGTTATGAAGGGGGGCCATAGCATCCATGCAGGCAGCTGGAGCAGCGTCCGGAAAAGTCACAAAAGGCATTCATGCAAAACAGTAAGACTCACATACAACATAACAAGGGAAAAATCCCACTTTGCCACACCTGGGTCTGGTACTATACAATATTCTCAATTATTTAGACAATGGAGTGAAGAGTATGCTTATAAAAATCTATGGATGACATCAAGCTCAAAGGGGTTTCAAGTACTTTGGGGGACAGGATCAGAATTCAAAACAAACTTGACAAATAGGAGAATTGGTCTGGAATCAACAAGGTGAAATTCTGTAAAGACAAGTGCAAAGAGGGATGAACAGTGAGGTGGATAAAACTACACCCAATACAAAATTACTCGGGATAGTTAAGTCCAAAGCAGACTGTCAAGAGTTACAAAGGCATCTCACCAGCCTGGGTGACAAAAGGGCCAATAAAACTCAATGTTGGTAAGTGCAAAGTAATTCACAATGGAAAAAATATTCCCAATTGCACTTACAAAATGGCGGTGTCTAATTTGGCTTCTACCATTAAAAAAAAAAGGGCAAAGGAATCATTGCTGACAGTTCTCTGAAAATATCCGCTCAATGTGCACTGGAAGTCCAAAAAGTTAACAATGTTAGGAACCATTAGGAAAGTAAACGAGAGCAAAACAAAATATCATAATGCCACTACCTGATACACCCACACCTTGAATACTACATGCATAGTTCCAGTCACCCTATTTCAAAAGAGGTATTTTAGAATTGAAAAGGGTGCAGAGAAGGACAATGAAAATTGATTGGGGGTATGGAACAGCTTCTGTATGAGGAGAGATTAAAAAGATGGACTGTCCAGTTTACAAAAGGGAGGATGAAGGGGGGATATGATAGAGGTCTATAAAATCATGACTAGTGTGGAGAAAGTGAATAGGGAAGTGTCATTTACACTAAGGGCCATCCAATGAAATTAATAGGCAGCAGGTTTAAAATAAACATAAGGAAGTATTTCTTCACACAACTCAGAGTCAACATGTGAACTCATTGCCTGGGGATGTTATGAAGGCCAAAACTATAACTGTGTTCGAAAAATAATTAGGTAAGTTTCATGGAGAATAGGTTCATCAATGGCTATTAGCAGAGATGGTCAGGGAAGCAACCCCATGTTCCAGGTGTCCCTAAATCTCTAACTGCCCGAAGCAGATACTGGATGACAGGGGATGGATCACTTGAAATTGCCCTGTTCTATTCATTCCCCCTGAAGCATCTGGCACTGGCCACTATCAGAGACAGGATACTGGGCCAGATGGACCACTGACCATTTTTGGCCATTATGTTCTTATAAAGTATGGCATTTAGGAAGGAAAACATCAGATGCACAACTACAAAATGGGGGATAACTGGCTTGTTGGCAGCACAGCCCAGAAGGATTTGGGGGTTACAGTGGATCACAAATTGAATATGAGCCGGCAATGTGACACAGTTGCAAAAAAGGCTAATATAATTCAAGGGTATATTAACAGAAGTGTCATATGTAAGACACAGGAGGTAACTGTCCTGCTCTACTTGGCAATGGTGAGGCCTCACCGAGAGAACTATACCAGGGGAGAGCAACAAAAATGACAAAAGATTCAGAAAACCTGACGGATGAAGAAAGATTAAAAATACCTGGTATGTTTCCTCTTGACAAGGACACTGGACTTCAGAAAGGCAGATTTCAACCAGCTCAGTGAAAGAGGCAAGGTCCCATGGAAAGACCAATTAGGAAGAAAAGGAGCCAAAGGGAATTCGCAGTTTCTAAAAGATGTAAGACTAGAGGCTCAACATTACGCTAATCTGATGCAGAGGAAAGATAAGAACCACAGGAGGTCAATGTGGCTGCTCAATGAGCTTTTAACTAACTAAAAAGGATTCATACAGGAAATGGAAGGAGGGGCATGTCACCAAGGAAGTGTACATGGGAAGAGTGGACGAAATCAGGAAAGCCAAGGCAAAGAATGAGGTACAGTTGTCAAGGAATGTTAGAGACAACAAGGGGTTTTACAAATATATCAGACAAACAAACAGAGAAGAACAGGGATGGTGTGGTCTCACTGCTCAATGGAGAAGGCAAGGGTTAGCAGAGGATGATCAGAAGGCAGAGCTACTCAATGCCTACTTTGCTTCAGTCTTCTCACACACACACAAAAATAACGTGATTGGACAATTAGAGAAGTTACGACAGGGATGGTCTCGGTTTACTTGGCCCTACCTCAGAGCAGGGAGCTGGACTTGATGGTCTCTCTAGGTCCCTTCCAGCCCTACAGGTCTATGATGTTACATCACATGCCGCAGACAAAGTCAGCTCCCAGACTGCTACACTGGGCAGCACAGTATGGAGAGGAGGTGAGCAGCCCTCAGACTATCTAGAAACGCTGCTTTCAACCGCCTGAAGGGGGGTTCTAAAGAGGATGGATCTAGACTGTTCTCAGTGGTGGCAGATGTCAGAAGAAGGAGTAATGATCTCAAGTTGAAGTGGGAGAGGTCTAGGTTGGATATTAGGAAAAGTGTTTTCACTGGGAGGGTGGTGAAGCACTGGAATGGGTTACCAGAGAGGTGGTGAAATTTCCTTCCTTAGAAGTGTTTAAGGCCCGGTTTGACAAAGCCCTGGCTGGGATGATTTCATTGAGGCTGGTCCTGCTTTGAGCAGGGGGTTGGACTAGATGACCTCCAGAGGTCTCTTCCAACCCTAATCTCCTATGGTTCTGTGATATCACAAGAGCCAAGAGTGCCATTATTCCTGTAATGGTCATTGTTAACTGCGTTCTCAGTAATGACAAAAGAGTTGGGGGCTTGAATGATTGCTAATCCTGAAAGTAATGATCCCTCCAGATACAGAAAGTCTGTTTTACCCTCGCATGTTAGTTTAGTAGAAGCCAAGCCTAATCGGAGCACAGAGCGGTTTCCAATGAGCCCATTCTTCAGATTACGAACACCTTCATTCCCAATGGGATTGTGACCGAGGTTCAGGGTCTCCAGACTCTGCGTATGAGGCTGTGGACACAAGCAGAAAAAAAGAAGGTGAAAGCGGTATGTTACAATAGAACGTCAGCGCAAAAGGTCATGATCCTCACCCACATCAACACCTAGCAAACAGCGACACCTGTGAACGCCTGCGAACAACGAAATAACTAACTCTCTTAGCCCCTTCCAAGTTCAAAATGGGAATTTCTTAGGGAGTCCCTGTATTCCCGAGCATACGGAATACCACTGATTTCCAGGGCTGCTAGTTTTAGAGACATTACTGTTTTGCCCATGTTTTTTATTTTTCAATCCCCACAGAGCAAAGGAGCCCTTGGTTACTGAGCTGGTGAAACTGACATTGGCCTTGTAGAGCACACATGTGCCTCAGCAAGTAATCCCTACTACATCCTCTGCATTAGTGCTAGAGCCTACGCTTCCAGCATATACAGTCTAGCCTTGTGCTGCCATGGAAAGTCTACGAGTAACTTATCCACACCTGCCGGCAAATGGCTACCGACCCAGCCTAGCCTGGCAGCCGTAGTTCTCGCCTTCCCTGCATCAGAGGTGGGCACTGGCGCTCCACTGTGAGGAGTGGGCAGAAAGGAGAGTCAATGAGGGTGGCAGAGGAGCGAGGGGAGATGGTAGGAGAGAAGGAGGCAGAAAGTCAGGAAGGACAAGCAGAGGAGAAGGGAAAGGGAGAGAAATTACTACCAGAGAGAAAACATATGTAAAGATAACCCAGGCGGGTGGGAAAAGAGAAAGCGAAAGCAGAGCAGGAAGAGCTAGGCCTGTAGCTACTAAGGAGAACATACCAACAGGGTTGGGGTGAATATCAGAGGACCTAAAGCAGCTAAATAGTGCTCTCTCATCCTGCCTTTTATTGTAACAGGTCCCATTTTTCATCCTCCTTGTATTCCTGATCCCTTGCAAAGGCTGCCTCTCCAGTCTGACAGCTGTCCCTTTCCTCTGAAAGACTGCTTGCCCTGACCCCTCCAATATGTGGCACAAATTCTCTTCATTTCTATACAACAGAAATGAACTTCATGCAGTTGCACAAGAACATTGCATCCACCCACTCTGCAAGCATTAAATGGTCAATGGCTTGATTGAGCTAGGGCACACATCTATAAGACAAGCAAACTGGACTGTTTATATCTTCCACACCTCCCCATAGGCTCAGTTTAGCCCTCAAACTACTCTACATGAGGATATTCAAAAGCCAGTTATCTCCCCCTGAAATCTACTCACCAGTGTCATCCCCATATAAGCCATGCCCGTGTGAGTCAGTTGGTTATTCCACAAAACCAGAGTGATCAGCCCTTTCCGTTGCTCCTTTAGGCCCTCACAGATGTATGCCAAGCCTATAAAACAGCATCAGTTAGAGTGGATGTATTCGGTTGCTTTCAGCATTTTACAGGCCGGCACTTCAATAGTTACGAAGCCAGCACAGTCTGATGTGAACACACGGACACTGTAGGCTTTAACAGCACTTTTCTTGTCTTATCTAATCCTTTCTTTTGCACAGGCTTTGAACGATGCAGGCAGTAAACCACAAAACAGAACTTCACATACCGTGCTGGATCAGGAGAACATTACAGGCAACAGCATGCATACAGGTCTCGTTCATTTTAAGCAGCAAGATGGATACAATGAAAATGTCTCTCAATACAGAATTTTTATTAAAAAAATAAAATCTTTATTCTCTCATGAAACAGAAAAATTACTTAAACGGAGACATCCAAAAGCCAAATTCTGATGATCATGTATTAATTTAAATAGTATGTCTTCAAAGCAGATTGTATTGATATTAGGACGGAGCAGAATGTAAGTAAAGTAGAGAACATTTCTTGCATAGCTTTATAAAAGAGACAAACTCACCAATTTCTTCATTAACAGTCATTGAATTGGCAGTGTGTCTTATACCTCCTTTCCCCCTCCTGCCCCACGCCAGCCACAGGGCCGGCGTAAAATTTTTGCCACCCTAGGCAGTAGCGGCATTTCGGCGGCAGCTAGCAGGGCCCCCCATCCGCTTCGGCGGCATTTCGGCGGACGTACCTGGAAGCGCGCAGCGGCCACGAGAGCCGCTGCCAAAATTGCCAAAACGCTGCCCCTCAAAAAACGGTGCCACCCTAGGCCAGCCACAATTCCTCCACTCCAAGGGGAGGCAGGGGAAAGCACAGGCACCCTAAAGCCAGCTCCAACTCAGAGTCTCCTAGAGGCTGGGGGGCGGGGCGCACCTCCAGGGCTCCCTGCCCCGGCCCCACACACTGCAGGAGGCATAAGCTCCAGCCCCTGCCTAGCCCCGTTCACTAAGACCTTCCCATGCCTGGGAAATGGTGCGGCATGGTGGGGGAAGTGTTTGGAGGTGAGGATTGGTCCAGGAAGAGCCTTGGAAAAGTGTTTTGGCAGAGTGATATTTTATGGGAGCATCTATTTGGGGGGCTGTGCGATGGGGGAGGCTTTATTTGGGGGAGATGGGTTGGTGTAGTGGGGAGGAGCCTGTGGCGACAGGCAGTTTTGTGGGGTTTGGGGGTGAGATGTGGTACTGGGGGCTGGATGGGTTTAGGCGAGGGTGGACTGGGGCCTACGGCAGGGCGTGAAGTGGGGGACTGGGAGCACGGGGAGTTGTATGGTAATGTCAGTGGGTGCAGCTGGCTGTTCCTCTATCTGGCTCCACAGCCCTGTTTCCCCTTTCTTCTCCTCCCACTGTCTCACTCCCCCTCTCCTGGCACCATCCCCCCTGCTTGAAAACACTGGGGAAGGCCAGGCTCCCGACCACTGAACCAAAGTCAAGGCAGATTGATTTTGCCTGCTGCACCATCCTGTGGCCCACCTCACAACTGGGCTCCGGGAACTCTCCTTGCCCATCCCGCTACTCGGAGTGTGACATGGGATCCAATAAGATTTTGTTTTCAGCGGAGAACATTTAGAATGTGGTTCTCCCCTTGACAAAATGTCCCAGAGAAACGAAGTACAAAAACCAAGGAGGATCTCCCACCTGAATCTAGGATGTGGTTGTTCCTCAGGTCCAATATGTGTATGTAACAGTTAAATTTCAGCAGGTTGCCAAGCTGAGCGGAGTCCTGCAATCCATTCAGCTTGTTATCAGCTAGATACAGTTCCCGTAGGTTCATGTTCATTTTCAGAGCCGTTGCTAAAAAGCAAACAGCAGAGAATTACACTTCAGCTAACGTAACACAGCTACAGAACAAAAAACCACAGAGAGCAGGGCCCGTCTGTGGACCCACAAGACACCTTGGAACAGCATGTAACCAAAGGACATGCAACTTTAGGTTTCATTCATTATTGCTTTGGGTCTGCATGTTTATCTGCTCATTAATGCCTTATGCATGGCACACAAGGCCATGTATCGTAGGGTTATTCCAGCTGGGTGCTGCAGAAGAACATGTCCATACAGGCCATTTGTAGTGCCATCAACATCTTATCTCATGCAAATTTCTTACTCATCTACTAGGTCAGCCAGCTGTAAACAAAGTCTCAATATCAGCATAAATTAACTAGGCAGAAAAATCATCCGCAGGACACAAGTATGGCTGGCTAAATGCTTTATATTGATAAGAAAGTCGTGGGCCTACCCTGTGTCTGGGAGGCATGACTGTGGAGCTGCAGAAGCTGCAGGAGACAGGCCCAGTGTCTCCAGGGATGTGTGTTGGGGAGATGGGGAGAGAGGGTGAAGTATCCACTGCCATGGCCTTTGTAGAGGGCAACTCTAGCAGTGCACTGAGTTCTGAGCAGTCCTGGCTCTCCTCAACTACCAGGGCTGCTATTGCACGCAGCCTTAGAATCATAGAATATTAGGGTTGGAAGGGACCTCTGGAGGTCATCTAGTCCAACCCCCTGCTTAAACAGGACCAATCCCCAACTAAATCATTCCAGCCAGGGCTTTATCAAGCCTGACCTTAAAAACCTCTAAGGAAGGTGATTCTACCACCTCCCTAGGTAACCCATTCCAGTGCTTCACCACCCTCCTAGTGAAAAAGTTTTCCCTAATATCCAATCTAAACCTTCCCAAATGCAACTTGAGACCATTACTCCTTGTTCAGTCATCTGCTATCACTGAGAACAGTCTAGATCCATCCTCTTTAGAACCCCCTTTCAGGTAGTTGATAACTGCTATCAAATCTCCCCTCAGTCTTCTCTTCTGTAGACTAAACAACCCCAGTTCTCTCAGCCTCTCCTCATAAGTCATGTGCTCCAGGCCCCTAATCATTTTTGTTGCCCTTCTCTGGACTCTTTCCAATTTTTCCACATCCTTCTTGTAGTGTGGGCCCCAAAATTGGACACAGTACTCCAGATGAGGCCTCACCAATGTCGAATAGAGGGGAACAATCACGTCCCTCAATCTACTGGCAATGCCCCTACTTATACAGCCCAAAATGCCATTAGCCTTCTTGGCAACAAGGGCACACTGCTGACTCATATCCAGCTTCTCATCCACTATAACCACTAGGTCCTTTTTGGCAGAACTGCTGCCTAGCCATTCAGTCCCTAGTCAGTAGCAGTGCACGGGATTCTTCTGTCCTAAGTGCAGGACTCTGCACTTGTCCTTGTTGAACCTCATCAAATTTCTTCTGGCCCAGTCCTCTAATTTGTCTAGGTCCCTCTGTATCCTATCCCTACCCTCCAGTGTATCTACCACTCCTCCCAGTTTAATGTCATCTGTAAACTTGCTGAGGGTGCAGTCCACACCATCCTCCAGATCATTGATAAAGATATTGAATAAAACCGGCCACGGGATCGACCCTTGGGGCACTCCGCTTGATACCAGCTGCCAACTAGACATGGAGCCATTGATCACTACCTGTTGAGCCAGACGATCCAGCCAGCTTTCTATTCGCCTTGCACAATATGGCTCCTTCCAGAACACTGGAAGGGCCTGAATTTAAAACCTCTGAAACCCAGGAAATGGCTCCCACAACATCCCCACCTAACTTTAATTCTGCCCTCCTAAGGGAGTCCTCAGAGCCGTAGCCCTCCCTATGTCTCATCAATGCACTGAGACCTCACAGTTCTGCCTGCCTAAGTGACTGTGTGTGTGGATCTGAATGCATTTCAGAGAAGGCCGACACGGAGCTCCTGTACTAACTACACTATCTAAATACGCTATACAAGGCTAGATACAATCACAGTATGTGCAAAATAAGCAAACACAGCAGCGGTTTCATCTCACTGCCATGGGTGGTAAGAAGTAACTGAGGGAAAGCTGGGGCCACTTATACCCTTGGGTGGGATGTGTCACTGCACAGCCAGTGGACACTGTTGGCCAAAATAATTGTTTCTCACATGCATGGGACACATGTACCAACAGTGGAACAAGCCTGGACAATCACTCGATGTAGAATAATTTGTCCTCTCTTTTCAAGGCATTTAAAAACAAAGGAGTTAGCCAAGTGTGTTTAGATGCAGCGAAGAGACAACCCCATGTGATTACTCCCGGAAACAGACCCTGCCCTGTGAATAAGATTCTCCAGGTTATTCACCTAGTAGCATGAGCGGGCGCCCAGAAAGGCCAGCGTTCTCCAAGTGCAACACGACCAGGGTGCTGCTGATGCGCAGAGCCCGAGCAACGAACGGTGCCGAGTGATCCAGCAGAGGAGTGTTCCGAGCGTCCAGGTACTGCAGACAGTTAGTCTGGAAAAGGAAGGCAGAGGGGTGAGATGACAACACACCACAAAACCACACAAAGCCATTGCACACTTTCAAAGCACATTTAAGTTCTACTCAGCCTGGCACAGACTCTGCTTATACTTTGCCTGATCTGCCCTTCTCTCTGGGTCTCTCTCAAAGCACTTTACAAACATTATTGAACTCCCTAGGAAAAAGAGTTAGGTTTTAAAGATGAGAAAAAACTAAGGCACAGAGGAGCAATAGCTTGCTCATGGTCATATCATGAATCTGTGACAGAGAAGGGAACAGCACACCAATATCCTTGCCTTAAGACCTGTGCCTTAACCATAAGACCATCTTTTCTTTTTTCACCCGTAAAACAGAATTTGGGTATTATATGTATATCTTCGCAACAAACATGTTAATCCAATGACTAGCGACTGTCCAACCAGCTGTAAAGAACATACACTCTGAAAAAAACTACCACGTTCCAGAATTCAGCCTGCCAGTAACAAAATACAAAACATACACGTTGGTTCGATCAAAACATCTCTATTACATATGGTCGTCCCGACCATATCTTTGAGGAGACAACAGTATGTTCCTGTTATTCTTGATCTCGGGATGTTCTGGTACCACTTGATATCACGATGTGTTTGCATGAGTACTCTGTGCCTGGCACTTCTTAGTAATGTGTATTTCAGCCCTGTTCGTGACAGACTCTGAGGAGGTCCTGCCTCTTGCTCACAGCTTGTCTTTACTTTAGATCAGTAAAGTTTTGACTACTACTTTAGGCCAGGTCTCATACCAGGCCTCTGATACAGGGGCTTATGTCTCAGCTCTCTTCCTACTACATTCCTCCGCTTTTTGTCTCTTTATGGGGAGGATGTTTACCCATCGTCCCAGAAAAGCGTAACGCATGGACCTGAAGATGGCCCAGTGGGCTAAATACTGCACCTGCAAAAAAAATTTCCATAAGTCCGATTGGTACATACCCTGAGGGTTTTTTGCCTTCTGCTGCAGAGTGGGGCATGGAATTTGTGCTGGTTTGAACTAGAGCAGAGGTTTCCAACCTCTCTTATTGCATATCCCCTTCCAGATTTACCAGCTGCCCACACACCCCTACCCTTCCCATCACTGATACTTTGTGTATTCCTGTTTAGCACTACCTGTCTTGTCTTTAGCCGTCTATCCATACTTCAGCGTTACATACAGATATATGGGGAAACAAACAACTGGGGGGAAAAACAACCCTAAATTCTGAGCTCAGTTAGGGAGTTAGAGACTGGCTAGTTGCTGAGCAACTGAACGCATGCTATACAGAGCCTTCACCTCCAGTCACGATATGGCAAAATCTCTGTGTATCTGTGTTCTCATTGGTACATTCTGAGGTAAATTAACTATTATATTTTATACAACAAATTCCCACAGAGTTTTAAAGCTTCATCTGAGTAGCCCAATATGATAATGCAATAAATTAATTAATAAAATTCACCATTACACAATTTCTCCCACATGCCCCCAGAGATGACTCACATGCTCCAAAGGGTACATGTACCACAATTTGGGAACCATGATGCAAGTAAATGATGCATTCTCTGTGACAACGTCATTAAATAAAGATGTGAGTACTTCAGTGACTCAGACAGAGGTTTTGGGTCTATTACAGGAGTGGGTGGGTGAGATTTGTGTGATCTGCAATCTGCCAGTGGTCAGATTCGATGATCATGATGGGTCCCTTCTGCCCGCAAAGCCTCTGAGTCATCATCAAGGCACTCCAAGGACACAAGGTATGTTCCTATCATGTTTATGCCTTGATCCAGGCCTGGATACCAGAGTGATGAGCAGAGAATATGTTTGTTTGGTTTTTTATGGTCCAAGACTGCTCTGTTGTCCCCATTCTCTATGGCACAATGAACAATTCTTGTGCCTCAAAGGAACTCCTTCAGTGGGGCCAATTTTGATCAGGAAATTCACACTTGGTCCTGGACCAAATTTCTGAAATCCTGAAGAAAAAGTGTGACAAAACGACAAAGAGTTCTGTGGCACCTTATAGACTAACAGATGTATTAGAGCATAAGCTTTCGTGGACGAATACCCACTTCGTCGGATGAATGCAGTGGAAATGACCAGAGGCAGGTATAAATATGTAGTCAGGAATCAGGCTAGAGATAATGAGGTTAGTTCAATAAGGGAGGATGAGGTTCTCTTCTAGTAGTTGATCTAGAGATGTGAACAACAAGGGAGGAGAAACTGCTTTTGTAGTTGGTGAGCCATTCACAGTCTTTGTTTAATCCTGAGCTGATGGTGTCAAATTTGCAAATGAACTGAAGCTCAGCAGTTTCTCTTTGCAGTCTGGTCCTGAAGGTTTTTTGCTGCAGGACAGCTACCTTTAACTCTGCTATAGTGTGTCCAGGGAGATTGAAGTTCCCATTGCAACTAATTCTGCATTGTAGTTTAAAAAGCTGATCATGTAATTAGACTATCATAATGTGCACAGACAAGGGAGCAGAATTAGTTGCATGGGCATACCTGTAATTCTGCATTGTAGTTTAAAAAGCTACCTGTAATTTCTTGTATGTACATCCCTCCCTCCCCACCACAGAGAACTGGATTAACAGAGTTCTAACACACATTAAAATCTAACAGTACCCTAACTTGAAATCATGGAAGTATTACTGGATGTTTACACGCAGTAAATTAAAACGGATCATAAAAACGTTCAAGAACTAACACGAACCTTTCTCATCATATGTGCAGCTGCCTGCCAGCCTCGGCTTCCGATGTGCTTGTTAAATGAGATGTTGAGGTGCGTTGCTGACTCATAATACTCGATCATGTCAAATAATGCTGAGGCACCCTGGAAAACGAAGAAAGGAAAAGACAAACTGTAAAGCTGACACAAAATTGTGGAGGCATTCAGCAGTGGTTCTGGGAAACAGTCACAGCGAGTGACTTCTCATTTCCAGTAAGTGACCTGCGCATAAACACTCCATGAAGCTAACAGCTTGCGAATACATAGAGGAAGACCTGGAGAGAGAAAAAATGGTTACTAACCTTCCAGAACTGTTTGTTGTTCTTTGAAATGTGTTGCTCATGTCCATTCCACTTGCACTTCTGGGGCGTAATGACTAAATTCAAGGAGTTGCTGCCACAGGAATCTCGGACTGGAGTTCTCGGCTCCAGTCGGGGAGGGCAGAGCAGGGGCAAAAGCGTCGTCCCTGCATGCAGCAGTGGACGGGGCGGACTCTGCAGCATGAACCATAGCCTTAGCTGTGGTCACGAGGAGGAGCTCATGGCTGCAGGCCTCAGGCCTCCAATATTAAGCACAGCAGACTATTCAGGACCTTCCTTTTGAGGGCATGTCTCTCTTTTCAGAGCAAATGGACTCTAAACTACACAGCATGAAGGATTCAAGAGTCACTCTTAAGTTCTTCAAACTATACATGCGGCCCCACCAAGAAAGCACTTTAAGCCGCAGCCATTGCCCCATTCCTACCAGCCTCGGTCGGGACAGGATTACAGTAGGAGTTCCCCGTGCAGCAGCTTCCCAGCAGGCTATCACAACTGTCGGGCAGTTCAGATGTCCCTCCCCGCACTGCCATGTGCTGCTCCTGCCCTCTGCCTTGGAGCTGCTCCTGGGAGCCTTCTGCTTGCTGTGCAGGGAGTAGGGGGGGAAGAGGAGTGCTGATGTCAGGGTGTCCCCCCTCCCTGCTCTCTACCATTTGTGCTGCCTTGTAGAGTGTGAGGCTACATTAACAACACTGCATTAACCCTTGAGGGCTCAGCCGAGTGTTTATTCATCATTTAGCAGCAAAGCATTCCCTGAGAAAATATCCCACCCTCTGACTCCAACACCTCAACCAAGCTTCACAATCATCATTGCTGTGTACAGTATTAAATTGTTTGTTTAAAATTTGTGTGTGTATATATATGCATAATGTCTTGTCTGGTGAAAAACATATCCCCGGAACCAACCCTCCCCCTTGCCCATTCTTATGGGGAAATTGGATTCGCTTAACGTCGTTTCGCTTAAAGTAGCATTTTTTAGGACCATAACTACAAGATTAAGCACGGAGTTATTGTACTGGAATATCCACTAGCTTTGGGGATTGTCTGTCCCATTATCTGCAGTTCACCCTGAGTATCAGAGGGGTAGCTATGTTAGTCTGGATCTGCAAAAGCGACAAAGAGTCTTGTAGCACCTTATAGAATAACAGATGTTTAGGAGCATAAGCTTTCGTGGGCAAAGACCCACTTCGTCAGATGAATGTGTGGGGTCTTTGCCCATGAAAGCTTATGCTCCTAAACATCTGTTAGTCTATAACAGTGATGGCGAACCCGTGGCACGCGTGCCGCTGCTGGCACGCCGAGCCGTCTCTGTGGGCACGCCGTGACTACAGTCATACACTGTAGTCACGGCGTCGGCTCCCGCAGACTACATCTCCCACAGTTCTCTGGGGAGAACCCTCCCCAGAGAACACTGAAGCCACGCCCCCCGCTCTATCACCTGACACAGGGACGTCACAGGAGCGACTGGGGCGGGGGCCTCGCTGGAGTCGGGTCATAGCAGCGTGACCCAGCGAACAAGTAAGCGCCGGGGGAAGGCTGGGCTGGGAGCGGGGGTAAGCGGTGTGGGGGAGAGGTGTGGGGGAGAGGCTTGGGGGGGAGAGACCTGGCTGGGTGGGTCAGTTGGGGGGGTGGGAGGAAAGGAGGTTTGGGGGGGGAGAGACCTGGCTGGGTGGGTCAGTTGGGGGGGTGGGAGGAAAGGAGGTTTTGGGGGGAGAGACCAGGCTGGGTGGGTCAGTTGGGGGGGTGGGAGGAAAGGAGGTTTGGGGGGGGAGAGACCAGGCTGGGTGGGTCAGTTGGGGGGGGGTTGGAGGAAAGGAGGTTTGGGGGGGGAGAGACCTGGCTGGGTGGGTCAGTTGGGGGGGTGGGAGGAAAGGAGGTTTTGGGGGGAGAGACCAGGCTGGGTGGGTCAGTTGGGGGGGGTTGGAGGAAAGGAGGTTTGGGGGGGGGGGGGGAGAGACCAGGCTGGGTGGGTCAGTTGGGGGGGGTTGGAGGAAAGGAGGTTTGGGGGGGAGAGACCTGGCTGGGTGGGTCAGTTGGGGGGGTGGGAGGAAAGGAGGTTTGGGGGGGAGAGACCAGGCTGGGTGGGTCAGTTGGGGGGGGGGGGTTGGAGGAAAGGAGGTTTGGGGGGGGAGAGACCAGGCTGGGTGGGTCAGTTGGGGGGGGGGTTGGAGGAAAGGAGGTTTGGGGGGGAGAGACCTGGCTGGGTGGGTCAGTTGGGGGGGTGGGAGGAAAGGAGGTTTTGGGGGGAGAGACCTGGCTGGGTGGGTCATTTTGGGGGTGGGTGGGAGGGAAGGAGGTTTTGGGGGGAGAGACTGGGCTGAGTGGGTCAGTTGGGGGGGTGTACAGTTTTTTTTTTGTTTTTTGTTTTTTTTTTTGTTTTTTTCAATAAAAAAAATGTTTAATGGAAAGCTCTGTTATTGTGTTTTTCTTTTTAAACAAAAGCTGTTAATTAGTTTGAAAAACTGTACGAATTGTTTTTTCTAAACTAAAACCTCGTTATTCAGGTTTAATTGCAGTGTTGGCACTTTGAAAAAAACAAGTCGTTTTGGTTTGCAGTTTGGGCACTTGGGCTCAAAAAGGTTTGCCATCACTGGTCTATAAGGTGCTACAAGACTCTTTGTCACTTTCACCCTAATTGACTAACCTCAGTTGCCTCCTCTGGGACTCCGGTCACATTAAACTTTTCATTCAACTTCCCCTGTTTGGGGGAGATTGACACAACAAGCTCAACATGAGCAAAGGCTGAGGGGGGAAATGGGCAGCAGGGAGCTGAGATCAGAGGGAAGATTGCAGCCATCAGGAAGACATGACCAAGGCATTGACAATAGTTGAGAAATGGCGGGAGGGGAGAATTTAGGAGGTTGTACACTAATGGTAACAGAAAAAAAGAAAAGAAGGGTTGAGAGGTAGAGAAGGAAGATCAACAGTTCTACCTCTGGAGGTAATGAGTTAGAGATGGTGGAGATTTCATCTGCCTCTCACCTGATGTGAGGCAGGACATTTGGGAACCAGCTACACAGAGGAGGAAGAAAAGGTCACTACAAGAGAGCACAAAGGGACAGGAGGGGACCCAGAAGCGGATGGATAATGAGCAGACATCTGGGGCTTACAATTTTCATTCTTTATTATTTAACAGAGTTAAGGAAATGGGCCAGTGGTGAAATAAATGACTTGAAATAAACACTGTTTTAGATCCCAAGCTGTTGCTGTAGCACACTGGGTTCACTGCACCAAAACGGTTTAAAATATCAGTTCCTTCTTCGCTTACTCATTGGGACCTGTTTCAGGCCTTTGGGGTTACTTTAGAGCCAATGGCATTGCTACAACACACCTACACAACATAAAGAATACACTGTATAGGTTAGTGTAGCTCAGGAAGTTCAGAATCTGAAGTCTGAACTTAGGTCCAGCAGGGAAAAAGCATTCCAGTTCACATTACATAGAACATTAGAAAGGTTAATCCTCAGGTGAATTTTTAAACATGTTTATTTAAGAGACTTCCAAGTCCATTTGAATTATGGAAATTTGGAACCTGGATATTGAGAGTTCATTCTGTTTATTACTTTCTGAAAGAGCAAAAATGAAAACAAAGACCTAAAATAATGTGTATTTATGAATGGAGAGGGAAATAGCAAGGGCAAATACAGGTTAGATTTGGAGCACATCCTTTTAACTGCTCACTAACTTGAGTGCATAAAAAGAAAGCTCAGAACAGAACACAAAACCATACCAGGAAGAGAAAATTAGAGGATTTTTGTTAATCTTGAAACAACAACAAAAAAGTCACGGTAAATTACATAACGTTAAATGAAACTTACATCTTCATCCAGGTTTGTTTGCTCCAAATCAACCATTTTGAACTGGACCCTTTTGAAAATCTCTTCCAGTGCCTCACAGGCCTTATAGTCTAGTTTTTCTCCTGGGGGGGGAAACAGAGTGAATTCAGAAGACTCAGTGTCAAGTGTTTTGTTGGTACATAAATATGCACAGTATGAAGAGAAATACATCTCTGAGAGCTCTACTGGGACCAGGGCCGGCGACAGAAATTTGGGGGCCCCCTACTCTGATCTTTTGGGGGCCCCCCAGCCCAGCTGGCACTTCCCCCCTCCCCCAGCTGACAGCGGCTGGGGGCCCCCCAGCCCAGCCGCCCCCCCCCCACCCGGCGCTCCCCCCCTCCCCCAGTTGACAGCGGCTGGCGGCAGTGCGGGGTCCTGCGGGAGCACAAGCCGCCCTTGCTGCTCCCCCCCCCCCCCCGCACTTTCTCCCCCAGACTGCGCTGCTGCCGCCGGCCGGGCTTTCTGCTCCTGCCAGGGACACGCGCGCTCGTCCGCTCCGGAGAAGATCCGCGCCGCCTCCCCGCTCCTTCCCCGCTCTCCAGGCCCGGCGACAAGGGGGGATGACTAGGGGTACTGCTGTGTACCGGTGCCCCCCTAAAGTCCAGGGCCCGGTACAGCTCTACCCGTAGTACCCCCGTCGCCGGCCCTGACTGGGACAGAAAATGAGACTATGAAAGGAGAGAGGGATATTATTTTTCCATCAGTTGGGGTAAGCTACTTCCTGCTCTGGGGACAACATTTATTATTTTCAAAGTTAAACATTTAACACCCCCCCCCCCACACACACACACACACAAAAATAAGTCTTGGACCGGTTTCCAAGCAGATGGACAAGATAACCCATTAGGAGCTTTTCCAATGCTCATTTTTAGGATACTATGAATTCACAATCTGCATCTGCTTCTTCCACAAGATCCAGACCTAACCCAGCAAGACATGTAAAATGAAGACCGCCCAAGGAGGTAGGTTTTAAGATTAGCAGCCGTGTTAGTCTGCATCCGTAAATAAGACGAGGAAGACTTTGTAGCACCTTAGAGACTAACCATTTTATTTCAGCATAAGCTTTTGTGGGCTATAGCTCACTAGGAGACTCAACCTACCCCCCCAATGCCCAAGACTTTAATAAATATTTTCCACATTTGAATTTCTTACCTGAACGATAAGCGGAGATAAATTGAGACAGATGACGAATCAGCCCCTAAAGTACATTAACGTGCCTCCAGTGTTGGCCTTTTCATTTAACTATTTTAGAAGCATATTGTCCAAATGTTCTTAACACATTTTCTACTTCTAGAGGTTTCACTTGTAGTATTCAGAATTATTTAGAAATATGTGTAGCATTAGAGATGCCTGCTACAATATGAACAGGGGAAAGCCAACAAACAGCTTACATCATCTCAACTGTCTTCAATTAAGAGTTAAAAATCAAGCACTTGCCTCAGAAAATTATTCCTGCTTTTTTAAGAACATTTGTTTAAAACTAACACTGACTGGTAAGAGGAAGTGGCAGCACAGAAGGCTGTGTATGCTGGACAGGCCAAATGGCAATTTCACGCTCCAAACTGTATAAATATTGGGAAAGTGTAAACAGCAAGAAGGGGCGGTGCTTCTGGAGGCCTAGCACCATAATATACTCAAATTAAGAATTTAGTTAGTTCAACCTAACCCCAGGGAGCAAGGTTGATGGAAGAATTCTTCTGTGGATCTAGCTACCACCTTTTGGACGCATGGATTAATTACATTGATAGAAAACCCCTTCCATCAGTGTAGGAAGCACTATAGGAAGCAGTGAGGGATAGCTCAGTGGTTTGAGCATTGGCCTGCTAAACCCATGGTTGTGAGCTCAAGGGGCCCATTTAGGGATATGGAGCAAATATCTGTTCAATGATTTAGTTGGGGATTGGTCCTGCTTTGAGCAGGGGGTTGGACTAGATGATCTCCTGAGGTCCCTTCCCAGGGCCGGCGACAGGGTGGTACAACGGTTACAGCTGTACCGGGCCCCGGACTTCAGGGGGGCCCCCTGAAGTCCGGGGCCGGTACTCAGCTGTACCCGTTGTCGCCGGGGCTGTGAGCGAGGCGCGGCTCGGGCAGCCCCTCCCCCGGCCCCCAGCAGCCTCCCCCGCCCCCCTTTGCTTCTCCCGGCGGGCCACACGGTGAAATTTCAGGTGAAATTGACCAGGCAGCTGACCTGCTCGCTCAAGCAGCCCCGCGCCGGCTCCCCCCCCCCCCCCGGCGGGCGGGGGGGGGGGTCAGGTGGGGGGGCTGTTCAGGTGGGCAGGGGGGTGTCTGCGGGGCTGCTGGGGGGGGAGCCGGCGCGGGGCTCCCCCCCCCCGGGGGGTACGGCGGGGGGGGGCTGTTCAGGCGGGCAGGGGGGTCCACTGGAGATCGGCGGGGGGGGGGGGGCGCGGGAGATCGGCCGGGGGGGGGGGCGGGGCGCAGGAGGCAGGAGATCGGCCAGGGAGGGGCGCGGGAGATCGGCCCGGGGTGGGGGGGGGCCGCGGGAGGCAGGGGATCGGCCGGGGGGGGCCGCGGGAGGCAGGAGATGGGGGGCCGCGGGAGGCAGGAGACCGGCGGGGGGGGGCCCTCGGGCGGCGGGAGATCGGCCGGGGGGGGCCCGCGGGAGGCAGGAGACCGGCATGGGGGGGGGCCGCGGGAGGCAGGAGATGGGGGGCCGCGGGAGGCAGGAGACCGGCGGGGGGGGGGCCCTCGGGCGGCGGGAGATCGGCCGGGGGGGGCCCGCGGGAGGCAGGAGACCGGCCGGGGGGGGGGGGGGGCGCCGCGGGAGATCGGCTGGAGGGGGGGCCGCGGGAGGCAGGAGACCGGGGGGGGGGGAGCGTGGGCGGCGGGAGACTGGCCGGGGGCTCGGGGCGGCGGGAGATCGGCCGGGGGGGGGCCGCGGGTGGCGGGAGATCGGCCGGGGGGGCGCGGGCGGCAGGAGACTGGCGGGGGGCCCCGCGGGCACCGGGAGACCGGGGGGGGCCCCCGTACGGTCTGCCATACGGGGCCCCAAAATTCCTGTCGCCGGCCCTGTCCCTTCCAACTCTGAGATTCTATGATTCTATTCTATGATTTACACTATGGCACTGCACCACCTTAGCTGTAATGCTGTAGCGTAGACAACGGCCTAAAAGATATACTCTGTTTCCTCCACAACATATTAACCTCACTTGAGGAATCAGTGGGAGAAGAACCATGTCCTGTATTATGCAGGTGGTCAGACTATAGAATTGCAAGGGCTCCTACTGGCCATATGAGGAAACATAATGAATCAGGTTTCCATGAGCAGGCAGTAAAATCAACTAAATCCAGTTTATATAAATGGCCTGACAACTCCTGCAGCAGCAACTTTTCCAGCACTGCTGGAACACGGGCACATTTCTCATACAGAAAATTAACTTTTCCTGTTTCCTCAGTATTAGCATTGTTTGTACTGCATTAGCCCCATTCAGGATCAGGACACCATTGAAGTAGGAGCTGCACAGAGTACAGCAGTTTCTGCTTGAAGAATTTCCTTTAAAAAGCTACGTCATTAGGGTTATGAGAGAGAGGCTTACCTTTTAGATCCAAGCAATCTATCCTGGGAGATAGGTCTTTAAATTCCTGTAAGAGAAATAGCAGCACATTAATATACTCAGGAGAAGACAAATCCCTCCTCTAGGATAATACAGAAGTGGAAGGTATGGTAACACTCCCCCACACATACTCCCAGCACCCTTCCATGAATTCACTAGAACCTGCACATACTCACGGTGTTTCTTAGGGATTGTTTACATGAGGGGATTTAATCCACAGTTTTTTTCTGCACGTCAGGTAACTCACATTATACAAGCTGTAGTAACAGCATGCTCGCAGGACAGTGTGCCCTCAGTCCAGGCACATCATGTGTACACACAGCAGCAGTTTGCAGCAAACTAAGGGCATAGCATTCTCAAAGCGTATTTTATGCTCCTTTGCTTTGCTGCTGAGCGTTCTGGGATGTTTCTTGCTGTGCATTGTGGGATACATAGCAGGATGGCTAGTTCAAGTTTTTTAAAAGTCCCATGATTCATCCGTATCCATCCCAGATGTCCTTTATGGGCAAACTAATGCCATTTCAAATTGCTGAAAGCCAGCATGGACCCACCAGAGCTCTGTATCAATATGCTGGAAACCAAATACGCAAAGGCTACTTGGACTGTATTTCAGCATTCAGAGTCAGATGAATTCAGCTTAGGACTTTGCTTGCTGCACCACTGAGCAGATGACGTGGCGGTGGCAGCAGCTCCCCCAGCAGGAGGATCTTCAGCAGCTGTGGAACTGGGACACAGATGAGGAAGAAGAGGAACTGACAGCAACTGATAAGTTCCTGGAGTTGCTTTTGCAGCATGGAAAGCACGTGCCTGGGGCGGCCAATGACAAGGGGCGGCCAGACCCGCGGTTTCAGCGGCACGCCTGTGGCAGGTTCGCGGGCCAGACCCGCAGCTTCGGCTGCACGGGTCTGCCAAAGCTGCAGGACCAGCAGACCTGAATGCTGTCAGCCCTATCAGCGCCCTGAATGCTGCTTGGGGCGGCAAAAAAGGTAGAGCCAGCCCTGGAAGAATAAGAACATCATTACTACTTCGAGGACAGACTGAAATTCTGCAGCATTGCCAACTCCTGCCATATTGGGTGTTTTTCTTAATGCCCCCAGCAGATTGAGTGAAGATATTTTTTAAAAGCAGTTCCTAGGTCTCTGTGGAAAAAACCTTGAAAACAAGATCCAAGTGCACCCTAACAGCGCAGAAGCCAAATAAAGAGACCCAACACTTTTTAAAAAATCGTTTATACTTATAGTGCCTAGTACAATGGGGCTCGCTTCTCAGTTAATCCCTACGCACCACCATAATACAAATAAATTCACATGCAGGCAAAATTGCTAGAGCAGTATGGAAAAAAAATGGTTACCTACCTGTAACCTGTAAATGCATCCGATGAAGTGGGTATTAGCCCACGAAAGCTTATGCTACAATACTTTAGTTAGTCTTTAAGGTGCCACAGGACTCTGTCACTTCTGTAACTGTTGTTCTTGGAGATGCGATGCAGATGTGTATCCTATGTGGGTCTGTATATCCCATGCACCAGAGCCAAAAAACTCTGCCTAGCACTACCTGCAGTGGTGGCTCTCATGCCCTATGGCTGTAGCCTCTCTTGCCCCCAGGCATATAAGGGCAGTGCTGCCCGACCCCCTTAGTTCCTTCACACCAAAAGTCAGAAGTGCAGACTGTGATGCAGAGGGGATGGAAGAAAGGTCATGGAATACATGTCTGCATCACATCTCGAAGAACGGTTACAGGCAGGTACCAGTTTTTCCTTCTTTGAGTAGATGCAGCTGTGTATTCTGTGTAGGTGACTCACAAGCTGTACCTGCAGGAGGTTGGGCTTGGAGTCTATTTAAAGAAGGACTGCCTTCACAAAGTTTGCATCTGATCTGGACGCAGCCGTCATGGCATTGTGCATACTTCTGCAAATCACTGAGCACTAAGAGGCTGCCCTGCAAATGTCCAATATAGAAATGTTGTCGATGTCACCTGAGCTTTTGTGGAATGAGTTCATACCCCTTGAGGGGGCGCAGCCTGGAGCTATTTCACAGGCTGTTGTGATACTGAAGGTTATCCAGCTGGAGCCTATCTGTGAAGAGACTGCTTGACCCTTCATTTGGTCTGCATATGAAACACACGGACATGGCCAGGAATAGAAAAACGCTAGACATTGCCTGACAGCCAAAGTATGGAGACTATGCTCCTCTGGGGTTAAATGTGGCTTAGGGAAGAACATCTGTAACCATCTTCTGTGAAAACTTAGGGTGCAACCACAAGTTCACTTTTTGTCTTTGGAAATTTGCATGTAAGAAGGCTCTACCATTAAGGCCTTTAACTCTCAAGCACTCCTTGCAGATGTTATTGCCACAAGGAAGGCAGTTTTCTGACACAGAAAAGGAATTTGCCAGCAACTCAAATGGAGGTACCAGAAGAGCCGCTAAAACAGGCCCCACAAAGGAACTGGCTCTTTAACCAGTGGGTGGAGATGAGGGGCTCCTTTCAAGCAGCACACTGGGGTTTGAAGATACAGACTTCACATAAATAGGTGGATGAAATGCCGAGATTGCCACAAGGTGGACTCTCAATGAACTAAGCTAAAGGCCAGATGACTGAACGTGCAGGAAGTAGTCCAAGATGTCCTGGATACAAGCCTGCATTTGCTGAACTCCCCAGGCTAACAACTATACACAAAACTGATTCCACTTTGCCAAACAGACAACCCTGTTGGAGGGCTTCCCACTGTTAAGCAAGACCTGGTGGACAGCCTCCGCACATTGGGCCACCTCCTCCCCATCTAACCATGCAGCATCCACGCTGAGAGATGCAGGAGCTGAGTGACAGATGCAAAACCTGACCACGATGCTGAGTCAGGAGAAGAGGGGGAAGGGATGTGGAAGGCCAGATAGATAACGTGAGGCGATCGGAGAACCAACATTTTCTTGGCCATGCTGCAGCATTCAGTCTCAGCTTGAGAATGACCTGTGGGATTACCAGACGTGGAGGAAAGGCATACAAAACCCCCAAGTCCCAGCTCAACTGCAAAGCAACAGTCAAGAAGCTCACGACTAAGATTCCCCCCTCAGCTTGCATTTCTGGTTTCTTCTCATGTAAAACAGATCAATTGTCAGAATGCCCCAGACTGAAGAGACAGATGGCAGGACACTGGGCTTCAGAGACCACTTGTGATTCTGAGATATGATCTGGCTGAGGAGAGCGGTCAGGTGCTTATGGATCCAAAAAAAGTGACTGGCCCTGAGGGCAATGTTCTTCCTGGTGCAAAACTGCCAAACACTGACTGCCTCCCAACAAAGCACGTTGGAGTAGGCTCCCCCCCTTCCTGTTCACATAATACATTGTGATGATACTGTCTGTGAGTATGAGACGCACTGAGCCCCAATGTGATCTTGGAAGTCTAACACGGCGGATGCCACGAAGCTCCAGACTATTGATATGTAGAAAAGCTTCCTGTTCCAACCACAGGCCTTGAACCTTCAGTGATTCCAGCATTCCCCAGCTTATTAAGGAGGAATCAGTCACAACTGTTCTGGTTGGCTGAGACCGAGCGAAGAGATGCCCGGGCACACATTGTCCTAAACCATCCACTACCAAGATTGGAGGAGGAAGACAGACCAGTCTGCCCAAGGGATGACCGTGCTGACGACAGATTGACAACTTCAGTCACATTTGAAGAGGACGAAGGTGCAGCATGGTATATTGGACTACCTGTGGGCACAAAGCCATATGGCCTAGCAACGTCCGTCATATTCAAGACTGCAGTTGAGGATTGGGACTGCAGGTCCAGAGTAAGCAGTGAATGGGCTGGAATCGTTCAGTCAGTAGAAATGCTCTTGAATTCGTAGAGTCTATCAGATCCACAACAAACTCTTGGAACCAATACTGATTTCCTCACTGTTAAGAATAGGACCCAGATGATCGAGCGGGTATACAGTGAACTGGACATGACAGAGGACTTGCCTGCCCAGTAATCAATCATCCAGATACAGGAAGATATGAATTTACCTCTTCCTAAGGTCCTCTGTCACCAGGGGGGAGGAAGGGGGAGGGGGAGAGAGGCGCGAGAAAGACAGGCTGAAGGGCAACATGATGTACTGGTAGTGTCGGCCCACCACAATAAGCCAGAGAAACTTCCTATGGCTCAGGAGAATTGCTACACGAAAATAAGTATCCTGAAGGTCTAGGGCTGAGAACCAGTCACTGTGAGAACCAGGGCAACCATCTGGAAACTCACCCATCTGATATATTTGTGGAGGTGGGGAGTTTGAGGATAGGTCTCATCCCTCCCGTGGGAACCGGGAAATACTGGGAGCAGAATCCCTGTCCCCGATGCCGCAGAGGGACCTCCTCCACAGTCCCACGGTCAGTTAAGATTGAATTTGCTTGAGGAGCAGTCCCTTATGAGAGTGGTCCTTGAAGAGGGACAGGATGGAGGAGAACTGTACAGCATAACCTGATCTGACATTCTTTGGACCTAGTAGTCTGTTGTAATCGCATTCCAAGCGCTGTAAAAGCAAGCCAGTCTGTCCCCAAAGAAGGGGGGCGGTGAATGAGAGGTTACCACTGGATCACTGTCCTGGACACACAACTAAAAATGGGTGCTTGCTAGATCTGGGGGTTGGGGAGGGGAGAAAAGGGAAGAAGACATGCACCAGCTGGCTGAACCCCAGAACCAAGACATGGAAATGTAATCCTAGTAACCCTCTGTATAGTTCTATGTAAGACTTTATATAAAATACCTCTGTCTACAACACACTCCTAAGTATGCAAGCCGATTGGTTCCGTTAGTGCCATCCTGGACTGCCTAGAAAAGTACTGTAGCATCCCACGGTGAAATTTCACTCCCCCAAGAGCAGCTGTCATTTCCCTTCATTCCTCTCCTGCCTTCACCTCCCACTCCTGCCACAGTCTTTCATATTTTTTTTACACTGAACATTTATGCCGCATGCTCTTTTGTCTTCTTTCTCCTTATGTGTCAATATACAAACTATGAAAAAAATATACGGGAACTTAAACCAATGTAGGGTTAATACTAAAACTTAATTATTTCCACGCTTGAGAAAACAAAAAAGAATTAAGGTAGCATAAAATAGAAAACAATACATATGCCATGCTGGAAATCTCATACCCATTCTATTGAAACTGAATACAAAAAGGAGCCCATCTGTAAGCACTGTACAGAAAGAAAAACTATTTAAGAACTAAAGGCAGGAACCCAGACTTCGGTAATACTTTATTAAATAATGTATGCAAAGTAGTTTGGTAACAAATACTTTAGATACTAGCATCCTGCAACACTTTTTCATCGGCTAAAAAACCTGCTCAAGTCGTTAGAAAGCAATGCTATTGTTTTTCCATATTTGAAAGGCATGAGAATTATTCTAAATATCAACATAGGGTGTTTTCGGCAGATTTATATTTTCAGTTCTGATAGGACTGCAGCTGACTTCTCTAATGTTTCCAGGTCAGTCATGCTCCAGGAGCTAAACAGGATTACATTTTTGTGCTGCATATGTAAGAATATCCACAATACCTGTATCTGCTTCAGTAGTTTGGGTATCTGTTTGCAGTTTAATTTCTGACAGGCTTGTTTGTAGGCATTGATAATTTCCTCAACAGTCACATTCTGGGCTGAAAATGTAAGGGGTAGAGATTAAGATTACATTTACATTCATAGTTATTCAAACTCATCTACACAATAAACTGCGTCAGGAACTTACATTGACAAAAGTGTGAGTTGTGTAGAATTAAGGCTGATCCCACCCATTTAAAATGGCCAGGATATGAAAGAGGCAATTTACGTTCAAAGCAAAATGAGAAGCTAATTTGATATTTTACTGTAAGAGTTGAACAGCTACATTATCATGATGTATTGAGCCTACAGATTTTGTCTGTGCACTATATTGCGTTCATGAACTTTGTTTTCTGTGTGGCTTTTTAACCATTTTATTTAGGGGTCTCAAAGTCCCAGCCCATGGGCCATGTGTGGCCCGAGAACCTCCCCACTGCAGCCCATGGCAGAGACACGCATGCAGAGACCCTGGCTGCAGGCGCTGCCCCCTGCAGCTCCCAGTGGTTGGGGGGGGAGGGGGGATGGACATCATTAGTTGCTGGGCAGAGTCAACCATGGAGGCAGCGTCACTTTCTTCCATAATACTGAACACAACTATCTGATGCCCACTTTGCTGCTGTCCTGAAGGTCTCAACTGCTCAGTCACTGAGGCCAAACATCAACAAACTGACACAAATGAAGCATTGCCAGGTGTCTGGCAAACACTAGAAAATCTCTGGCAGGTGAAGACTTGTATAAAGTTGTAGGACAGTTTTATTATTTCTAAGAAATTTTAAATAAAAAAATACAATATAAACATTTTGTTTTCTGAACACCATCTTCAGTGACATTATTGTCAAGAATCAGAGAGGTAGCCGTGTTAGTCTGGAATAGCAGAGGTAACAAAGAGTCCTGTGGCAGCTTAAAGACTAACTAAAGTATCGAAGCATAAGCTTTCGTGGGCTAATACCCACTTCGTCAGATGCAAGCAGTGGAAGTGTCCAGTGTATAGATAAGTAGGCAAGAACCAGGTAGGAGGTAACAAGGTTAGTCCAATCAGCCTGAACCATTACCTCCTACCTGGTTCTTGCCTACTTATCTATACCTGCCCCTGGACACTTCCACTGCTTGCATCTGACGAAGTGGGTATTAGCCCATGAAAGCTTATGCTTCAATACTTTAGTCAGTCTTTAAGGTGCCACAGGACTCTGTTACCAGTGACATTATTGACCCGCTGGGAGGATTTGAGGACTGGCACTGGCCCTAAGGTAAACTGAGTTTGAGATCCCTGAATGTATTGCTTTAAAAATATCTGAACATAAAATCAGGAGCATGATATATACAGTTCTAGCTTATACTGCCGCCTAGTGATATACATTTAGTAAACATCTTGAGATAGCAAAAACATAAAACGGAAATTCTTTAAGGTTGCTAGGCTAAGAAGTCTAACAAATAATGCATTGAACCAAAATACAGGAAAGATTTTAGAAGCCCCTTCCAACATCAAACAAATGTAACTAGAGTTGCATAAATCTAAAAATAGATGTGCAAGGACTTCATAGATTACACGCCTTACGATCACGTAGTATGATCTTCTGCATAACACAGGCCAGAGAACTGCAACCAGTGATTTCTTCTTATAAATAGACTTTAATGTCAGAAGTTAAGTTTAGAACGGACCATCTAGAGTGTGACCTTCTGCACATTGTAAGTCAGAGAACCTCACCCACCCACTCCTGTAATGGGCAGGTTAGAAGTCCTCAAATCATAATTTAAAGACTTCAAATTACAAAAAATCCACCATTTATACAAGTTTAAACCTGCATGCTGTGGAGGAAGGCATGAAACCTTGCTGTTAAATTAGAGCTTATTTTAAAAGCCGATGTAATCCTCATGGATTTCAAGTGATGGAGACTCAAAAGCATCCTTAGATGACATTTCCAATAATTAGTTATACTTACTATTGTGGCAAAGCTTTGGCCTTCTCCCTGTGGGTACTGCACTTCCAGGTGGTTTGTGCTAGCCTCAGAGGCTCACTGTGATTAGGAGGATTAGGAGGTAGAAAGGGGGGGAGCCCGGGCCCACCCTCTACTCCGGGCTCCAGCCCAGGGACCCTAATAGAATCAGCTAAGATGGCTGACCTTGTAGGCACCAAACACAATACAATTCCCTGGGCTACTTCCCCACAGTAGTCCCCGCTTCTTCACACTCCGCTTCACCCTTACCGCAGGGCCTCCTTCCAAACTGCTCTCTGCTCCAACGCCTCCCAAACTCCTGACACCCACACCCACCTGACTAAATGGGAGGGTTTTTAAGTGATTTCAGCCAGCCCGATTGGCTCCACGTGTCCCAATCAGGCTAGCTGTTTCTGCTCCTTTCTAGAACCTTCTCTGTTTGGCTAGCCAGGGAACAGGGACCTGCTCATCCTGAGGCTGATATACTTCCCTTCCAGCACTCTCCTAAACCCTTCTGGTCTGACTCCGTCACACTATTAAAAATGTGCATCTTGTTTTCATTTTGCTGACATCAACTCCTATTGATCAGACCTAGTTATGCTTTCGTCAGCTAGGTTAAAGAACCTGTGCTATCAGAAATCTTGTTCTTGTGAAGGTACTTTTAGATCACGATCAAGTCACCTCAATCTTTTCTCTGATAAGCTAAATAGACATAGCACCTTAAATCTCACTGTGAAGAACATGTTCTAGATCACACACACACCCCGCCCCCCAAAAAATCTGTAGTTCTTCTCTGAACCCTCTCCAATGTTCAACACCTTTTTTACAGTATGGACACCACACACAGTATTCTGGTAGTGGTTTCACTAATGTCATGTGCAGATGTAATACCACCACTTTACTCTTGCTCAATATTCCTGTGTTAATATAGCCAAGTAATGTGTCAGCCCTTTTAGCTAAAGCATCATATTTGAAACTCCGGTTCAGTTGTTTATCTACAGGCCAAAAGTCGTTTTCAGAGACACTGCTTTCTACTCCGCAGTACCTGTAAGTATGGCCTACATTTTTTGTCCTTAGATCTATGACCTTGCATTAGACCAGGGGTGGGGAACCTTTTTCCTGCCAAGGGCCATTTGAAGATTTACAACGTCATTCGGGAGCCGCTCCTTCCCCCCACCCCGGAAGCCTAGTCCCCGCTCGCCCGCCTGGCGGCCCGCGCGCATCCCTGGCCAGTGGCTCCCCGAGGCACTTCCCGGCCTCTTCGTGGAGCGTGGAGCTGGTTCCACGTTCGGCGAAGGGGCCGGGAAGCGCCTTGGGGAGCCGCCCCCGCCTGGCGGCCCGCGCGCGTCCCTGGCCGGCGGCTCCTCTAAGCGCTTCCCAGCCTCTTCGCCGAGCGCGGAGGCGGCCTGTGCGCGTCCCTGGCCGGCGGCTCCTCGAGGCGCTTCCCGGCCTCTTCGCCAAGCGCGGAGCCGCCCCGGGCCGCCAGGCAGGAGCGGCTCTGCGTTCGGCGAAGGGGTCTGTGAAGCGCCTCGGGGAGCCGCCCCCGCCTGGTGGCCCGCGCGCGTCCCTGGCCGGCGGCTCCCCGAGGCGCTTCCCGGCCTCTTCGCTGAGCGCGGAGCCGCCCCGGGTGGGGGCGGCTCAGCGAAGGAGCCGGGAAGCGCCTCGGGAAGCCGCCGGCCAGGGACGTGCGCGGGCTGGATGGAATGCTTTAGCGGGCCGTATAAGGCCCCCGGGCCAGAGGTTCCCCACCCCTGCATTACACCATATTAAAATACAGGTTTGATTGTATCTAGACTGACAAGTGATTTGATAGATAATTAGTACAGAACTATTTCATTATTTGCCATATTAACAACCTTTGTATAATTTGCAAACCTCAGCCATGATTTTATATCCTCTTTCAGAGATTGTTGATAAAATATTGAATAGCCATGAGTTGAGAACTATTTCCCTGTGGAACCCCACTAGGAACACCGTTAGCTGCTAATTCACAATTAACTCCAGATTATCAGACAAACAGCTTCTACACTATTTAGTTGTGTACAATACTGATTTTGCATAGTGCTCATTTGTTTTATTTTTAAATTAGAATGTCAATCGACATCAAATACCTAACAGAAGTCCAAGTATACTGTAACAATTACCTCCCCCCATGCACACTTGCAATCTTGTGAAGGAACAACATGAAGTTCATTTGACAAGACCTATTTTGTCTTGTTCATTGTTGGTCTTTAAATTTCTAGCCTTTCAAGTCCTCTATCACCTGTCACTGCTCTGGGTCAAACTCCCCTTGCTGGACACTGACCAGGCTGCTGTGTTTGGACCCACATGACAAGTCCGTGTGCTTTTAAGCTCCTTTGGGTCTGGGTAGGTTCTAGGTGCTCACTCTTTTGGTCTCTGGCTTGGTCCCTGGGCATAGATTCGTTTGGCATCCATTCTCGGAAAGACCCTAGGCCTAGGCCTAGGCCCTAGGCCCCTAAGATCAGTGCCAAACCCCTCCAAGACCCCCAGTAGTTAAGCATACCCTCTCTAACTTAGCAGGTACTCTTGTTTACTGTTTAGCTCTTCGGAGACGTGATAGTTGAAGGCAATACATCAGGCTTTGCAGAGGGATTTCTAAACTATTCTCTCTCTTTACTTTTAGACAACAAACGTGATATATGGCTCCATGCAAAAGAAGAAACACTTCTTGCCATTCCCTGCCTCAGTTCTCTCCGCACACTTGAGCATTCTTTGGGATCTGGTCAATGTCGTTCCAGGCATCCAGGTCCCCTCTCCTTGACTTCAAAAAGAGATGCCTTGACTGGGAAAGTGTTCTGGACGGTCAGTGAACTTGTCTTTATATAGCTTCCAGTACTTTCTCTCGCAGGTGACTTACCAAGTCAGCCTCAACCCCCATCAGATGATCTATTCTTTGATTCCCAAAACATCTAGGACAGCAGGGGTTTCCCTTCTTGGTACCAGTTCTCCATCCAATAGTGTTTCCATTTGAACAGAAGGTCATCAAGGTCTATGCCCCATCACTGTTAATCCTCTGTTAGGTGCAAGAATTTATTCTGACATTTCCTGTGTTTTAGCTCAAAATGGAGGCTACAGAGCCAAGATGAAGGCCCAGAACAGTTTTACAAACAAACAGCTTTTCGGAACGAAATGGCATTTGCAGATTGATACAGATACATCCAGACATACACTTGTCCATTGTTTTGCCCACACCTGCTGTCAGCCTAATTGGTGTATCTGCAAACGTTCAGTAATGATTTATGTTTTCTCCCAAGTCATTTACAAAAAAAAGTGTTAAATAGCATAAAGCCAAGAACTGATCCCTGCAGCACCTCAGTAAAAATACACCTCCTTAATGATTCCCAGTCTACAATTAAAAACTGACAGGTCTCAATGAAATTCATTTCATGTGTGCCATATTAATTTTGGTTGTTCTCATTTTTAATTAACCTCTCAAATCAAATGCTATAAGGAAGTCTAAGCATATGAAACAAACGCTATTACCTATATTTTATAGTTACATTCGCTTCTCCTAGAAGGCTGGATGTTTTAACCGGTGTAGTAGCCTTTTTTCATTGGGGCCTTTGGGGAATCTAGTAAAATGTTCTTAAATAGCTCCTAATTATCATTCACAATTTTACGGTCAATTCCACTCTCCAACCCCCAAAACTGATTTAACTCATGTTTTACACCTTTGTGAAGTTGATATATATATATTTATGGTTTGGCCTTTATTCATAGATCCATACGCATTCAGGAGTCTGTTTCTGAACTGAACAGTCAATAACTCAACATCACATACCTGTTTAAAAGTGCTACCACACACACCCTTTTTCACCCACTCTACCCTTCCTAAAATGAGCAGTGCAATCTACTGAACATTTTAGTCATGTGAATCCTCCTCCCAGGTTTCAGCAATGCCAACTATGTCAGAATTTCTCTCACATCGGAAGCATTTAAAATTCCTTTTATTTATTGGGCAAACTGCTACCAAACATATTGTATACAGGCAAATTAAATAACATTTTACCTTCGTATCCCTTGACCCCTTTGATATGTCTGTTGAGGGCACAGTCAGTTAAGGAAGTCAAAAGCAAACGGAATGAAGAATTTACCATATTCAGTGTATAACACATCCTAACTAGTACTAAGGAACCAAAATAACCTATAAGAGCTCCTTTGTAAATATACTCTGTAGGATTTCATGATTCTATAGCCCATTAATATCGGTCTTCACAGTATATTTTGCATTAAAAACTCTGTTGAATTTATCACTATGTGGAGGTTTGTATTGTAAGTTATTCTGTTTTATATAAACAAAAACATTTTTAAAATGCAAGCTAAAACTTAATGAAAGGCCCAACGTATAGAAGTCAGAGTGCGCAAACCCATGTATGTGCGTATGTACAGAATGAGTCTTACTGTGGTTCAGCAAAAGGAGTATCCTGGTGCTACATACCAGATAGAACTTTAGGGGAACTCCATGTGAACTGGCCCTTGTCGTCCAAAACCATCCCCTAATTAAGAGCAATATCTTGGCTATAAGGTGCTACAAGAGTCTTTGTCGATCTTGACTACAGTTCACTCTGGTGCCAATGCCCTGCCTACAAAGGAAGTTTGCACTAATGGAACTATATAGAACTAAAAGCTACATGCTGCACCAGTGCAAAATATGTCTTGCACGGATACAGTTTCATGTGGAAACATGCCATTGGTGCAAGCCATAGTTTGCAACACTGCTGAGTGTCCACACCAAAGGATTTGTGCTGGTGTGAATTTCCTTAATAGACTACATCACTCAAAAGTTAGGAGCACTAGAGAAATAACATACATCGCATCTATGCCAGATGCAAAAAGCAAAAAAAAATTTTTCTGGGATTCCATGCGAGTCAAGTTCATGTTACAGATTCATGGAATTTTTAAGGCCAGAAGAGACTATTTCCTATATCTCATCTGACGACCCGCACAGCATGGCGACAGAATTTCACTATCAGACCTCCATCAAATCCAACAACTTGCGGTTGAGCTAGATCAGAGGTAGGTAAACTGTAGCCTGCGGGCCACATCCAGCCTGCAGGACCATCCTGCCCGGCCCCTGAACTCTGAGTTGGGGAGGTTAGCCCCCGGCTCCTCCCCTGCTGTCCCACACCCCCCACAGCCTCAGCTCGCAGTGCCCCCAGCACTCTGGGAAGCAGGGCTGCGAGAGTCGCCAGCCTGCCCCAGTGCTAGACCATGCGGCTGCGTGGCTACCAGTCCTCATGCTCTGTGCAGCACGAGCATGAGGCAGCCAGGGGGGGATGGATAGAGGGTGGCGTCCTAAGGGGTGGTTAGGGGCAGGGGTCACGAGAGGGGATGGTTAGGGGACAAAGAGCGGGGAGGTTGGTTGGGTCAGGGATTCTGGGAGTGGTGGTCAGGGGACAGGAAGTGGGAGGGGGTGGGAGCCAGGCTGTTTGGGGAGACACAGCCTTCCCTACCCAGCCCTCCAGACAGTTTCAGAACCCCGATGTGGCCCTCAGGCCAAAAAGTTTGCCCACCCCTGTGCTAGAGTACTTAGACATCCAACCCGAAAGACTCCAAGTGATGGAGAACTCCCCATATCCTTGATAAGTTATTGCAGTGATTAATTAGCCTGATAAATGCTTGCACCTTATTTCCAGTTTGTATTTGTCAAGCTTCCACTTCCAGCCACTGCATCTTATTAGCACATAAGAAAGGTGATACTGCGTCAGACCAGTGGTCCATCTAGCCCAGTCTTCGGACAGTGACCAATGGCAGGTGCTTCAGAGGGAATGAAAAGAACAAGTAATCATCAAGTGATCCATCATCACCTGTCGCTCATTCCCAGCTTCTGGCAAACAGAGGCAAGGAACACTTCAGCGCATGGTTTTGCATCCTTGCTCATTCTGATTAATAACCATTGATGGACTTAACCTCCATGAACTTATCTAGTTCTTTTCTGAACCCTGTCAGTTTGTTTGCCGAGTTTGCCAAGACAGCCTTATGGTTGGCTTTAGACACATGCACTGGTATTATAATAGACAAGAAATTCATTTCTTAAAAAAAAAGCGACTGCCTGCCAAGTTTCTGATGCACTGGAAGATGCTGAACAAGAGCATCACATTGAACAATGCAGTTTATTTCGCATGGATCCAATTACAAGGTAGTAATAATCCACTGTGGCCTGCTGGGGCAGAATGACCCTCATTTAATTATAAAGGAGGCTAATTATATCACTAATATAATTGTTAGGAAGCACTAGAAATGTCCAGTTACATCTGCCACACACAAATTCTAATGCATTCCCTGAAAGCCAAACAGGAGGAATTTTGGAAAATCTAGGTAGTAGCAGGGTTCTGGTACACTAGGCTTGTATCACTCCTATAACAAAGCCACCTAACAAGCATGATACAATATTGTTGTCATCCTGCTTGCTGCATAACAGGTAGAATATGTTCAATATGAGGAGAATATACAACATCTCCCTCATAATAATATATTTATATTCCGATTGCCATGAATCTGTAACTGCATTAAGATTAGACTGTCACAAGTACAGAGTTTAGGAATATTGAGTCTGATCACTAGGGAAGCCTACATACTGTAAAATGTCTTCACCCTAAACTACAGTCAGCACTGGTTTGAATTTCTCATCTGAGGACGAAACATAGCAAGCTACTTGTGGTTCCAATGTTACCTACGTATGTTTCATGCACATGAACAAGTCTGAGAGCATCCTTGCTCCAAAAGCACTAGCGCAAACATGCAACAGAGAGGCACACCAACACTGTCTGGGAAGATTCTGTTAAAGGAAACCAAACACTTTCACCCTGCTGTTTGAGGAAACATTGCTAAGATGACCAAGAACTGGTTTTGATTTTATTTTGTGTTAGTAAACAAGTTCATCTGACAGAGCAGGAGTTTGTTTTAAAGACCAATGCCTTTTAGCATGATTTGTTTTCTGGGTGTAGGCTGCTTTAAAAATCTCTCTCTAAATGTTTTGTTTCTATTGTAAAAAACAAACAGTGTTTTTGCTTTAAGAAGGCTGCCTCGTCACTATATATACCAATGGTTACAGACTCCCAAAGGAAAAACCACAGCAGCAGAACCCAGCTGGACCCTTTGGGTAAGAACAGTTGTTATGCAGGCCACTATAGCCTGAGCCTGGTTTAATAGTAGAAGAACTGCATAATTCTACCCCTATATAGCAGTGGTCGGCAAACTGGGGTGCGCACACCCCGAGCCCACCTATGGGATGCTGCGGCTGCAGCCCCAGCCCCAGGAGCCGGGCGCAGCGGGACCGGCCTTAGGGGGGCAGTTATGGGACAAGGAGGGGTGGCTGTGAGGGGGACAGTTGGGCGGGAAATGGGAGGGAGTGGATGGGGCAGGGCTGGGGCAGGGCTTCCCCCATGGGGGTGCCTGCTCAAAAAATAAAATTTTCTACTGGGGTGCATGGTCAAAAAAAAAAAAAAAAAAAAGGTTTGGAGACCCCTGCTATATAGGAAAAGGCACAAGGCCTGACACATGAGGGGTGCAGTCAGGGAGTCCAAAAAGGAGACCGAGGATACAGCTAGTCCCGTAACTGCCGTACACAACAGAACCATCTATACAGATGTTGCATCCGACAAAGTGGGTATTAGCCCACGAAAGCTTATGCTTCAATACTTTAGTTAGTCTCTAAGCCGCTACAGGACTCTTTGTTACCTCTGCTATTCCAGACTAACACGGCTACCTCTCTGATTCTTGACATCTATACAGAGTCACTGTTCAGAGCAGAACTGTCACCTGCTTGTGCTTTTGATTTGTAGTCCAGACATGGGAAGGCTTCTGCAAATCCACAAACCTGGGTTTTAGTACACTGCAAGTCACACTTTTTCCCATTCTTTTCAGCGACTAATAATTGCTGCAACATGTTTACAGATGGACATTTAGCACAATGGTTTTATATCTTGTCCTTTTATCCAGACCTTGCAGAACATTCAGGCTATTGCAAGTGTTTGGTACATTTTCCATAGATCTGCTAGTGACATCTCAGCAGCTGAGAAATAAACCCTTCTCCCACAAAAACAAAGCTCGCAAACCCATACAGGCAATCCAGAAGAGGATCAATCACCGGCTGCAAAACAGCTGCAATTTTAACTCCTACTTTCAACCCAATTAAACAAGTCTTTTTAAGAAAGATCAGAGGACAACATTGGGATATAGTGTTTCTTTTTCCTGCAAAGTTAAGAGTTCACTCCAAGCACATGACATCCTCTCATGAGGCCCTATGCAGGCCACAACACTACTGAAGAAAATAAAACATGTGCTTGAACAATAAATATGCTAGGGTTGAACTGTGAAACACACACTTCAAGAGTCTATAGAAAGTACACAGGAGATTTTTATTTTATTTAAGGACAAAAACAGCTGACTCTTGGGAGGAGTCCCGTCTCTGCTGGTTTTTGTTCCCTCCCTCTTTAAGGCCTACTCTTTCCCTGTAAAGCTAACTGCGAATGAATAAAGTTTCTGTCTATAACAATTCAGCCTTTGGCGCCAATATTAGCAGAAATATTTCCTGGCTGACTTCCATCTTGTGGCTTAATGGCAAATATTTGCCATGTTGATATCATCAATGTTCAAGAACTTTAAAGTTCCAAAGAACAATCATCATCGACACATGTCCTTGTAGGATTGACTATGTCCTTTCCAGGCCCCCTTATTACAGTGGGCTAACAGAACTTAGACTTACTGTAAAATCTTTTTGCTTGCTGTAAAACATTCATGGAGTGATTGTATTAGATTTCCTATTTTAAAGGCAAACTAATTTTTTTTTTATTCATTAACAACTGGTTAAGAGGCAACTTGAACAAGATCTATAAATACCTATGTGAGAAGATTTTTGATCTTAGAGGGTTCTTTAATCTACCAGACAAAGACCTAATATGAAATGGCTATAAACTGAATTTAGACAAATTCATTCTGGAAATAAGATGCAGATGTTTAGCAATAACAGTAATTAATCACTGATGCAAGAATTGCCAGACTACATGCACATAATGATCCCTTCCAGTTTTAATCTAGGGAAGTCTGAAATCATTAGCAGTACACAAACCTTTGAACAGAATTAAATTACAAATATATAGTTGTATTAAATTGAAAGGTATTTTATTAGAGAGATCAATGTTCAGTATTGGACTAAAGTAAAATGATAGAGAATCTACCACAGCTTTTGTTAAGTTTGAAAATTCCAGTAACTTTAAAATAACTTATTTCTAGTCTAAATGTATCAAGCTTTGGCTTCCAGCTATTGGATCTTGTCACACTTCAGTCTGCTAGACCAGGCGCTCTCAAAGTTCAGGACCCTCTTCTGACAACAAAATTACTACACGATCCCGGGGGAAGATGGGGTGGGTGGGGGAGCCCAAGTCCCACTATCTTGGGCCGGGGGCAGGGAGGGCAAAGCCCGAGCCCGTGCCCCACTGCTATATGCCAAGCCCAGAGGGTAACTGGGGGAGAGGGCCTAGCCCAGCTCTGTAGCCCACCCTCTGGAACCAGCAGGTTCATGGAGGTGATGTCGGCCTAGCTTTTTCGAATGTTCATGTTCAGTCATTCTGGCAGGCTACCAAAGTTTCCCTGAGGAAAAGAATTTGACAATTTATACCTCAGCAAAACCTGAAATAAATTTCACAAGACCAAAATAATAATTTTTTTAAAAAAATACACTTTTTGCCTGCCAAATTTCAGAGGCCTGCTGCAAACAATGGCGGTATTAGAGGGTCTCAAAAGATTATTTTAAAAATTATGGAAAGCGTTTGCATCCTTTATATTTAAGTTTGCTATCAGCTTCCCCTATCTGTTTGTAGCCGATATATTCAGAAGAGACTCACTATTACACTTTTTCATTCTTGATCAATAGTAAATCTGGGCGTATTCGAATGTGTGTCGCAGGCATTTTCAGTGGTTGGTAGTTTAGTGGAGATCAACTTACAGTAATTGCACCTGGCCATCTGCCCAGAGCCACTCAGCCACAAAGATTATTCTGAGGATCAATGCAAAAATTGTTTTCTGAGGGCTTAACCCTATGCCGTATTTCCTTGTAAGTTTCAAATGGCGGACTTTGGCAGGCTTTAGTAGGAAATATGTATATAAAAATCAGAAGAGCTTGTTTGGCAAGCTTTAAAAGTATGCAAGGGACAAAAGAGCTTCCATTCATCTAAATGAACGAGGCATGTATTTCAAACTCCCAAAAATGAGAGACAGAGTGGAGTTATTTCACCAGTCCCACATCTCCAAACTACCATGGCCACTGTCACGAAGGGGCCCTTCATCATCATTAGTGACCTCTGCTTCTTTTTAGCACCTTAGAGACTAACCAGTTTATTTCAGCATAAGCTTTCGTGGACTATAGCCCACTTCATCGGATGCAAGGGTTAGGGTTAAGCTTATGCTGAAATAAACTGGTTAGTCTCTAAGGTGCTACAAAGTCTTCCTCGTCTTATTTATGGATACACACAGGCTGCTAATCTTAGATCTGCTTCTTTTGACATTCTGGCTCATTCTCCACCTCTCTTGGCTTTCATGACTCTGCTTTTTAGATTCTCTTATCTTACTAAACACTCCTTCAGTCTCCCCTTTTCTCCCCCAACTGTCCTCCTTTCCCTCCTCCTCCTCTTTACTGAAGAGACTGCTTGCTACCTTTGCCCCAGGCATGGCATACTCCTGCTTTATTAGGTAGGAATTTTGGTAGACCTACCTAAATCGATGGTGACTTAAACATTGAACAAAACAAACCTAAAAGAATTAAAACCTTTGTTACTATGACATGTAAGGAAAAGCAGTGTTGCTACCTAGGAATACTTTTGTGATCAATTGAAATAGTTACTTTAATGTAATCTTAACAGCAATATCCTGGATCTCACAAAGTAAGAACATAAACTATAAAATTAGCACTCTTCTCTTGTTTTCAGCAAGCTCCTCCCAGTCTTCAAACAGACACAGACAACTGCACTGGAGACAGACTGTCTACACTAGAAGGATAATTTTACTTTTAAACTAGATTCCTTTTTGTTCAAGCTAGGAGGTTTAAAACAAAGATGCTAACATGCATTAACAATATGTCAAACTGCTTCCTCTAGAAAATTATGCATTATAATTAGGAATCGAAAGTGGGAAAAATTTAAACCAATAGCTATCTAACACACACCAAAAAAACCCCACATGTTGAGTAAGGAAGTTTCTCTTTTCATTTTGTTCACGTAAGTCATCGCTTTTATTCACTAGTTTAAATGCATCTTTTTAATAGCTTGAGTACAGTAAATATTCATACCTCCCAATACATAATTATGGTTTTCATAAAACCCAAGCTATGAAGTCAGGAACCACAAATCATCAGCCAAACTAGCAGAAGCATGCAAATTGTCCACATACAGTGAATAAATATGTAGATTAAGCTGTGAGGTCATAGAAGGTACTCAAGAATACACAGCACCAATCTGTCACAACAACCAAGCTATTTTGGGCTTAGTATTTGCAAATTAATTCAACTGTGCCAGATGGTTTCTTCTACTGTTTTTATTTTAAAAATCACGTTTCTGGGTATAAGTCTACAGACAGACAAAATCGGTCAAGGAAGCAGACATTTGAACATGAAACAGGGAACCTACATTTCAGAAGACTGGCCCCTTTGATTTATAGGGACAGTAAACACCTCATCTCTGTTGCCATTCAAATAATGCCCCCAAAAAAGTTCCTCAGGTACTATGTAAATTAAATGCATAAATGAAAAAAAGATTCTCAAATGCAGCTTTATGTGGAGTAAACAATCTGTTACAATCTCTGAAGTGCTGGGTGCTAAACTCACATTACTGAAATCAAGTGTCCATATGGGGAGTTATTCTGCAATAGCTTGTTCCAGTCAATTTCCCTGTGCAGACAAGACCTACGTCATTGATTTCCCAAGACAGAGTAAAAGGAACTGCACTGGGAAGAAGAAAATAACTTTGCTCTCTCTGGAAAGAGAGGCAAAACTGATAAAGAAGCTGGTTGGTTGTGGCACCATTCCTTTGCAATCAGTATGGAGTCTGTGACAAACCAGCGGAGGTGAAGATTAACAGACGGATCTGTAAAACCTGAGCTATTTGAGGTAACTATTGATCGTTAGGTTTGTTTTTCCTCAAAGGAGGATCAATAAACTCCATGTCTTAGACAAATATAAGGTCATGTACATTCACTTCTTGTCTGGGAAAAATATTTTGTTTGATCCTACACAAGAAACCTAAAAGTTAACTTTTCTCTCTGAACTGATCAACCAGAAACTATGGCTCAGAAGGTAACTAACTCTTCCAGTTCTCCTTGCTTTTCTCTTTGCTAGTCTGCAAGAGCAGAATGGTTCTAGCAAACCATTCCAGCAGCACTGGCCAGCATCAGAAATTCAGTTTTGGAGGAAGAGAAAACTAAGCTACAGGGAAGCTGCAGCTTTGAAACCTCATTGGTTTCAGGAATGCCTTTCTTCTATCCTGAGGTGGAATCTCACAGTTCTCTCACTCACAGACCAGTCTCGGAGCTATAACATCCCTGTTTACCAACCGTGCTTCCTTAGCAGGCCCAGAGGGATTTGGCACCTGCAGAAAAGCCTTCCCTTCATGAGTTGTGACTGGCGAGTGATTATATAGCAACACAGTACAGCTACTTCAAAACAATGTACTGTTTATCCATCCACAAGAATATAGCAATTGGAGAAACACAGATTATCATTTCCTGCAAACCTTTGGCCGGCCCCATTTATTCCAGGTACCAGTGCATTAAGTCTGCTTCCCTACAGTTACTGCCTCAGATTTTTATCTATTCTATAAATTTTTGTTTTGGGTTTCTTGCCTGAAGACTCCTGGCCCCAAGCCAGGGGAGTTGGACCCAGCTCAATTCATGGGACTACATTTTAGAATGGGGTGGGCAAACTATGGCCTGTGAGCCACATCTGGCCCATCAGGGCTTTGGAACCAGCCCACAGGATTGCCATCCCTGTGGCGCCACAGGCCCCTGGCTGGTACCACATCCTTGAGGCCCCAAGGATGGAGGGGGGTGGACTCCATGCGTTGCCCTCACCTGAAGGCACTGCCCCCTGCAGCTCTCATTGGGTAGGAACAGGGAACCACAACCAATGAGAGCTTCAGGGGAGGTACCCACAGGCGAGGGCAGGGACCTCTGACTCCCGCTCTGCCAGGGGCTGTAGTGCTGGCCTCTTCCAGGAGCGGCTCGGGGCCTGGAGCGGTACAGCAGGGAACCAGCCTTAACCCTGCTACGCACAGCTGCCATCCCAGAGCCGCTCCAGGTAAGTGGCACCAGGGCGGAGCCCTCACTCCAACTCCCTGCCTTGAGCCCCCTGCCACACCCTGCACCCCAACCCCCTGCCGCACCTCAACCCCCTGCCCTGAGCCCCCTGCTGCACCCCAATCCCCTGCCCTGAGTTCCCCTGCTACCCCTCAACCCTGTGCCCTGAGCCCCCTCCTGTACCCCAACCCCTCTGCCCTGAGCCCCCTCCTAGACCTCAACCCCCTGCCCTGAGCCTCTTCCTGCATATACATATTTTGAATCCAGTCAAAAAGAGTATATGCAGTTTCCTCCATGGGTAGCACTTCTACAAAGGTATTTACTTGTCCAGAGATTTGCACTCGTTATCGCCATGTGATTTTAGTTCCTGCAGAAAGCGGTCACCATCCCCTATAGAGCCAGAACACCCTAGCTCACAAAGATACACATAAAACGTTTATAGATATTATATTTCATGAACACCCCTTGGGCCATAGCATCAGGACCATCTCCACACAGTAGTCTGAAGTTTCCATGCTTTCAACATCTCAGATCTGTTATAATTGTTCCCTAAACCTTCCTGCAGAGGTAAGGTACAGCAGAAGTTTTCTATGTAAGTTCAAAAGGCTAACAGCATAAACACAATAGTCATAAAAATATGTCCTTCATACTTAGTAAAAGGAAAGTGACCCAGAGGAAAGTGGTCCACAAAGACAGCAACTTAATGCCCTTAACAGTAGTAGTAGACTAGCTAGGTCTACTTCTTCTAGGCCAAGTCTAGGCCTTCCTCCCTCACACCATGAGGAACACAGTGGTCCCCAAACATTTTACCTTCCCCCCAGAGGTGAGAGTAAGCGGATACACCCCAGTACGGCGTACCGGTAAGAGCTGCTGCACCGTACCAGACTGGCTTCCCCAGGCGGCAATTTAAAGGTCCTGGGGCTCCCAGCAGTGGTGGCAGCCGGGACCCTTGGGGCTCCAGCGGCAATTTAAAGGACCCAGGGCTCCACTGCGGTAGCAACAGCTAGGAGCCCCTGGCCCTTTAAACCACCACCTAAGCCTTGCTGCTGAAGCCCTGGGGTAGCAGCAGCAGGGCTCCGGCAGTGATTTAAAGAGCATGGGGATCCCAGCCACTGCTACCGCAGCGGAGCCACAAGCCCTTTAAAGCTCCACCAGAGCCCAGAGCCCTGGCAGCAGCTGGGAGCCCCTAAGGCTCAGCTGATTATTTAAAGGACCCGGGGAATTAAAGGCCCCGCCTCTTCTGGTTGAGGCCCTGCCCCTGATCTGAACTCTAACCTACCGGTAAGTTCTTTAAGTTACTTTCACCCTTGCCCCCCCCCCACCACCACCACCACCACCACCACCAGAGCTAGGGCCAGAAGCCAAGGCCAGGAGCCGAGCTGGGTGGCACTCCCTCTCTGCTGCCTGTGGGGGGGGATGTGCCCCTCCCCCCAAATGTTCCTCCATGCCCCCCAGGGGACCACACCCTACAGTTTGGGGACCTCTGCTCTAAACAGCATCCCAATGCAAGAGGCTCACTGGTATCGAGTGAGTTTTAGCTGGCCTGACCAGCTCAGTGTGTCCCACATCATTAATTGAAAATTCTCAAGTATGCATCGCGTAAGGGTATCCCTGGAAAACTTAACACACTAATCATTAATATTCTTACATGGTATATGTATAGTAAATGCCCCAAGGGACCACACAAGAAATGTGGAAAGTGTGTTTACCAGACAAGTCTGGGGAGTGAGTAAACAGGTTTCTCCCAAAGGAGAAGCCGATGCCTCCAGTCAGGTGTCATCTGAGTCAACCAGAAATCACATATCAAGTGACCATCCATTTGCATTGGAGAGGGTAAGAACAGATCAGTTCGCATTTTAGCAAACAGCAGTGGAGAATAAAACCAGCACACAACTTCCTTCTCCACCAAACTCCATGTCTCCTTCCTCACAGCTTGAATTTTTGGGAGGGGAGGAGAGACAATTTTCAGAAAATCCATTTCACAGGTTCACTGGATTAGAAAAGGGGGGGGAGAAGAGCCCCAAGTTATCTTTCATCAGGACAAGAACAACCAGCGCCCTATGCCTCTGTGGAAAGTCCTGACAGAGACTGTCCTTCATGCTTGGCAAAGAGAGAAGACATCTTAAACAGAGTCTTTAGCAGCCATGTTAGTCTGTATCCCTAAAGAAAACGAGCAATATTTGTGGCACCTCAGAGACTAACCAGTTTACTTCAAAGTAAGCTTTCATGGGCTATAGCCCACTTCAGCAGATGCACAGGATGAAGTGGGCTATAGCCCAGGAAAGCTTATGCTGAAATAAACTGGCTAGTCCTTAAAGTACCACAAGTATTCCTTGTTTTCTTTATCTTCCTAGGTTACCTTCCTTTTAGATGTGTAGTTTTCACTGTTAATATTTTCCTTGTAACCATCTTTACCTTTATTTATTTTACTTGGCATCACTTTACCTATATCCTGTTGTTAATAAACTTATTTTATTTAAATCTACACGAACTCAGAGCTGTACCTGAAGTGATTGTTAACACCAGTTAATGTGTCAAGCTGCTCAGTATGGGCTCAAACAAACCTTATTATTCTTCCAAACAGACAGGAAAGGGCTGGACATTGCAGAACACACGGTTTTGGGAAAATTCAGGACTGGAAAATGCTGAAGTCACTAGGATAGTTGCCATCAAGGCTGGTGGTTATTACAGCATAACCGGAGGTGTAACAGAGTGCTGAGTCACAGCTGATTAACACAAAGACACCCAGTGAATGCTTGTCTCTTGGCTGTCCATGTTCAGCCACAGCAGCAGAACATTTAAGGTACTCCGGGTTACAGAGCAAGCGATGACACAGTCCTTCACTGGTCTGGCCTGCACCCCAGAACATGACACACACCCAGCAGAGATTCCTCACAGCTGCCTCCTTCCCAGAAATCAGCAGGTGTTTCTAGAGGCCGTCTCTCTGAATTGGCAGACACAGCCTACCAAAGAACGGAAACCAAATAGTCTAATGATACTAGAGATTACTCAAATATTCCACACTCAAGGAAAAGGTAGTCAAGCTAAATAGCAGCCAAAAGCTTCCAAATTAGCAATCAAAAAAGCAAGGTGCTGAAAAAATATACTTCACAAGAGGCACAGTAAGTGAGGAATATGACCTGGCCCATCTGTGACCACAGTAAGAACAGGAAGGGAAGCTGCCTCCTTGGTGCCAGTGAAAAGAATTGCTTAGGGATTAAAGCTGCCTCAGACTTGGGAGACCTGCCTTAGGTTCTCCCCTCTGCAACAGACTTCCTGTGTGACCTTGGGCAAGTTGTTTATTCTCTGTGCCTCAATTTCCCCAAATATAAAATTGAGATAACAGTACTTCATAACTTGCAGAGCTATTTGAGAATACTTACATTAATGACAGAGGTACTCAAGATGGTGACGGGCACCATAGATAGAATGTTAGGGCATTTCCCCACTTTCAGCTGTTTGGGGGGACGGGACACTTATGTTGGGGAGGGGGGCTCCCTGGCTCCCACTGGCATGGTCCTGCAGCTCCTAGGCAGAGGAGGGGCCAGGGCCTCCACACTGTGCCTGCAGCCCCGCCCCCACAGCTCCCATTCACTGCAGTTCCCGGTCAATGGGAACTACACAGCCAGTGCTTTTGGCGGGACGAGAGCAGCGCATGGAGCCCCTGGGCCCCTCTGCCATCTAGGTGCTGCAGGGACAAACGGAGCCGCACCAGCAGGGGCCCAGCAGCACCAGCAGGACCCAGGTTGCAGCCCCAGAGCAGCCGTGTCGTCCCCCTCGCCCAAGTCTTATTTGGGGTATATCGTAAAAAGATATGGACAGGTCATGGGCCATGAATTTTTGTTTACTGACCGTGACCTGTCCAGGACTTTTACTAAAAATACCCACAAGTAGCTTTACTTATAATAATTTACCTAAAATAAACTCCTCTTAAAAGAATATTAAGGATGCAGAATCAAGAGCTCAAAGAAATTAGGAAATGGCAGAATTAAGATTTGCTATACAATTTTAATTCAGAATGTGCATTACGAGACAGTCTTCAATACCAAGACCACAAACTATTTTTTCCACGGGACTCCTGCCCAATGAATTGAACAGCGCCAACTGTGCTTTGGGAATGAGTCACGGTCGCCTCTAATGAACAAGTCTTAGGGCTTGTTACTCCTGGAGGCATTCTGCACCAAACAATTAAAAAGTCTGCATCTGTCAAAATACTACTACATGACCACCCCAGTTTCAATTATTTTGGTAATTTATTTCAAAATAGCTCTCATCAAGTACGTCTGTAACAATACAGACAACACAAAAATTCCCCCACTAGTAGAGTTAAAGACACAGAGTCCAGTCAGCATGCCCCGGGGGACAGCTCCCTGGGTTGGGAGCCGAGCTCCGCGCTAGGACCTGCGGTCGTCTAGGGAGTGGGCGCTGGACCGGGCTGTGAGGGGAGGCATGATATGATCCGGACCCCGGGTGCAGCTTCGGGACCGTTCCGCCAGCTGCCTCCATCTCTTCCTGTGGCGGCGGCAGCAGACGGCGTCCGCTATGGAGGGCCGGGGAGAGAGAGGCACTAGAAGAGGTAAGGCAGCTTCCCCCCCATCCCTCGGGTCATTTGCATAGGTCCGCTCTGGTGTCCCTTTCTTCCCCTCTGAGAACCTTTTGTAGACCCCCCCTTGATACTGGATAGAAACCTGTTTGTATTCCCCCTCCCTGCCAACCCCCCTTCCTCCCCAACCATAGGTTTTCCATTCATGTGTTATTAGTCAAAATTGTGGTGTTATCTCTCTAGCCCTCCTCTCCTCCCTCCCACCCCCCATACTGATTGCAGGCTTCCTGCATTTCTGTGTCCCCTAGGTTGGAACTGGTTGCATGAATAATTAAGTGCCAGGAAAAGCAGCTGCTGCTGAGGCCTGGGAAGCATGAGGAAGTACTGCTGGCTGCGATTGAGGTGATCTTATTGTTAACTCCGATATTTATTTTTCAGTGTTTTCTGCTCAGCAGGCCACAGCAATTCTGTAATGGAGAGGGGCAGGGTTATTAAACTTCTGGGGCTCTGCAGAGCATTTCAGGAGAACGTCTCTTACTGAGGCAGGACAGTTCTCAATACCAAAGTTTCCCACCCCTCCTTTCTTCCAAGAGTGGCGTACGCTTTGATGAGGAGACGTTGCTTTAATTTTTCCAGTCTTGGTAGTGAGATCATTGTATATGTTCCCCTATAAATACCTTAGATTGAACAGATTAAAAAACATATTTAGCTGACAAGTTGTGTGGAATCTGCAAAGCGCTGCTAAAACAGTCTGAGGTGAGTGGAAAAAGGCACAGAAGTGCTCATGTGAAATTACATTATCTCTGTAAACAAGCCTGGCTGGTCAGATCTCTTTGATGCAGGAACCCTATTTTTCCTTTGCGTTTGTACAGCGCCTAGCACATGGGTGGGCAAAGTACCCAGCCCGCAAGTGCAGCCTGGTGCCAGGCTGAGCAATGTCCACCACTGCTCCCGAGCCGGGATGCAGAGGGCCAGGACGCCCACCATGGGACCCCTGGCTCCCGAGCCGGGGTGCCAGGAGGCAGGCCGTGCAGCACAGGGCGTCAGGGACTGGGCCGAACGCCGCCTGAGCTGGGGTACCGGGAGCGCCACCAGCCACAGGGCCCCATGGACTGGGCTGAGCACCGCTGGAGCCAGAGCGCCGGGAGCGCCACCTGTCACAGGGCCCCGCACTCCTGAGCCGGGGTGCCAGGAGGCAGGCCGTGTGGCACAGGGCGCCAGGGACTGGGCCGAACACCACCTGAGTCGGGTGCCAGGAGCGCCGCCAGCCAAGGGCCCCATGGGCTGGGCTGAGCACCGCTGGAGCCAGAGCACCGGGAGCGCCGCCAGCCACGGGGCCCCGCACTCCCGGGCCGGGGCGTCAGGCCAAGCACCACCAGCCATGGGGCCCTGTGCCCAGCTGAGCACGGTAAGTGGGAGAGAGGGCTTAGGTGGTGGGAGCCCGGGCGGGGTGTAGTGGTGAGGGGGGGGGGTCTTGGCAGGGGACAGTCAAGAAACAGAGCAGGGGGGCTTAGCTAGGGGGTGGGGTCCCGGAAGTAGTGATGGGGAGGTCTCTGGGGGTGCAGTCAGGGAACAAAGAGCAAGGGGGCTTAGATAGGGGGTTGGGTCCTGGGGGAGGCAATTAGAGTGGGGGGTCTTCAGAGGGGGCGATCAGGGGACAAGGAACGGGGGGGGTGGATGGGTCAGAGGTTCTGAGGGGGCGGGAAGTGGGTGGGGTTCGGATAGGGGGCAGTGCCAGGCTGTTTGGGAAGGCTGTGCTACCTGGCCCTCCGCACAATTTTGAAACCCAATGTGGTCCCTGGGCCAAAAAGTTTGACCACCCCGATCTAAAGTCCTGTTGTTATGTTTCAGAAAACAAAACACAGAATTATCTATATTCAGTGACTTTGAATTGGATGAGGGTTGCCACCCTAATTGTTTTTCCACTACATTTTTCATATGTTTTAATTTTACCAGAGCATAAGAACATAAGAACGGCCATACTGGGTCAGACCAAAGGTCCATCTAGCCCAGCATCCTGTCTACCGACAGTGGCCAATGCCAGGTGCCCCGGAGTGAGTGAACCTAACAGGTATGATCGAGCGATCTCTCTCCTGCCATCCATCACCCCCCTCTGACAGACAGAGGCTAGGGACACCATTCATTACCCATCCCGGCTAATAGCCATTTATGGACTTAGCCTCCATGAATTTATCCAGCTCTCTTTTAAACCCTGTTATAGTCCTAGCCTTCACAGCCTCCTCAGGTAAGGAGTTCCACAGGTTGACTGTGCGCTGTGTGAAGAACTTCCTTTTATTTGTTTTAAACCTGCTGCACGCCAATTTCATTGAGTGGCCCCTAGTTCTTCTATTTTGGGAACAAGTAAATAACTTTTCCTTATTTACTTCCTCCACACCACTCATAATTTTATATACCTCTATCATATCCCCCCTTAGTCTCCTCTTTTCCAAGCTTTCCATGGTTTAACAATACTTAATTAATACCTGAGAAAATTAGAAGTAGAAAAAAAGGAAAATATGAAGTGAAAATACAGAGACCTAGAAAGTGGGGGAATTAGAATGGGGTGGGGAGGAAAGGAAGACAAATTAGCTTGCATAATACGAATTTACAGAAAGATGTGATTAGAGGGCTTTTATAGTGAAAATGTCTTGCTGCATCTTTTAGGAGTGGGAGATGGAGCCCAAATCGTGTCTTGGAGAGAGAGAGGTGTTTTTTCCTATTATGAAGGATGTTAAATCTTGTTCTCTTTTATCAAGGAGGATGTGGCTCTTTTGTAATGCCTCAGATTATTTCGTGCAAGTCAGAAGTGGTGAAGATACTTTTTGGGAAAGGAGGGTATGAGGAGCAAATAGCACAGTGGTTTGAGCACTGTCTTGCCACACCCAAGGTTGTGAGTTCAATCCTTGAGGGGCCCATTTAGGGATATGGGGCAAAAATCTGGGAATGAATGAAGACTACACAAGCAACTTTAATCCTAGCATTTCCTAACTCTTAGATGCCAGAGAAATAGTGAGATAATTAATAAGAGAGACAAGCTAATGTGTTTATTCTACAATTCCAAAACTTCCACCCCTTTCTGGGTGTCAAACCCCTCCCTCCTAACTGACCAAAAAGTTGTGATATCATAAAAATGATTTAAAATAGAGAGGTTTATTAAACTGACTATATTTTTAACTGAGTATGAAAATAAAGGCTTAGTTTCGGGGGGGGGGGGGGGGGGGGCTTAAATAATGCTACCTCAGACTTCCATTCTACTGCACCATAGTGCTATACCAGCCAGAGAAGCTTGTTGCAGAATTTAGAATCATTTTAATACAAACTAGCAAATAGGCTGCCTCTTAACTACATGAAAAACCACCACTCTACCACATTCAATGCAGCTGTAATCAGTTAAGCCAGTGGTTCACAACCAGGGGACACATACCCCTCGGGGTACACAGATGTCTTTAGGGGATACATCCACTCATCTAGATATCTGCTTAGTTTTACAACAGCCTACATAAAAACCACTAGCAAAGTCAGTAAGAACAAAAACTTTTCACACCAACTTGTGTATACTGCTTTATATACTGAAATATAATATACTGAACAACTGAAATGAAATATACACTGAAATGTAAGTACAATATTTATATTCCAATTGATGTAGTTGACAATTATATTTGTAAAAATGAGACAGTAAGCAATTTTTCAGTAATGTGCTTTGACACTTGTATTTTTAGGTCTGATTTTATGCAAGTAGTCTTTACTTGAGGTAAAACCTGGGGTACACAAGACAAATCAGACTCCTGAAAGGGGTACAGCCTGGAAAGGTTGAGAGCCACTGAGTTAAGTCTCTCAAAATTAATTTTTGAAAGGGAAGAGCTCAAAGATGACAATCAATCTGCCCATTCATATAGACCAGAATTAGTGTTAAGAAAGTTATGAGACGTCTCTCTTTTAAACTCAAATATAAGGTAGGCTGCGAGCTGGATTTTAGCTTAACACTTCCAGGCAGGACAAACAACATGCAAAAGCATGATTCTTAGGTTAGAAAAGTGAGCAGATGGAATGGAGGAGTGCTCATCTGGAAAAAAAACATGCAATATGTACAGAAAAACAGGAACCTGAACCATTTAGCCACACTAATTATTATGATGAAGAACTTTTGAAAGTGTATCAGATATGGCATGAGACAAGACGTGCACCTCTGTCTACAAAAACACCAGGGCACAGCACTTTGCAGGGAGGGGATCTAGACAGTAAAACAAACAGAGAAACATGAAAAGTACACAGAGGCTGCTAAGTGAGAAAGGGTGACATGAGACACTTGAGACTACTGAGGCTCTGTTCTTGACATGCTGTCTGCCAAGAAGACAGAGAAGAATGAGATACGCTGAAACTGAGAAGATCTGGTCTTCTCAAGGAGTCTCTTACATTTTTTATTTCCCTACAGTGACACAAATGGTACCTAGAAGAGCTTTGGCACACAAGATATGTTGGTGCAGAACATTTATTTTGTTTGAATCAGATTATCTTTGCTCCTCAAAAGTCTAATTTTACTACAGCCAAGATGATTTTAGACTGAATGAAATTTTGGAATCTGTATGCAATTTTTAAAATACATTTTATTTATAAGCTCAGAGCACTGTATGACGGACACATTATATAATTTCCATTTAAAAAAAATAATTTAAAAAAGTGTTGTTGAATTGGTTCATTTCTGAAAAACAAGATATGCTATTTAACTTTGGGAATCAGAAAAGAAGTTATGGACTTTAGATTATGGACTCTAGATTTACCTACAAATCTACTACATTATCAGTACATAAATAAGTCACTAAAAGGAACTGACCTTCTGATACATCCGTATAAAAGAATGTTAAAAGAAAAGGAACTCTAGTTTAGTGAACTGTTTAAAAAGGAAAGTCTCAAATGTCAGGGGAAAATGCACCATGCTTCAGATTAAGGTTTTACCACAGAATTCAGAATTTCCCAGAATTTAGAAATTCATCAAAAGAATTAAATCGTCATCCCTCTGGTTACAAAGAACCACCTGAACGTGACCTTGGTGCTATACTGTTTCTCTGAAGACTTTGCGCCTGTGGGAATTTTGTGCCACTGCACATATGTATAATTAATATGCCATTCATATTTAATGTTTTCACAGAAAATAGCTTCTGCTGGAATGTTGCTGCAGTTCCTCCTTTTGCCCACCACAGGCACCATGACACCTGAAGAGAACACTACTCCCAGCCAGCTAAGGAACAGAAAGAGCCTGAAGTGCCTTCTTCACAGTGCCAATCAGGCCAGGTCAGGAAATAAGTGATACAATGGGACTGCTGGGGGGAGGGGTCACAGACGGGCTCATAAGGGCTAGTGGGAGAGGACAGACTGGGGCAGGGGCTGAGTAGGAGTCGAGGCGCAGGGTCACAGGGACCAGGGGAGGGGGTGCAGGGCCACAGGGGGAAATGGGAGTGGCTGAGTGGGGGCACAGAGACAAGGGGATGGGGCTGCAAGGACACATGGGGGTTCAGGGACACATGGGGGTGACAATGGGAGAGGCTAGAGGTCAGCCAGGGTCTGTCTACATGGGGGAGGCGCCCTAACAATCCTTTCCTATCCCCACAAAATCCTTTCCTATCCCCACAAAAAAAAAAATAGTTTCCTATCCCCACAAAAAACCTGTTCCATTCTTTTCCCACCCATATTCAACAACCCTCCAAGTTGACACCCAGGCTCCTATCCAGAAATTACTTCCCTCTCCTTCAGCTAGTCCATTGCCCCTGACTCCCCCAAGCCTTTACATTGCTTCTGGGGGGTATGGGAAATACGGTTCTATATTGTAGTTTGAATGAATGCTTACTCAGAGTTCTGTATTAATATGCCTAGAAAGGAATCTGTCAAAAAACATTTCCTGATTTTTTTGTTGTCTGTATTGCTACAGACATTCTTATTAAATATTTTGAAATAAATCACCAAAAAAATTGAAACTGGCATTAGGGATGTAAATAATTTTAAAAGTAAACATTTCAACTATTAATATTTTAAAACATTTAACCACTAGGCTCCTCTACCACCCCGAACCCTTGCTGCCAACTCCATGGCCAGGTACTGCGTTCACTGCTGGTCCTGAATGCCAGGGACTCCAGGGGTAGCGGACAGGACCAACGGGGGCAGGGCCAGTGGCGGAGTCCCGCAACTCAAGTTAAACATTAACAGGAATACCTTACTGATAACACTGATGCTTATAGGTTTAATTGGTTAACCAGTTAACATCCCAAATTTGTGTGATTATATTATGTTATTTTTACAAAAAAATATGCAGAATTTTAAAATATTGTGTGCAGAATTTTTAATTTTTTGGTGCGGCATTTCACCGTAAGACTTGGACAATAGTTCCAAGGTGCCACAGGACTTTGTTACCAGTTCAGTAGGGCATTCATGCTGAAGTCTTGGGTTGACAACCTGAACCACTGACATTACTGTTTCCAGGGTGGATAAAAATAAATTATTTTAAAAAATTAAAAGAAATCAAATTTTTATTTTAATTGGATTTTTTTGATAAAATGCTTTTTGAGGAGAAAAATCTAACAAGATCATTTTAATTAAGATACATTATAGCTCAAAGACATCTCATCATGGAATAGGGATTATAAATTCTAATTCTATAGTATGAGACAAAAATATTCATACAGTATTTAAGAAAATTTTTGTAAATGAGTTCCAATAGTTCATGGATTAGGGACCCAATCTTATGGGGTTCCAGAAGTTTCTGTATTGATTTAGGTTAATCTTTCTATTTACCCAATGGGACTCAGTGCTCAGCCTAGAACAACAGGCTTGTCCAACCCGCGGCCCAGGACAGCTATGAATGCGGCCCAACACAAAATCGTAAACTTACAACGTTATGAGATTACATCCACAAATAACGGAGTATTATTCGTAATTCGCATTATAATTGCAAACAGTTCGACCAAAAAACCGATAAAATTGACTAATAAAATAAAGAGCGAGAGGACTCTAATGTCGCGTAAAATAAATTCTGACAAAGAATTTGTGTATAGTAGGCATAACGCGTGGCCCAAGACATCCCATTCCTTGTGTTTACCTTTGTCTTCCCCATACTCTTCATGTGTGTCATTTTTGCCAGAGATCTAGCTTTAGGGCCCATGTTGCTGACACTACCAGTAGTGTTTATACAACTTACTGCCAAAAAACTTCATTAATGCAGAGTTAAGAGTGACTCACCCTGACCGGGCATAGTGATTTTCAAAACAATATGAGCAGGCATGTCAATTTTAGAGCACTAAAAAAAAACAAATCAGGTTTTCAAAATAAAAACTCACTCCTTAGGGGCTAAATTTCTAAAATAACTTCCTTTAAAGCCTTGTACCCCAAATAGAATGCACACCAGAGAGTATTCATGCGCACAGCAACCATTCTTGGAAACCTGACAAGGGAACAACTATCAATAATTTCTTCCCTACCTAGGTACATGTAGTCCATAGATCAGAGGTGGGCAAACTACAGCCCGCAGGCCGGACCGTCCAGCCTAACCCTTGATTCTACCTCGTTAAATCAAGCTGCCCATAAAAGCCACCACATATCGAGTAGCCCACATGACCTATAAGCCATGCACCCCGATTGTATAATATATGTATAATCAGAAATACAGAGGCTCATGTTACAATAACTACAGTATGCATTAAAATATTTTAAATGTAAATGTAAGCCTGTTACTACAAAGCAAACTGACCCGTTTACATTCCAAAAAATCCTATCCGATTTACACAAAAGCTTCAGATTTTCTTATGCCTGAAGTGAGGTCCTATCACCATTCTTGCCAAAGGTTACACTCCATTTTCAAAAGATAAATTATACTAAAACTAAACCTTTAGCTATATAAGGAGGAGGGAACACTAACGTCTTAAATATTTCTTCCTCCCACAACTTTTTTATATACAACTTTTTGTGTAATCAGTAAATTTACTAGAAAAGTAAATTACAAGGATCCAAACCATTAAGAACAATGACCAAATTCAGAGATTTGACCTGATACTTTCAGTACCATCACTATACAGTAGACTCGCGATTATCCAGGATTGGGTTAACCAGAATGTGGATTAATCAGGATGTCAACAAAAATATGCGTAACTCACAGGACCAGTTCTGGCTTTGTTGCAGCCCCAAGAGCAAACAAAAAAAACCCACCGGGATGCAGGGCAGCCAGTAAACCAACACCCTCTCCCCCCACACAGGGTGGCTGGTGAACCAACCCCCCACCCCTCATATTTCCTATGGATGGTGATTATCCAGGATTTTATTAAACAGGATTAATTTTTTCCCTATCATCCTGGATAATCGAGAGTCTACTGTACTGGATGACTCACACCTGCCTATGATATTCCCCCACCACTCACACAAACTCACATCTTTAACTTCTCTAAAACATCCAACATGCCCATTAAGATGTACAGTAGTTTAAGCTCTGGGCTATTTAGAAGTTAGTATAAGACTCCAACTGTTTCATTAGTTAGAAATGCTGACAGAATTAGCCCTTGGTGCACTTATCACTTTGAGCACAATGGGTAGAGACAGTCACTAGACAATGAGACACCTCTCACATACCACATTAAAAACAAATGAACCTTATTTTATTTCCATTGGGGAAAAGTGACTATGTCTTGGGCTTCAAGAGTACCAGCCAGGGGCCAGGCTGAACAGAATGAAATATCCTTTGAATTCATTTGATATGTTGTTTCTAAGACACTAACCACACCATTCTTTACTTCAGCAACTAGATGCCAGAATCCTGTCAAAAACTAAACCCTTGATTCAAAAAGCTACACCCAAAATCCATTTTCAGAAAACAACACATGAAGCAATTCTATTTTAGCCACTTTGAAATTCCATTAACCTGGGTAAAAGCAGAAAGTAAACATCAAGTAAAATCTGGTTGATAAATATGACAAATGCACTGAAAATACAAATGTAATATACACTATGAGGTGAACTTTGGTTTTGCATTACGAATAGTCCTTACTCCTGTAAAAGTAGTAAAGTCATTACTTCTGCGAAGTAATTTTAAGAGATTAGCAGTTACTGTCAAAAAAAACCTGGTAAAAACATGGGGTCTGCAATGCAAGGGGTATCTTTTCTATAGCTCCATAGTGTGAAAAAGGTGTGTTGCAGACACAGACACTGGGTTCTATCATTTCAAGGCTTCAATCTGGATCAGGAAGTGCTTAAAACAGTGCAGAATATTCAGTTACATTAAAAGGTTTGCATAGAACTAATAAATATCAGATTAGCACTCAGTTCTTGCCACGGGATCCTAATTATTGTTTGTCATTTTTATAAAGTTCATGTGTACACTCAAAGCACCAGATGACTATATTTTTATGAGTTGAAACAAAACTGCATAGTTTTGTGTAAATATACTTAATATTTAAACATTTCATAGAAAAGTAATTTTTGAGACTCCTGTTATACCACAAATGTCAACAAATTAGTGTCCTGTTTTGTTTGGGATCAATTCTGCAAGATCTTTAACATGTGAACAGACCTTCAGTGAAGTTAACATGATTATTCACATTATATACAGTTCCCAGCCCCAGGAGAAGTGCAAGTTAATTGTAAAGCATTTTAAAGTTTACCGTGTCTCCAAGGATCTTTAGGCTCCAGTGACCCAGACACTATGTCCTCATCAGAAGGAAACGTTACCCGCTTTGCCCCATGCTTGAGTTTTCCATCTTCAGAAGGTGGAGAAGCCTCCACTTGTTGGTCACCCCCTGGACTCTGTGGACTTGGGGCTTCTGAGTCCAAAGAACAGTTATAGGAGGAAGGCGGAGATGCCAACTTTTCCTGTGAGGGGGAAAGAGGGGTCTGCAGCAAAGATTGTTCATTTCCCCCGGGACATCCTCTGTCGGTAGCAGCCACCTCTGGCAAGTTTCTCCTCTCGTCAGCCAAGTGAGGGTTAGGAGAGGCATCCTCATTCGCTGAAAATGCTTCCTGGAGGGGATGGTTCACGACCAGAGAAGTCTCTTCCCCCTGCAACCGCTCCTCTCCCAGATCTAAGCCCTCCGGCTCCTTCAAGTCCCTCTTTGCGGGGGACACAGTTGCATGGTCCACCATTTCCCCGCTGGGAGCGCTCCCTGAAGCCGGTGAGCTGGGTTTTGAGGGCAGGCTCTCGGCATCCAGTCGGGAGAGGAGAGTCATGCCCAAACTGTCCTGAAGTTGCAGCCCCCTTGGGCCTCCAGCAGCCTCCTCTCCCTCCTGGGAGGCAGCCCAGGGCTCAAAGCCGCCCATGGTCTCCTCTTCCTTCTGCGGCGCGGGGGGCAGCAGCAGCAGCAGCCGGTCCCCCTCAGCAGCGCTCCCCGGCTGCATGGGGGGGACCTGCACACACTCCATGGCTCCACTCGCCGGGTGTGCGGGCGGCACCGGGGCTCCCGCTCCCCTCCTCATGCGGGCCCAGGAGGCATCACTCCGGGGGGGCCGCTCCCCCCCGCAGAAGCGCTCCGGGCCCGGGCCGCTACCCGCCCTGCGCGCCGAGGCCCGGCGAGGTCTCCCCGGCCGGGCTGAGGGGCCCCGGCTGGGCTCGGCCGGTCGGGGGTGCCGAGCAGGCCGCGCCCCGGAAAGCCGCCGCCGCCTCAGCTGCCCAGAGCAGCCCGTGACTGGCGCGGACCCGGGAGAAGCCGCCGCCAGCAGAGTGCGCCAGCGACCTGCCCATCCACGGCAGCACTTTCTCCACGGACTCGGGCGCGAGCCGCCTGCGCGGCGCTGCTTCCACCCCGCGCGGCACCTCGGAGGGGCTCCTGCGGCCCCTGGCTCGCTCACGGAGCCAGCCCGCCGCCGCGGGACGCTCCGGGGACGGCTCCGCCTGGTGGCGAATCGGCGGCTGGAATTCCTTACACACATACACACACACACGGCGGCGGCGGCTGTGGCCGGGTGAAGATGTCTGCTGCTTCGGCGCAGCACTTTTAACGCACAGACCCCGGGATGGAGCCGCGTTCAGGCGCGGGCGAGTTAGGGGGGCTGCGCGCACCCTGCAACAGCAGCCCACACAGCGGGCGCTGGTCTCCGCTGGAGATCGGGAACAGGGCGAATCTGCCGATACTAATAAACAGAGTGCGGCCACTCACCCGCCTCACGTGACATTCCCACATTTCCCCGGCCTGCCCCAGGCAGGCGAGCTGCTGGCCCTTTAAATTAACTGGGGGGGGGGGGGAACCGAGATCACGTAACTTCCTGTCCCACGGCGCGTCACCCCAGGGGCCCCCGTGGTGGCTGTGTGCGCGTGCGCGCGCCCTGCATGTATCTCTCTTCTGTTGTGTGTCTCCCTCTCTGTCTTGTGTGGCCACTGTGTGTGAATCCACGTGTGTCTCTGTTGTGCCTGGCCTGTGTGTGTGTGTGAATCCACGTGTGTCTCTGTTGTGCCTGGCCTGTGTGTGTGTGTGTGAATCCACGTGTGTCTCTGTTGTGCCTGGCCTGTGTGTGTGTGTGTGTGTGAATCCACGTGTGTCTCTGTTGTGCCTGGCCTGTGTGTGTGTGTGTGAATCCACGTGTGTCTCTGTTGTGCCTGGCCTGTGTGTGTGTGTGTGAATCCACGTGTGTCTCTGTTGTGCCTGGCCTGTGTGTGTGTGTGTGAATCCACGTGTGTCTCTGTTGTGCCTGGCCTGTGTGTGTGTGTGTGAATCCACGTGTGTCTCTGTTGTGCCTGGCCTGTGTGTGTGTGTGTGTGTGAATCCACGTGTGTCTCTGTTGTGCCTGGCCTGTGTGTGTGTGTGAATCCACGTGTGTCTCTGTTGTGCCTGGCCTGTGTGTGTGTGAATCGCTGTATGTTGTGTGTCTGTCCCTGTCCCCAAGATACGTGAATCCCTGCGTGTCTCTCTCTCTGGTGGCTGTATGGTGTATCAAGCTGGTATGTCTCTCTTCCTCTCTTGTGTGTGGCCAGTGTCTGTGAAACCATGTGTATTTGTGTATGGCGTGTGTCTCTCTCTTTCTCGTGAGAATCACTGAATGTATATCTCTTGCTCTCGTGTGTCTCTGGGTGATGTGTGTGTCTCCCTCTACCTGTGGGGGTGTCTCCCTCTGTGTGTGAATCCATCTGTGTGTGTAAGAGAATCCATCTCTGTATGTGTCTCCGTGTGTGTGTGTGAGAGAGAGAGAGAGAGAGAGAGAGAACCATCTGTGTGTGTGTGTGTCTAGGGGGAGAGAATCCATCTGTCTCTCCCTGGTGTGTGTGGGTGTCTGGGTGAGAATCCATCCGTGTATCTCCCTGTCTGTGTGTGTGAGAATTCATGTGTTTGACTCTGTGTGTGTTTGTGAATCCATCTCTATATGTGTTAGATTCTATCTCACACACAATGTGGAATCCTCCTGTGTGTGTGAGAGAGTGCATCTCAGTTTGTGTCTCCTTCTGTGTGTGTGGGTGAGAGAGAGTGAGAGAGAGAATCATCTCTGTGTGTCTCCCTGGGGGTGGAGGGGAGATAATCCAAAGGGAGAGTGTCTCCCTTTGTGTGTGAGAGAGAATCCATCTGTATGTGTGAGAGAGAATCCATCTTCGTGTCTCCCTGTGTGTGTCTGAGAATCCATCTCTGTGTCTCCATGTGTGTTTGAGAGAGAGAGAAACTGTCTGAGTGTAAATGTGTGTGGTGTGTGAGAGAGAGAGAGAATCCATCTGTGTATGTCTCCCTCTCAGTATGTGAGAATCCGTGTGTGTGCATCTCCCTGTGTATGAGAGAGAGAGAATAGAATCCCTTTGTGTCTGTGTGTGTGTGAGAGAGAGAGAGAGCAAGAGAATCCCTCTGTGTGTAAATCCTTGTGTGTGTGTGTGTGTGTGAAAGAGAGAGAGACAGTGTGTGTGTGTGTGTGAGAATCCCTCTCTGCAGTTGTGGGGAAGGGGGGGAGAATGCATCTGTGTGTGTGAGAATCCATCTCTGTCTCCCTCTGTGTGTGAGAAAGAATACCTCTGTGTGTGTGTGTGTGTGTAAGTGTGTGTGAATCCCTTTGTGTGTGTGAGAGAGAGAGAGAGAGTAGCTGTCTCCCTCTATGTGAGAAAATGCATCTGTGTGTGTGTCTCAATCTGTGAGAGTGTGAGACAGTTGATCTGTCTCTCCCTCTCTTTGTGTGTAAGTCTGTCTGAGCGTCTGGTGAGAAGTCCTCTGTGAGAATCAAACCGTGTGTGTGTGAGAGAGAATCCATCTGTATGTGTTTCCCTGTGTATGAGAGAGAATCCCTCTGTGAGGTTGAGAGAATTCATCTGTGTGTGTCTCCCTCTGTGTGTTTCTCCATGTGTGTGTGTGAATCCATCTGTGTGTCTCCCTTTTTTTTCTGTGTCTGTGTATACTCCTTGTGTGCTGCTATTAAAAACAAAAAAATGAAGGATGGAAATGCCTTTATTGTATGCAAATAAAGGCACAAAATAGGGGTAAATATATGAATTGTTACATGCCTATTACAGGTGAACCTGCAAAAAGAAACCAAAAATTCCCTAGCCTGGAATGGAACACTTGTTGTTGCTAATCACAGCTGTCATCATTGTAAACCTGCCCAGATCCCACAATGTAAAATAGCAACAACAAAAAAGGAAACACGTGAACTCTTACACCCCCAACTGGGTGGTAATGAAGCAGAGAAGAACTTTAAGGATTTACCCATGAAAAACTACTACTCATCCCCCATGAAAATTTAGCAATGTTAGTTTGTAGTGTATAAATTAAAGTGGAAATCTAACCCAGTAAAAAATATTTTTAAAAAATTGCATAGTATTCCTTAAACTGTCATAATAAATAACAGTGGGAAACTGTCATCTGGACTTGTGGTTTGTCATGAGGGCCCCAAAAATATATAACCCTCTGGTCTTCTAGGGTGTTTGGGTTATGAGGTTCCACAACTGGGGTGGGGTGTTACCATGTATAATCCTAATGGTACCTCCATAAAGGACAATCCTTAGGCTTGCAGTTATGTACCTACCGGACTGGGTATAAAGTTGCCCCTGGAATGCTGGCAATATAACAATTGAACCACTTTGCAAAATGTAACCCTCCAGGTAATATGACTGCCAAGCTAAAAGGATCCTGATTTAAACTGGCCACAGCCTGGAGCTGGGAATACTTCCTTATTGGCCAACATGTGGAAGCCACTGTGGAAGCAGAGCTCGTCAACGTGTCCTTTTAGTCCATTATGTGGATGGGTGGTACACCCCACAGAATGGTGGGTGGACCGAGTGCACCCCAGTTGCAGCAGATACACAAAAAAGTTAAAGCAACAATTTAATTAGTAGGCAAGGAAATACACACAATTGTTGCTGCAAAATAAATCTATGGGCAGTAGGAACCACAGGGTTGGGTGTATGGAATTTGGGGAACCATTGGGTAACTATGAATAAGCCAAAATGCAAAACTTCAACAACAAATTAATGAACTACTGGCACAGTAACTATCTGCAATTGCAATGAAATTAAAAAGGGCGCCAACGGTAAACCTGCAGTTAACTCAATATACAGGAAACCTTGTAACCCGGGTAAAAATAGCTTTAAAAAGCTAAATTAAAATAAATTATATATAAAAAATTCAAACTGCTCAACTAGGGGACCTAGCACCTGAATAATAATTGCAGTAAAACAAAACAGCAACTAAGGTGGTCCCCATAAGCCCTATAAAAATAAAAATAAAAAACCTCACCAAAAAATACAAAGTAAAAGAAAAAATAATTCAATTACATAATTGTTTGGCAAACATTTAAATGTGCCCTTCCCCAATGGCCATAAAGGAGCAAACCCCGTAGCCTGTGCCAGGAGTAAACAATTAGGTATAATATATTTGAGGTATAAAGTATTCTGCTAAAAATGTGCCCAATTCTCTAATATAACACTTAAAAGTACAAGGGCACCAGCATCTGGCATAATTACATACATCTACATGTTGCCAACAAAACTTTAGTGCATAAACTAATCTGTGCAACTCATTGCTGTGGACAACCGAATCAGTGCATTACCCAGTTCCATATCAAGTGGTCAAGCTGGTTTGGACAATACCCCATTTCTCTGTCAATAGTCAATATACTCTTGATATGAACAAGAGCACATGGACACTGTAGGGACAGCTTGCAACTGCCAACAACTGGACACATTTAAAATATACACAAAATGGTGTTACAGAATTTTAACCCTGCGCTAAATCATAGAATCATAAAATATTAGGGTTGGAAGGGACCTCAGGAGGTCATCTAGTCCAACCCCCTGCTCAAAGCAGGACCAATCCCCAACTAAATGATCCCTCCCAGGGCTTTGTCAAGGCTGAACTTAAAAACCTCTAAGGAAGGTGATTCTACCACCTCCCTAGGTAACCCATTCCAATGCTTCACCATCCTCTTAGTGAAAAAGTTTTTCCTAATATCCAACCTAAAGCTTCCCAACTTCAACTTGAGACCATTATTCCTTGTCCTGTCATCTGCTACCACTGAGAACAGTCTAGATCCATCCTCTCTTGAACCCCCTTTCAGGTAGTTGAAAGCAGCTATCAACTGCTATTATTCAAGTCGAGTGCCAGTGGAACAATCTGAAAGCACTGATCGTGGTTGTAGTGTAGCTGTAGCCTTACTTGCACAAGCCCACACCAGGAGAATTGCTCAACCTTGCCTGGGGCCTCAGCAATGCCCACGAGACATACGTGGACTTGTGTTCTCCAAGCACATGGCACTGAGGGTATAAAAACAAAACACAGGAGCCTCATGCTTTGCCTTTCTCCGTCTCCCACACCTACACTGCAACTAGCAACAAGGACACTCAGAAGACTGAAGACTCCAACAGAGGATAGTGGCCCAGGTTTCAAGGGTGAAACCTGTGTACTAAGAACAGCAATAACCAGTGGGGTGAGGAAAATTGCTTCATCTAGATCAGTTAACAAAGTCCTGTGGCACCTTAAAGACTAACTATAAAGTTTTGAAGCATGAGCTTTCGTGGGCTAATACCCACTTCGTCGGGTCCACTGCCTGCATCCGACGAAGTGGGTATTAGCCCATGAAAGCTCATGCTTCAAAACTTTATAGTTAGTCTTTAAGGTGCCACAGGACTTTGTTAACTCTGCTATTCCAGACTAACACGGCTACCACCCTGATTCTTGTCATCTAGATCAGTGATTCTCAAAGTGGGGGTCGCCGGCTGCTTCCAGGGGAGTCGCGAGCTCCTGGTGTCGCTGATTAGCCACCAAATTGATTACTTCCGCATTCGGCGGCCGAGCGCTCCTGAATGTCCACCAAAGTGCTGCAGAAAACGGAAATAATCATTTCGGCAGACAGTCGGGAGCGCTCGGCATGTCCACCGAAAAGCCACGGAATGCGGAAGTAATCTATTCGGCTGCTTTTCAGTGGACACACAGGGTCGCGAAAGGAAGAAACTCACTAAAAAAGGGTTGTGGTTCTGTGAAGTTTGAGAACCGCTGATAGATGTTGCCCAGGCTAGTAGGGTTGAGAGTTTAGGCTGTGTGCTTACATTTTGTTTTATTTTGGTAACTTTAACTCTGACTTTTTGCCTATCACTTAAAACTAGTCAATAAATTTCTTTAATTGTTTATCTTTACCAGTGAGTTTGCCTCAAGTGTTTGGTAAATCTGCTCAGGTTTACAAAGGCCGGTGTATATCCACATTCCATTGATGAAGTAGTGAACCAATGAATACATTTGCATTGCTCGTCTTGAGCAGAGCAAGATAGTATATTCCTGAGGTACAAGGCTGGGAACTCTGGGGATTTTGCTGATCCATTTCTCTGTGTGATTCATGAGTGGCTCTGGGAGCAACCATGCAGTCTAGCTGGGTTTGGAGTTTTACATACAGTTGTGCTGTGTGATCACAGCACCTGAAGGGGTTTACTGCATGTCACTAGCAATGCATTGTGAAAGACAGCCCAGGCTGGAGAGATAAGGGGCACAGTGGTCCCACAGCCCCAGGGTGCACCCCAGGGATCCTGTCACCGCGATGACCTGGGTAATTCTAGGTCTGCCAGGCTGACATCGGTCCCAGACAACATAATGGAGTGGCTGATATGGGACTCAGTGAATGAAGAACTGAAGGAAGGTGGTGTAATTAATGCCAAGCAACAGGTGTTTATGGAAAACACCCTATCAAACTAACTTGGTATCTTTTTTTTTATGAGACTTCAAGTTTGGTTATAAAGGTAAGAGTGTTGATGTATCATCTGTACTCTTCTGTAAGGCGTTTGACCCGATACTGCACAATATTTAGATTTAAAAACTAGAGTGATATAACATGAACATGTCCCAGGTTGTTACAGGGATTAAAAGCTGTCTGATGGATAGGTCTCAACACCTAACTGTAAAAAAGGCATCATCCCTGAGCACCTGTGTTTCGATTGGCATCCTGTTCAGTTTGCTACTGAATACTTTTATCAGTGCCCAGAAAGCAAACACAAAATGTTCACTGCCGAACTTTGCCACTGAGGTAAGAGGTGGGAAATGAGGACGAGGCCAGGGCTCTGCCCCAGAGCCAGCTGCATTGCTGGCTGGGCACAAGCAAGGTGTGTGTTCATAAGGAAGGATGCTTGGGGGAGGAACTCAGCCCAGCCAGGAAGAGAAGGATGGGGGGAGGCATGTGTCTAATCAGCTCCCAGGCCACAGGGGCTGAGGCGAACCGCCGGGCTGCCGCTAGGGGAAAAGGCGGCGCTGTCCCCTCTGCGCGCCTCTAGGGAGGCCGGAGACTTTATCGCGGGTCGAGCCAAGAGGCCATGGCGGGGGTCGGACACCGCCTAGAATAGTCCAGGCCGGGACCGTACCAAGACCCAGCAGGTGCAGGGCGGAGACAGCGCTCCCCCTGCCAGGCCAGTGAGTCCGCCCGGCCGGGGCGGAGCCAGGGAGCGGTGGGCGCACGTGGTCTCTTCCGCAGGCTCAGCGCTTGCAGCATGGAGCAAGTGACGCCGGGGGGTGAGTGGGGTCGGGGGATGGGGGGTGTGTGTCCAGTTGGAGGGTGGGTGAGTGATGCCCGGGGTGGGGGAGGGGTCCGGTTAGGAGGTGAACGGTGCGGGGGGAGGTTCAGGGGTACCCGGGGGAAGGGAGGGTCTGCTCGGGTCAGGGGGGGTGAATGGGGCCGTGGGAGGGTCCAGGGGGCGAGGGGTGCCCGGGGAAGGGAAGGGAGGGTCGGGTGAATGGTGACGAGGGGTTTCGTGGGTCCCACCTACCCGCGGATGTCCCCGGGCTCCTCTGTGCAGCCCCGCCACTGCCCCCTCTAATCCGCCCTTTACCGTGTCCTCCTGGCAGGGCTGCCGCGGTTCCAGTGCCCCCCAGATTTCGCCCCCAGCCCCTTCGCCCCCGGAACGCCCTTCTCCCCCGAGGAGCTGCGGGGCCCCTCCAAGGAGCTGTGGCTGATCCGAGCGCCCGCTGACTTCAGCCCGACCAGGTGAGGGACAGGCCGGGGGGAGGAGCCAGGACACCTGGGTTCTCTCTAGGGTTGCCAGTTTTGGTTTGATGTATTCCTGGAGATTTCCTCACATGACATCATCTTTAATTCCTGGAGACTCCAGGCCAGTCCTGGAGGGTTGGCAGCCCTAGTTCTGGCTCTGGGAGGGAAGTGGGGACTAGTGGTCATTCACTAGGTGAACTCGGGAGAGATTCTTCCCTCTGTATGCTGAGGATGATGATCAGCATGCCAAGCCCCTTGCTGTGGCCCTGTTACCTTCCTGGCCAGTGCTTTCTCCCAGGGGTTGGGAACGAATCCTAGAAGGGACTGTAGGACTTTGCAGCTAGGTGAGGTGGGGAGATCACTGCCCTGGTCCACCGTGGGGGGCAAAGAGCCAGGGGCCTGGCCTGTGGGTGAGGCTGCCTCGAAGCCCCGGGTTACTGTGCTTTTCCAGCCCTAGGCTCACCTGAGGTTCTCCTGCTTCCCTCCCAGCCTGGATGGTTGTGCTGTGCCCCTGGTCGGGTTCCAGACGCTGAAGACAAAGTCTGATGGGACGCAGCGTGTCTTTGACATCCACACTGCCCTGGAGGAGCCGGGCAGCCCCTACCTGCTAGCGCCCTCGACCCACTCTGCCCAGCTCTCCTGCGCAGCCTCCTTCCACGGCTGCATGCACATCTGCGAGAGATTTGGGGACCCCAGCAGCAGGAGTCCTTGTCAGGCGGTTGCGGCCAGGCCTGCCCCCCAGGTCCCAGAGGGTCTCCGGCAGCGTTTCGTGCCTTTTGGGGGCAGCCCAAAGCAACGGTCCCCAGAGGCAGCCACGTCCACGCCAGCCACAGACGTGCTGGGGTCTGCCAGGAAGAAGAAGAAGAAGAAGAAGAGAGTGAAAGAGGAGCCCATGGAGCTGCTGTTGTCAATAAAACAGGAGCCTCCCGAGGAGCCCTGGGGGAGCGGTGATCCCGGCCCCGAACCCCCTGGAGGGGAGGATGATGGCTTGAGGGGGGCAGAGTCCGCTCTGGGGCACCTGAGCCCCAAGCACAAGAAGAAGAAGAAGAAGAAGTACAAGTACGAGGCTTTGGAAGAGGGAATCTGGCCATGCAAGGCCGAGCCGCTGGACCCCAGCTCCATAAAGCAGGAGCCTGCGTGCTCCCAGGAGTGACTGCGGCCAAAGCCTGGGGGCAGGGGGCTTGGCTCAAGACGTGGGGTGGGGACGACTGACCCCTGTGGTGTCCACCTGCTCCGGAGATGGGAATGCCAGCTTCACATGGGGTGCCCCAGACTACCCATCTAAAGGACCAGCGTCCCACCGTGGGCATTAGGTACACCACCCAGTGGTGCCAGTGCAGTACCTGCTGCCACAGGGATGAGGGGGCCCCAGCTGGTGACTGTGTGGCCAGGCTGCTCTGGGTGTCCCTGGTGTTTGTGGTGGGTACCTGCTGAACCCTGTTGGAAGCGGCCTGGGTGGCTGCAGGATCCTCCCTGAGGCTGGGACGGGGCGGCAGGGAGTTCTGTTGTGTCTCTGCCTTCACTTATAAATGCAAGTACACAGGGGAACTTGTTCCGTCTCCTTCATCGCCGTGGCTTTAGGGTGCCCCCCACCACCAGGAGGTGGGGTGTGTGTGAAGGCAGCTAGCTCCCCCTGAAGCTAGGCATCCTCCCCCCCCCCCATTCTGGTTCTTGTGCCCCCCTGGAAGAAGGGTTGAGTCTGGTGCCTTGCACTGGCTTTCCCCAAGGTCCATGCTGGGCCTCCCACTTAGTGCCCTGGCCACAAGGAGAGGGGTGTGAGCAGGGGTGCTGGGTGCCAGTGGGGCTCTGCCTTGTAGGTCCTGCCCTGGTGTGGCTCCTGGGGGGAGAGGGTGTCCGCCCAGGGCCCATATGCCTGCTGGGAAGCTGGGCCAGGGTGCTGGGGTGTGTGTGACCAGGCCAGGTGGCAGGGTGGATTCTGGGCAATGCTTTGGGGGGTGGGGGAGACAGACTCAGCAGAAGCTGGAGGGGTGCAGACAGCAGCTCCCCAGGCCCTGCACACTCCCATGTGGGCACACGCACCATCTCGTCGACCTGGCTGTGTCTGGGCATGCAGAGGAGCGGGCAGGGCCTGTGTCCCAGGGGGAGAGGAGCCAAGCAGAGCCATGGGAGTGGCGGATGCAGCCATTTTGGTGGGTGCCCTGGTGGAGCCCCGGTACTGGAGAGGGGCTGTCAGCGGCACAGACATCTTTAGTGGCAGGCTCAGAGACAGTTGGGAGGGAAGGAGTGGGCAGGGCAAGGGCGGCACCCCTGGCATGAGACCCACAGACTCACTGTGCCCCCCCAGAATCCTGCTAACTCACTGCACCCCAAACCTCAGGGACCCATTGAATCACTGCCCTGCCAGGTGCCACTCTCCCAAGCTCATTGGAGGTATTTTATTGCACTTGACTCATTTAAACCCTAACGCTCCATCAGTATCACTGGGTGAGTTAAACCTGGGATGCTGTTCTGGTGGATTGTGTAGCTCAACAGCCTGGAGCAGAGGGTAGGGGTGAGGGCTGCGGGGTGGAGCTGGGGATGAGTGGTTTGGGGGATGATCTGGGCTTGGGCACAGGGGTGGGGCCAGGGATTTGGGGGGGCTCAGGCCTGGGGCAGGGGTTTGGGGCATGGTTTACCTCATGCGGGTCCCGGGCAGCGGAGCAGCGGAGTGCAGACAGGTCCGGCTCCTAGGCGAAGGTTCGCAAGCAGCTTCACACAGCTTTTGCCTGCAGGCGCCCCCCCTCCCCCCCCCCATTGGCCAGTTTCTGGAGCCAGTGCAGAGCCGGTGCTCAAAGTGGGGGCAGCACAAGGAGCTCTGTGGCCCTCCCCGCCTAAGAGCCAGACCTGCTTCTGGGGCACAGCGCGGGGTCAGAACAGTCAGGCACTAGTCGGCCTTAGCTGGGCAGCACCGCCGATGGGACTTCTAATGGCCTGGTCGGTGGTGTTAACCAGAACCGCCGTGACCCGCAGTTTGAAGTCCACTGCTTTAGCCTGCACTCCTCTCTGCTAACCTAAGGACTTGCTATGCTGTGTTCCACAATCTACTAACCCCTGCAGGTTTGAAAGCGCTGTGAGTGGCTCGCAGAGGTGTATTGATCCCTGGAAAATGTACAGGACTCCTTCAGGGGTCTGCCTCAGTGGGACATGCTGAAGGGAGTTCTCGGGGTGAAGCAGGGGTGTTGAAGGCCCACAGGTCCAGTCTAAGGAGCTGGTGAAGCCACAGGGCTAGAGGAAGAGTCAGACAAGGGTTCCTCAGACAGACTGTTTCAAAACTGAGGCCATAGCGCTTACCCTACGGATCCCTGCTGGGGCCCTAGCACAGCCAAGGGTGGGCAGCTTTCCCCACCCCCACTCCAGCTCCTGGTGTCAAGGCAATGCTCTAACCCCAGAGACCTGGAATCCTTGCTCTAGCAAATCTCCCCTGGCTGCACTAGAAACTATTAGCTGCTCCCTCCCAGGGGAAGGGGCTGGGAGGGACCCCAGCAGGGGACTCCCCCCACATATGTGCAGGGAGTGCCGGTTGGCCTGGATTCCTGCACCTGCAGCAAGTGCCCCTGAGGCTGCAGACTACAACACAAGCTGCCTGGAGGGGATTGGAACAGCTCCCTCACACTTCCCCAGGCTGATTCCTGAGCCAGCCAGCACCCCTTCCCAGGAGGACGTGGGAAGCCTAGATGTCCAGTGGGGTTGTGTCCACGTTTCTGCTTTACCCATTATCCAGCCCTTGGCAATGAGGTTTGATGAGCGCCCCCCCGCCCCGCCCCTGCAGGCACACACAGCTTGGGCAGCGGGACTCCAAGAGCCAAACCCGGGTGAGATGCTGTTTGGTGGCCAGGCCAAGCTGCGATGCTGCACAGCATGTTTTATTGTCAGTCCAGACTCGCAGAAACAGCTGGGCTTGGGTTCCTGGTGCTGCTACGCGTCCCCCGAGGCCCTGGCAGACCGCAGACGGCGTGTTGGCAGGGACACATGGGCAGGGGGGGTTGGTTGTTCCTGCTTGTCTGTGCTGCTGGGGGAGGGGGGGGGGGGGAGTTCTCCACTCATTTGGGGATCTTCAGAAAGGGCTGGTGGAGGGTGTCGAAGAGCCTCTTGGCCTGTAAGGAAATCGGAGGAGAGCCCTGAGCCGGCGAAGGACGGAGCTCTGGGGCCAGCATCCTTTGCTGGGGCTTTCAGCCAGGAATGCACCCAGCTGGTTCCACGCAGTCCTTTGGGTGCACAGATAAGACACGGGGAGGATGAGCACCCAGCTGGTAGATCAGAACATCTCCGTCCTGCTCCCACTCACCTTCTGGGGCCCGATGCCTGGGCAGAGGGAGAGATCCTCCTTGGACGCCTGTGCAATGTTCGCCAGCGACTGAAACAACAACGTTCAGAGTCAGAGGTGACCCCAGAAAGCCTGGGCCACAAGGCGCGTCCCTGCCGGGTCCCTCCATTCGGCCCCAGCACTCGACCCCTCGCGCTCACTGGGAAGGAGTGACCCGGTCGTGCCACCGGACTGCAGTACGGTTGGTGGGCTGGTCACACATCTCCTCCCAGGGGGGCCCCTGCAGGCTGGGAGCTATGCGGGGGGTTCAGCAGCTTGGGCCAAGCTGGTTTGCCATCCCATCCTTTCCTGCAGCTCTCATGCCTCTCCGGGGGCAGCATCCTGCTCCGACAGACACTGCACCGCAGGGAAAGCCCAGAGACTTAGCCGGGGACCTGTCCTGGGTGAACGGATACGAAGGGAGCGACGGACTAAAGTAGTCCCGAAAGCCAGCCAGCCCTGCTCAGAGCTAACAGTGGCAAGGCCCAGTCTGCACCCTGATGGGCAGCAGGTGGCTCACCCCGAATGTGGAGAGAAGGCTCAGAGCGTCCGTCTTGTTAACTGACTTCACGCCGGTCAGACAATCTGTCACCTGGAAAGAGAAACAGCTGCTGCATAGAATATCAGGGTTGGAGGAGACCTCAGGAGATCATCTAAGCAGGACCAACCCCAACCAAATCATCCCAGCCAGGACTTTGTCAAGCAGGGCCTTAAAAACCTCAAAGAATGGAGATCCCACCACCTCCCTAGGTAACCCATTCCCATGCTTCACCGCCCTCCTAGGGAAAAAGTTTTTCCTAATATCCAAACTAAACCTCCCCCACTGCAGTAATGAGACCATTACTCCTTGTTCTGTCATCTGCTACCACTAAGAACAGTCTAGATCCATCCTCTTTAGAACCCCCCTTCAAGTAGTTGAAGGCTGCTATCAAATCCCTCCTCACTCTTCTTTTCTGCAGACTAAATAATCCCAGTTCCTGCAGCCTCTCCTCATAAATCATGTGCCCCACACCCCTAATTATTTTCACTGCCCTTTGCTCACCTCCTTCCAATTTGTCCACATCCTTTCTGTAGTGGGGGACCCAAAACTGGATGCAGTACTCAAGATGTGGCCTCACCAGTGCCAAATAGAGGGGAATAATCACTTCCCTTGATCTGCTGGCAATGCTCCTACTAATGCAGCCCCATATGTCATTAGCCTTCTTGGTAACAAGGGCACACTGCTGACTCATATCCAGCTTCTCATCCACTGTAATCCCAGGTCCTTTTCTTCAGAACTGCTGCTTAGCCAGTCAATCCCCAGTATGTAGCAGTGCCTGGGATTCTTCCATCCTAATTGCAGGACTTGTCCTTGTTGAACCTCACCAGATTTATTTTGTCACAATCCTCCAATTTGTCTAGATCACCCTATCCCTACCCCCCCAGCGTATCTACCTTCCCCAGTTTAGTGTCAGCTGCGAACTTGCTGAGGGCATAATCCATCTCATCCAGGTTATTGATAAAAGATGTTGAAGAAAACTGGCTCCAGGACCGACCCCTGGGGCCCTCCGCTTGATAGCAGTTGCCAACTAGACATCAAGCCGTGCAGGTGGGAGCATCCCTCCTTGGCCAGGGGAAAGTGCACTTAGCTTAGTGCCCCTCTCCCCTTCCCACTGCATGCTGCCGAGAGACACTTCTGCTACAGGAAACCTAGGGAAGCTGTGGGGAAGCCCATTACGAGAGTCTCTGGCAGGGCATTGCTGTGGGGAAGCTCACGGAATGGGAGTCCCTGGCAGGGCACCGCTGTGGGGAAGCTCACGGAATGGGAGTCCCTGGCAGGGCATTGCTGTGGGGGAGCTCACAGAATGGGAGTCCCTAGCAGGGCACTGCTCTGGGGAAGCTCAGCACGGGGCTCCCTGGCTGGGGCGCTGCCACGGCACTGCCGCAGGGAAGCACGCAGCGGGGTAACCTTACCATGGACAGGAAGTCCTGATCCACCTTCTCCTTGAGCAGGTCCGCTGGTTTCTGCTCGTAGGCTTTGTACGTTTCCAGGTAGCGTCCGGCCTCTTCGGGGCTATGGGGAACCGGAGACCCAAGAGTTAGCTCAGGAATCGTGAGACTGAATTGAACAGACACAGTGCCCAACACAAAGGGTTAGAGCCACAGTGCTGAGCCCAGCTGGAAGGTGCCCCAGCCTGCAGGGAGTGGCGCTCAAAACCAGGTACATGCTTAAGCCCCCGCCCCGCTCCTGCCATGGGCTTCACAGGGTCCCTGGGTGCCCCCCAAGGCCACAGGTCAAGGGGTTTTCAGCCCACAGACCTAGGCAGGCACTCAGGAGGACGAGGTTAAAAAAGGAAACATGCTACCCCGAGAGGACTCGCCACCTCCAGCCAGCCGGGCACGATCTGCCCCTTGCAGGGGAAGGGACCCACCCATGGTCACGGTGCTGGGAATGGAACTCAGGAGTCCGGTCGCAATGGCAGCCAAATCCCCAGGTTACCACCAGCTCCATCTCATTCCAGCAGAGACGGGAGCAGGGGACTCGGTCTCCTGCCCCTTGGCAGGACCCAGCCAGGATGGCCTAACCCAGCCTCCAGGTCCCCCACACACCTTGCCTCATGGCAAGGCACTCCCAGCTGGCATGAAGCCCACCCGGCCCAGCCTCTGGCTCCCTGGGTCTGGGGCTCGCCCTCGATGGGACGGGCCCAGCAGGCGGCTCTCACCTCCAGGCCAGGATGAGGGTGCAGTCGGCCAGGATACACATCTTGGCCAGTTCCTTCAGTGACTGGTGCGGGTCCTTCTACAACAAAGGAAAGCGATTCCCCTGGAGACGGGAACAATCCCCCTTGGAGATGGGAAGTGGTGGTGAAGGGGGAATTGAGCTGGGGAGTGGCTGGGTGAGGCCATGGAGGCTGGAGAAGCAAGTGGATCACTGTGCAGGAGGACAGGAAACTGGGGAGGCGGTGGGGTGCGGGAACTGGTTCTAGCCTCCTCCCCAGCCCCGCAGCAGGGAGGGGACAAGGCACTGCTGCAGGGGAGGGTCTGGTTCAGGGCTAGGAGGGGACTGAGGCACCAGGGCTCCTCACCACATCGACCTGCACCAGCAGCACCTGCACCGCATACGTCTTCCCCAGGCGCTGCAGCCGTTCGTGGATGTAGTTGGGGTTCAGGTTGTGGTACCGCAGGCTGCAAGGGGAGCAGAGAGCACCGGAGCCATGGGCAACCCCTCTCCTGCCCACCCCACTGGCAACTCTCCTTGCCTGTCCTGCCATCGGCCTGCCCCCCAACACCCCCTCCCCCCCCCGAAAGCCCAGGTCTCCCCAGCACCAGCTCACCCACCTACCTCAAGAAGAGGGCACACGTGCTCTGGCCCAGCACATAGTCGGGGACAATCTCGCCAAACTCCCAGGGGACGTTGCGCACAAATTTCAGGATGGGGTTTCCCCGCTGAGAAGAGAGGGGGAGTCCCCACAGCATCAGAAACGGGGTGCCAGCCCCAACAGGGCACTGGCAAGAGACTGGGGGGAGAGGCTGGGGTGCCCCCAATGGGGGGGGGGGGTCCCAGAAAGGCCAAGGGGTAGGGCAGGGGCAAGGCCTCAATGTGAGCACCAGGGAGAGGCTGGGGGGAGGGAAGGGGGGAGTCCTTGACAGAGAACAGGGAGAGGCTGGAAAAGGTAATGGAGGAGCTGGGGAGAGGCCAGTGGAGATGGGGTTGGGCAAACCTTTGACAGGGACACCCAGGGGAGGGGCAGGGCAAGCGAGCTCTTGATGGGGGGCACCAGACAGAGACCTAGAGTGGCCAAGCCCCCAGTGGGGATGGGGGTCACTGAACCATGCAGCACAAGAGCCAGGGCCTGGGGAGATCTCTCCTGCAGAGAGCGAGTGCCCCCTCCGATGTCAAAAGAGAGCGAGGAGCAGTGTCCCTCAGGCAGCCCCCGCCACGCCCACTCTCACCTGGCGAGCGCTGACGATGATGCAGTTGCTCTTGGCCCCCGGTTTCAGCGCGGGGCTGGGGGCCGAATCCCCACAGGCAGCGGGGGGTACAGTGCTGGCCTCACTGCCTGGAGGGAGCACTCCTGAGGCAGCTCCCTCTCTGGACCCCGATGATGCAGCTGTCACCCTGGCAGGCCGGGAGACTGGCACGGAGGCAGAGGACACAGACTGTGTGACGACATATTCGGCATAGGAGGTGGATCCAGGCAGGGCAGGGACTCTGGGCTCTGCTGCAGAGCAAGAAGATTTGAAGATGGGTCTCACCTGCGGGGAAGAAACAAACCCTGGGTGAGAGGGAGACAGAGCCAGCTGTGCATGGGCAGGGGTCTCTCCAGGGGAACTGGGTCTGAGTTGGAGTGACCCCAAGTGTGCCAGGGATGCCCTGAGCAAGCAGGGTGTTTCTTGGGGGCCCTAGGGAAAGCACAGAGCTAGCCCTGTGTGAGGGCCCCCAGAATGGGTAATGTAGTAGAAGGAGGAAGCCTGATGTATGAGCCCGGTGCAAGCCTGAAGCCTGAACCAAAGTTAGCAAAAGTTACGCTGTGAGCAACAGCGAAGCCCAGGGCCGGCGACAGGAATTTTGGGGCCCCGTACGCAGATCGTGCGGGCCCCCCCCCCCCCCCGGTCTCCCGCCGCCCCTCCCCCCGGCCGGTCTCCCCCCCTGGCCGGTCTCTCCCCCCCCGGCCGGTCCTCCCCCCCTCCCCCCGGCCGGTCTCCCCCCGTCCGTCCGGTCTCCTGCCGCCCGCGGGGCCCAGCCCCCCCGCATGTGCTCTGGCCACGTGGCCCAGCCGGGAGAAGCAAAGGAGGGCGGGGGGAGGCTGCTGTGTGCAGGTGAGGGGGCTGATGAGCGCTGCAGCGGCTGCCCGGAGCCACGCCTTGCTCACAGCCCCGGCGACAAGGGGGTACAGCTGCATACTGGGCCCGCCCCAGATTTAAGGGGCCCGCCCTTAAGTCCGGGGCCCGGTACAGCTGTACCCGTTGTACCCCTGTCGCCAGCCCTGGCCAGGCTCCGTCAAACGCAGCAAGTCAGTGTCCGGTACACAGACTCGGCACCAGTATTGCTAGCATTGCTATGTAAACACATCCCAGCAGGACACCCCAACCTAACATCTGATAAAAACAGTTTGACAAGTCATAAATAGTGACATTCTGTCTGAAACATCACCAGTAAAAGTACAAAGATAGGCAGTGAATAGAAATGTTTTGTCTGAAGCATCAGGAGGAAAGGATAAGGGGAGGTAACAAACATGTCATGAAACCCCTAAGGTGATATGTAAGTTGTTTGTCCCAGATTGTTTGATTTCATTTATAAATGTTGGAATACTTGGCTTTAACCCTTCTTCAGTGGGAAGTCCTGCCACTAACTGAGCTAGTCCATTATCACAAGCATACATGTCAAGAATCAGAGAGGTAGCCGTGTTAGTCTGGAATAGCAGAGGTAACAAAGTCCTGTGGCACCTTAAAGACTAACTATAAAGTTTTGAAGCATAAGCTTTCGTGGGCTAATACCCACTTCGTCGGATGCAAGCAAAGTGGGTATTAGCCCATGAAAGCTTATGCTTCAAAACTTTATAGTTAAGCATACATGTGTTAGTGTCCCTGTAACTACTGAGCCAGGGCATCAGCACCGTGCTTTGTTGGCACTAAACCTGGCCGGGCGCCTTCACTACTCAACCAAGTCTTGTGGTCTTATTGAGCAGTTTGATTGGAGCCTGCTGTACGGGCTGTCTGGCCAGGGCCAGTGCAGCATGCAGAAAAAACACACACACACACAACCGAACATCTGACGATAAGCACAGTATGTCTGGGGGCTCCTTGGGAGGGGCAGAACCAACTAGGTGCTGTGTGTGTGAATCTGACTGGCCCTGGACACAACCAGCTACCTATCAAGTCCCCTCCAAGAGCCACCCCTGCCTCCTTTCTTACCGTGGTATGTTCAGGGTCCTGTGACTGCACAGTGAATCTCTTCCTCCCCTCCGGGGCCTGGGCTGCCTCTGTGGGCTCCATCCTTCAGGACCCAGCCTGGAGCGATTCCTGGGGAGAGTCCAGAGCACACACCTCAGACCAGAAGGGACCAGCCTCACCCAGCAGTTTCATTACAAAGAGCTCACAGCCCTGTGGTTATGCACCAAAGAGCTCTCAGGGCACGGGCTCAAGGCAGCGGGGCTTTAGCTCAGCACTGCATTTCTCTTACTCAATTCAGCCCATTCCTTGGGGTTACGGCTGAGGTGCCCCAGGGTTCGTGTCCCCTGGGCATAAGTCGGTAACATGTGACTGGGCCAGAGGGGTCTTTTCTGCACTAACTGTTACTACTTATCTGACTGGTGCCAGAAGCCACTTCAGTTCACTTCACTTCACTTATCTGTCATGGGGAAATACTGCATGACGCAGACGCTCCCAGCCTTGTGTTTGTGACCCTCCGAGGTCATGGACAAGTTAAGGAGACTTTGCTTATGGGGTAAGGTCAACATGACAGGAGCTGAGGCCCTATTTCCCAGGGGGCCCTGGGGCACCTCACACAGTTCAGGGCTCCCAGCAGTAGGGCTAGTGCTGGCTCCTCCACGAGTCAGGGCCCAGATCCCCCTGCCCAGGTCAGGGCTTGACACCCCCTGCCAGAGTCAGGGGCAGGATCAGTCTCAGTCTCAGGGCTGCCAACCCTCCGGGACTGGCCTGGAGTCTCGGGAATTAAAGATTGTGTCACGTGATAAAATCTCCAGGGATACATCCAGTAAAAAATGGCAACCCCTAGTCAGGTCGGGGCTTGGTGCCTCTAGCAGGGTCGGGGGGTAGGACGCGGTGCCCCCCTCTGGGGTAAGGTGCCCAGAGAGGGTCGGGGTTCGGGGCTGGGTCAGGGGTCAGAGCCTGGTGCCTCTGGCAGGGTCGGGGTAGGACACGGTGCCCCCCTCTGGGGTAAGGTGCCCAGGGAGGGTCGGGGTTCGGGGCTGGGTCAGGGGTCGGGGCCTGGTGCCTCTGGCAGGGTCGGGGGTAGGATGCGGTGCCCCCCTCTGGGGTAAGGTGCCCAGGGAGGGTCAGGGGTCGGGGCTGGGTCAGGGGTCGGGGCCTGGTGCCTCTGGCAGGGTCGGGGTAGGACATGGTGCCCCCCTCTGGGGTAAGGTGCCCAGGGAGGGTCAGGGGTCGGGGCTGGGTCAGGGGTCGGGGCCTGGTGCCTCTGGCAGGGTCGGGGTAGGACGCGGTGCCCCCCTCTGGGGTAAGGTGCCCAGGGAGGGTCGGGGTTCGGGGCTGGGCCAGGGGTCACTGCCCCCACCAGGGGTAGGTGCTGGGGGGTCAGGATAAGGGTCTGGGTCAAGGCTCCCGATTGGAGTAGGAGCCTAGTGCCCCTCCCCCTTCCCGCCAGGGTCAGGCCTCGTGCCCCGCCGCCACTGCCCAGTCACGTGACGCTTTTCAGCGGGGCGGGGGGTCCGCCGGCAGGAACACTCCGTCCCCGCCCCGTGATTGGCTGTGCCATCGCGAGTCAGAACAACGCTCTTCTCGTACGCATGCGCATTAGTCTCCGGCCTCACCAGCGCCGCGTGGCGCGTCCCCTTAATCAAGCGCGAGCTGGGGGGCGGTCCGCCGCCCCGCGAGTCTCTGTGGTGTCCCGCGATGGCCCGCAGGAAGGACACCAGCTCCGCCGCGCCTCCGGACTCTATGGTGTGGAGCCCAGGCAGAGCGGCTTCCCCCGCCGGCCGCTCTATCTTCGGGGCCGCCGGAACTCTGTTCATTGGGACCTGTCTAGCCTTGGGTCCTCCGGACTCTATGGTGTGGAGCCCAGGCAGAGCGCCTTCCCCCGCCGGCCGCTCTATCTGCGGGCCCACCGGGGACTCTGTGGTAGCTAGATGAGCTCATTGGGACCTGTCTAGCCTCGGGTCCTCCGGACTCTATGGTGTGGGGGAGCCTGGGACCCATAGTACTGATCCCCCCTGGAAGCTGAGTTGCAGATCCAGCCTCCTCAACTGCTGGGGGACCTGTATGGCAGAGATTAGCAACCTGTGGCCCACCAGGGTAAACTCCATGGCAGCCCAGGCTGGTTTGTTTACCTGCTGCACCCACAGGGACTGGTCCTGGCTCCCGCTGGCTGTGGTTGGCTGGTCCAGGCCAATGGGGCCTGCGGGAAGCTGTGTGGGCCGAGGGGTTTTTGAGTCATATCCAGTTTCTCACCCACTGTAACCCCCACGTCCTTTTCTGCAGAACTGCAGCTTACCCCGTCCGTCCCCAGCCTGTAGCGGTGCCTGGGATTCTTCCGTCCTAAGTGCAGGACTCTGCACTTGTCCTTGTCAAACCTCATCAGGTTTCTTTTGGCCCAACCTCCAATTTGTCTAGATCACTCTGGATCCTATCCCTACCCTCCAGCGTATCTACCTCCCTGCCACACACACAGCTTAATATCATCCGCGAACTTGCTGAGGGTGCAATCCATCCCATCACCCAGAAATTCCAGATCATTAATGAAGATGTTGAACAAAACCAGCCCCAGGACTGATCCCTGATGTGTATTTGTGTGTATTTACATTATTTTTTTTAAAATGGCATATAAACACCCTCACTTCCCTCCCTCTGAAATGGGGTGGGCTTCTGACAGGCAGTGCCCATTTTTTGTTTGTTTTGATTTTTGAGGCTTGGGAACATGTGAGGCCTGGGCCTGAGTGGCCTGGTCTGTGGGGCTGCTGGGGGCCACGTATGTGATGGCCTGGGGGTCTGGTTCTGAGTGGCCTGGCCATGCCATTTGTGCCATGTATGTGGCAGGCGGGGCCCACTCCTGAGCACCAAGGTGCTGGTTGGGTGCTAACGTGGTGGGTGAATGAACATGTTAGCTGCTGAAGAACGAGCCTGTGGCCTGACTTGAGGAATGCTATTCAAGCTAAAGCTCAGGCTTAATGCCCAGCTCAAGGTTGGTCACTGCTTTCCATGGGTCCTGGCCTCCTGCCAGGCAGGAGGGGGGGAATGTGCCCAAACCCCCCTGGGGAGTAGTGTCATTCTGCTGGGGCTGCCTAGAATACGCCCAACACAAACCATCCCTGCTGCACCAACAGCTGAAAAAGCCACAGCTAGAGAAGAGGCAGAGCTGGGGCTGCAGGAGAGTCCTCAACTCTGACTGAAGCTATTCCAGGAGATCTTTTTCCCCAACATGATGTGTCATGTTCTTAAAATAGCCCATGAAAATCGCCAGGCTGCTTTCAATAGGTACCGGGAGATCAATGCAGAGTCCAGGAGACTCCTGGCCAATCCTGGAGGGTTGGTAACTCTAAACTTCACACTGAGGGCCAGGCCAAACCAAATGGGCTTTGCCACCCAACACTACCCAGCAAGGGCAGCACTCGCCTGTCAGGTGCTCCCTGAGGCTCTCTCCCGTGCGAAGGGACGCAGGGTGGGCACAGATGCAGGCCAGTGGCAAACCTGGCCCAACCCTTAGAGCCGCTCCCTGCACATCACTCTCCTCCCTGCTGCTTCCTCCCCAAAGAGTGGACCTGAGCAACACCTGTGGAGGAGCTGGTGTTCTGGGCACCAAGGGGCCCGAGAGAGGCCAAGCAGCTCCTGGGGCAGAACTACAAGGGTGGGGTGGCAGCAGTGGCTCACTCCAGGATCCCCTGGGCCTTCCCTCAGCAACCCAAGGATTGCCTGACTAACAGGGATGGGATGGGATCTTTCCCTGGAGCCCAGACCCTCTCTGGGCATCCCTGGCGGGAGGGGGAGGGGTTTACAGCCCTGCACCCACCCTGGCCTAATCCCCCAAGTTAGCAGTGACGGGCTGCAGGAGCCTCCGTCTAGGACTATGCATGAAGCCCGGCTACAGGCAGAGTGGTCCCTGCCGACCAGGGACCTGCCAAGCTGAGGTGCCTGGCATGATGGCAAACCCAGTGTGGGCAGGGACAGCTGACAGGAAGTGCACACTGAGGGCACGGAGGTTGGAGCCATACAGAGCAAGCAAACTGTCCACCCTGGGTGGGGTGGGGGGGGGTGCAGTGCAGAGGAAGGACGGAGCAGCACTGAGCAGGGGGCTCATGGGTGGTGGGAGCACAGTCCAGCAGGCAGCAGTTCCCACCCTTGGCTACACTGGCACCATCCCATGGTCATTGGGGGGTGGGCGTGGGGGTGTTTCGCATGGACCAGGGGGTGCAGGCATGGACCAGGCATTGCCCGGGGAGGGGAGCAGGCACATCAGGTGCTGCTGTGGGGGAGGTGGACAATCACTAGAACCTATAGCTGTTTCTGACCAGGTCACATGTGGGGGAGGACAGCACCTGCCTGCCCAGGCTCCACAACCCTACCCTTGACCAGAAGCCCAATGGCACAGACCGTGGGCATGCAGAGACAGGCTCCAGCCCTGCACAGGGCACCTGAGTCCTGGCCCCTCTTCCCATCACACATGGCCTTGGGGCCCCTGCCAACCTGTAACCCACATCTACAGCGGCCCAGGGCAGGAATTCTCCAAGGCTGGAGCCCAGCTGCTTGTGGGGCAGCACAGAGCATCGCTGCCCTGGCACAGGAAGAGGCTCTGTTGAAGGCACAAGGGGGAAGCAGATAGCCACACGCGCACATGGCACCGAGCTGTCAGCTCTCTCCACCGCACCCACCCCGGGGGGGAACAGCCAGCAATGCCCAGCCTGGCCACAGGCTCTTCCCCTCCTGCGGCTCATGGGGCCCAGAGGCTGGGCCAGGGACTCCAGGGGGCCCAAGGCAGGAGTGCAAACCACAGGCAGCCCCCCCCCAGGATGGAGCCAGGCTCTGATAAGGGACCAGCTCCATCTCCCCACCTGTCCCACCAGAGAAGAGTGGGGCTGGCCAGGCCCAGCCTGCTGGACTGGGTCCTGCTTAGAGTGACCAGATGTCCTGATTTTATTGGGACGGTCCCGCTGGTTGGGTCTGTTTCTTATATAGGCTCCTATTACCCTCCCACCCCCACTCCCTGTCCCGGGTTTGGCACATTTGCTGTCTGGTCACCCTAGCCCTGCTCCAGCTCCAGCTGGCCCTGGCCTGGGAACTCAGTCACCGGCGTTGTTTGTTCAAAGCAGGTTTATTTGCTGAGTGAGCGGCCGTGCCAGGGCCTAAGGCAGGGCCGTGTGTGCTGACAGGTCCGGAGTGAGCGCCAGGCTCATGGGGGAGCCGGGCAGGGACTCCCCCCTGAAGTCCGTGGGGGTAGTGGCCGCCTTGGCCTTCCCAGGCGTGTTGGGGCCTGTGCCTCTCTGGGCCCAGTAGGAAGCAGACAGGTTCATGGCCTCCTGCAGCCGGGCCCAGGTCTGAGCGTTGTTGCTCTGCACGGCCTCGCAGAGGAGCCGGGCGTGCTCCCGCAGCTCTGCGATCTCCCGCTGGGTGGCGCTGTTCTGCCGGATCAGCTCCTTGGTCCGTAGGGTGACCCCCAGCAGCCCCGACTTCTTCAGAATCTCCACCGTGTTGTGGAAGCGCCGCTGCTTCCCGAGGCTGGAGCCCAGCCTCTTGGAGGCCTTGGCCAGGATCCTGCCCTCAGCCAGCTCCAGCAGTCCGGGGCTCCCCTGGGCTGTGATGGAGCTGGGGGCCGGCGGAGCCAGCTCCGTGGATGAGGTGACAGTGTTCTGGGATGGTGACGCCGAGCTGCCACCAGAGGGCACCTGCGGGGCACCCACTGGGCAGCTGCTGGGGGCCTCCAACTCAGAGGACGACACCCAGGCCTCCTCCAGGCAGAAGTGCTTGCTCTTGGCGTGGCCAGCACTGCCATTTTGGGGCGGGGGCGCCGCCGCAGCCTCGCTCTCCTGGCTCTGGCCCGGGTGCGGGGCGATCTTGGGGTAGGCGTTGAGGATGGGCAGGTAGGGGTCCTTGGCCTGCGGCTTCTGGCCCGGCAGCAGCGGCTTCAGCGTGGCCGTAGCCACCGGCGGCTGGAGGAAGATGAGCCGGGCCTGGCCCTGCACGCTGTCCGGGGGAGCTTGGCCACTCCAGGTCAGAAGCTGGGTGCTGGAGGAAGCTCCCAGGGGCTGCAAGGGAAGAGCAGGAAAGGAGGGTGAGCACCCAGCCAGCTACTTGGCTCTGACCACCAAGAGCTAAGCACCTGGGCCACAAGGAACAAGGGGGTACGTGGGTGCTGGCTCTGCTCCTACGGAGCCCCCTCACCTCGCAGCTTCGCTCTCTCTCTGGCATGACATGCCACAAGTACAGCCGTGTCTGCGTCAGGCCCTGGGCTGCTTCCCACTCCTCCCCCACTGACCATGCAGGACAGCTGGCCCCTTCCCCGTGACCTTGCGGAGCGGCTGATCTGCTGGGGTGCGTCTGAGCCCCAGGGACTCAGGGGGCGTCTGGTGGGTTGAGGGCAGGAGGGCTACCTGTTTCAGGAGAACGTTTTTGACAATGTAAACAGGGGTGAATCTGGTGAACGGGCTGTCGAGATCCGGTGCCGTCTGCAGCCTGGGCCCGTCGGTCACCCAGTGAGAGGCACAGATGGACGGCTCCTCTGCTTCGCCCTGATCCAGCGTGCTCTGGGACTCCGAGCTCGTGTCTGCACAGGGGGACAGGCGCAGAGTGTAAGAGGCGGGGGGGGGGGGGGGGGGGGAGGTGGATGGGCTGCCTGTCAGCGAGACTAGAGCCACAGAGAGGGGAGCAGGCAATAAATCCCCCAGCTGCTGTCTGTGTGCCCCCACCCCCAAATGGCCAGCCCTGCTTCTAAGTCCGGCTCTGGGGCCAGCCATGGGGCCGCGCGGGTCCTGCCAGAGCCCCATACATAGGTCTGTTCCTGTCTAGCCTGGAGGAGTCTGGGGCTGGGAGAGGTGGTGCCATGCGGAGCAGCCCAGAGTTGTGGGGTGGTCACCCCAAAACCCGACGCTCAATAGCTTGCTTGGGACCCAGAGGTCTGCTAGAGACGAGCGCCCAGTCCCTGCGTTGCACAGTGCCCCCTATGGGGACTGTTCTGCTGAGACAGGACAAGCATAGCGCAGGCCTGACCTTCCTGACACTCCTAGGACAAAACACAGGCTGGGAGCCAGTTTCTACCCCCGCCGTAACCCCTGCCAGGGGGGGGCAGTCTCCAAACAAGAGGAGCCCCAACTCATGGCTGCCCCTAGTCTCATGGGGGTTGGGGGAAAGAGCAGCTTGGAGGCCCATGTGCAGGCTCTCGGGGGGCTAGGCCAGGCTAATGAGGCGACGTGGAGCTGGGGGAAGAGGACGCGGCTCAGGCCACAGCATGAGTCAGACATGAGGAAATCCCAGACCCGGCTGCCCAAGCCCCAGGCTTCTTGTGCATCTGCACTGAGACGCCGTCCGTAACTGCAGGATCATGTGCTGGTTCCCCAGGACGGGTGGGGATAAGGCACTAGCAAGCGGTCCTGGTTATCCTCCTCATTCAGCGTGGGGCGCTGCCTTACTACCTGCTGCGCAGGGGGGTCTGGTCCCCAGGGGCCCCTGCAGGACATTCCTGGACTGATGTCCACACCCCCCCGTTATCTCTGAGACCGCAGGGTCATCGCCTCCCCTTTACAGAGGGGGAAGCGGAGATAGCGACCTCTTGAGGCCGCGTGTAGAACCAGTGGCAGGGCAGGGGCTGGGTGGGGAAGGGGGTCAGGGCAGCACCCCCCGTAGGACGACAGGCCACTGGGACCATGTGCTGAGTGGGGGAGGGTGCAGGGCAGCCCAGCCATACAGTTCCCTGGCAGGATGATGGGCCACTAGGACCACATGCTGGGGGTGGGGCAGCCCAGCTCTGTGGCTCCCCCTGCTGGACTGAGAACCACTGGGGTTTGGCAGGGGGTCTGGGCAGCCCAGCTATCTCTTCTCACCAGGGAAAGGCCAGCGGCTGCACCTGCTGCTGCTGGTTTAGCGACAGGGTGGGCCTGGCCTCCCGTAGCCCATTATTATTGTGGCTACTGCCAACGTTTTGCTGGCAACGCAATCGGGGGAAGGGAAACGGTGATTTTCCCACAGCTCAGCTAAAGATGAGCAGAATTTCATGGGGCGAGGCGATGCCTTTCTCTATCCCAGGCTCTCTCCCTGCCCGGCATCAGAGGCCTGCTGCAAACACTGGGGTGGCAGAGCCCCTCTAATGAAATGTCAGGCAATTGAATGGTGAGGTCCCCACCAGCTCGGCTCTGAAATGGCTCCCAGAGGTTGCAATAGGAGACAGTATTCACCCAGAGACACTAGAGGGCCACCCAGCTGCCTGCCAAGGGGTCAGGGGGGCCCTGCTGGGCATGGGGACCCAGGGGCTCCCTAACCTGAGGCCCCAACAACCCCAAGGCTCTCATTCCCACACTGTGGGGTGCACTGGGGGACCAAAGAGTTTGTGCACAGGGCTTGGCTCCCCCCAAGCCCAACTTAGCCAAACTTTCCCCAGTCCACTTGGACCCACCTGTCCTTCCCAGGGGCAGGAGGGGATGGGGGGCAGGCTGGGCCCAGCTCCAGGCTACCTGCTGCCTCCACCCCCAGGGAACCAACTGGGAAGCTCCAGAGCCCGGTCCCTGGAGTGAAATCCCAGGCTCCTTGTACACCCCCACCCCATGTCCCAGGTAAAGAGTGGGGCAGAGGGATGGGGATGCGGCAGGGGAGGCCCAGAGATTGCTCGCTGCCCAGTGCTGCCCCCAGGACACGTCTCTACCTGAGAAACCAGAATCCTTCTCCGACTCGCTGGCTGGCGGGTGGGGACCCGGGGCCTTCCTGCCGCCCTCGCCCCCCACGGCTGGCTTCTCCAACAGCCCCATGTGCCCCTTGGAGCCAGCACTCGCTGCTGCTGCTGCAGCTCCCACCGCCATGCCTCTCTCCATGAGGGGCCGACCTGGCCTCTCTGCGGGGGGAGGCTTCTCCGCAGGCATCTCCAAGCCTGAAGGTGAAGAGCAGAGAATCAGGTGCCAGGAATGGGCTCCCCCAGGCTTCCTGCTGCTTGAGGGGACCCCTGAGATAGCAACTCCCCTTGTCCTGCTCCCACCTGCGGCACTGCATGGGGGGGGGGGGGGAGCCAGATGCTACCCAGCAGGTGCTACACACACACCCCGAGTTCCCAAGCACCACATGGGGGGGGGGGGGGAGGGACAGAGATGCTTTCTGGGACATCTGTACTCCCACCCAGCCCCTGCCCTGGGCAGAGACCTCCCACCAGAGCCCCCCACAGCCTCCCCGCCACACCCCCTATCAGCACCCCGGCCCTACCGCCACAGCCCCACCCCCCATCAGCTCCTCCCCTTCCCTGCACAACCCCCCTCCCGCAGCCCGCCCCCTCCTCCCAGAGTGGGAGCAACAACAGCTCCTCCTGTCTGCAGCCACAGGGACCCCCACAACGGGTAGGTCTGCGCCCCTCCCCCCATGCACGTACCGACACGTGCGCGCACCCCCCTGTTCCGAACCCGCCCGGCCGGAGCCGGCCCCCGGGGAGTCGGGGCGGGGTCGCCAAGCAGCCGCCGCCGCTAATCCCGGCGGGCGCGGCGGCGCCCACGGGCGGGCGGCGGTGCACGTGCCCGGCCACGCGCCGGCCGGGAGACACGCGGGCTCCCCCCCTCCCCGGGCGGGGGCAGGCGCGCTCGGCTCCGCACGCGCGCAGACGGGGGGAGGGGGGGGAGCCCGCGTGTCTCCCGGCCGGCGCGTGGCGCCCCCAGCGTGGCAGGGCCCAGCTGAGCCCGAGTGGGGTGAACAGTCGGGCAGGGCACGGCCCAGGGGAAGAGCAGACCCCGAGGAGCGGGGGGCTAAGACCAGGGGCCAAGCAGGGCAAAGCCCGAGCGGGGCACAGGGAAGCCGGGCAGGGCTGGGCAGTACGGGCAGGGCACTGGTGGGAAGCTTTGGAGCAGCGAGGAAGCAGGTTGGGGGGGGGGAGGAAGCAGGGACACGATGGAAGGACCCCCCACCCCCCGTGGCGGGGACCTGCCCATAGCTCTGGGGGACGTGCTGGCGGTGGCTTTCCAAGCGGAGGTTTCAGTCCAGCCCTGGCAGCGAGCCGGCCCTTGGCAAAGTGAACCAGTGTCAGCTCCTTGGGCTGTCGCTCCTTCCACACTGATCACCGCTCCATACGCTGAACGCCAGGACTAAGGGATGGGGACACACACACATCTCTCTCTCTCTCTCTCCCTCCCTCCCTCCTCTGAGTCCTTCCATCGCCTTGTGGTTCCACTCTGACCCTCTCCAATTTACCAACCTCCCTTGGGAAAGGTGGACACAGATCTGCACCCAGGAGCTCAGCAATGGTCGCACCAGAACCCACTCCAGAGGGGGAAACTCACCTCCCTGCTCCTGCTTGAGGATTCCCATTTGTGCCTCCCCTGGTCACACTCGCCCTCTGGGCCCACATGGCACTGGGCAAGCTCATGTTCCCTGATTCTCCACCCCTCTGTTCGCAGGGGCCTGGGGCTCCGAGGAGTCCCTGGGTCTCAACAGCCAAGCTCCCCTCCCCCCCCGGCCATCACCACTTAGCCCTGGGACCAATCTGCATAGGATCCAGCCAGGAGCTGGGGGTGCCATGGGGGACCCTGCGCAGCTAGAACAGAGCCAGTCGGTCTGGCATCGGCCACCCCCAACCTGGCCAGAGAGAAGGGACTTGGCTCGGAGCTCAGCGACTTCAACCACTGCCAGCTACAGGGGGCTGTAGGGGCAGTGCCCGGGGAAGGAAGCGTGGCCCAGTGGGGAGAGAACAAGGCTGGGAGATTGGGGGCCAGGCCTCTCCTCTGCCACCATGAGCGCTCGGTCACTGTCTTTGTGCTTCAATCCCCTCTGTAGGGCAGGCGAGCAGCCTGGGGGCACAGGATACAACCCACTGGGAGTGAGCCAGCGCTCACTGGGGGGGTCAGAGCAGGACCACTGGTACAGAGTAAGGATATGAAGCTGCAGAGCCAACCTCCAAACAAGGGAGCAGAATAAGCGGCAGGGCTGGCGTTCACGGTTCTGAGCTGTCCCAGAGCACACAACAACCAGCAGCACCCTCACCCCACCCCCCCACCGCGACTACAAACCACGAAGGGGCCAGTCCCAGGCAGGAAGGACCACTGTGAACACCCATCTGACCTGCCCCGGACCCCCACCCAATGCCCTGGCGGCTCCTCGGGAGAATCCAGTGGCTTTCAGCGGCTGGGATCCAGCGGAGCCAGGCCAGACCAAGGGGTTATTTCTCATGGAATTGCACCCTGGTTCAGCTTTGCACCACACTCATCCCTGTGGCATCGAACTGGCTTGGAGAGAGACACCCAGGTGAACAACTGGAGAAGAGCAGCAACCCACAGGCAGTGCTCCTGGCACAATCTCACACGGGGGGGGGGGGGGGTCTGACATTTTTGCAGGACATTTCAGGAGCGGGACGGCCCAGGTTGGCATGGCCATTCATTGGCACCCGCAGGGAAACTGCCACCTATTTTCAGCCAGGGCGGTGAAGCCACGTGCCAAGGTCTCACTCTGGGGCAGGTCTTCTGCAGCTGGGCACCCGGCACAGCCCACTGGGGAAAAAGCAGCCCAGCGAAGCTGTGATAAAGAAACCAGGAATCCCCGGCTGACCACAGGACCCCCCCACGACACTGTTGAAACACACCAGGTCCGGAGAGGGAAACATGGGTGAGAGCCCACGCCTGGAGAAAGGCAGCTGGTTCCCCAAGCAGAGGGCAAATCCACAGCAGGATCCAGCCCTGGCCATGATGGGCTGCAACAGTAGAGCCTCCCCCACAGCAGTGTCCATCCCCCATCCTTCACCCCGTGGGAAAGCCCACACCACCTTTCGGATGGGCTCTCTGAAGAGGTCTGACCCCCCAAGCTGTTCTCTGAGGTGCCAGTCCCCACGGTGCCCCGCAGCCCCCCTCTCCTTGGCGTCCCGGTGCCCACGCCTGAGCTGCACGGTGCATTCCTACCCGCAGCAATACCCTGCCTCACAGCTGCCAGGTGTCAGGCGGGGGAGGAGGGCCACCCACTCTCCCCACCCCAGAGCCGCTGCCCTGAGCTCTGCCAGCCACGCAGGGCTCTGGCGGCCGCTCTTGCACAGACACGTGGGGGAGCAGCGTCAGGTGCAGGGCCATGTGTGTGTTTACACCCCGTCTCCCTGGAGCCCAGAGATGGGAGTTGCTCCCAGCTCACGCCACTGCCCTGCAAACACCTAGGAACGGGGAGGGCTGGGACTACTCAGGGAGGGGCCTCAAGCTAAGGGGAGCGGACAGCCCCCAAGCTGCTGTGAGGGGTGGGGAGAACATCCTCCTAGCCTCCCCGGGCTGCTGCTGCCCCAGTCCTTGGCCACAGGAAGGGAGCTCAGCGCAAGCACCTTGCCCAGCTAGACTAGCCCAGCAGTCACACCCGGGCTGCCCGTTTCCAGCTGCCCAAGCCCCTCTGCCTGCCCAACCCGCCCGCCCCCATGCAGAGGAGCAGGCCCAGCCTGTCGCAGCTTCTCCTGGGGGAGCCGGGCAGGCGGTGCCCTCCCTGAGACCGGACCCCATCAAACTCAACACAGGGCCTGCACTGCAGGCCGCAAGAGCAGACAGGCCCAGCCACTAGGGAACAATGTCCACCGAGGACTCCTAAGGGTGCTCGCCTGGGTGCACCCACGCTCCCCAAGAGCCCACAGCCAGTGTGCCCAGACGGCAGCCACCTCAACGTGAATGGGAGGGGAGTGGGGTCTAGTGGTTAGAGCAGTGGGGGCTGGGAGCCAGGACTCCTGGGTTCAATCCCCAGCTCTGTTGTGGACTTGCTGCGTGTCTTTGCACCAGTCCCCTCTCTGTGCCACCGGTGCAGCCCCATTCCCCCACATAAGAGTCACCCCCTCCTTCCTGAAGGGACTCCAGCCCTGCAGGGCACTACTAGTACTGGGACACTGCACCCATATTCTTCACGAAGAGATTATTAGGATCTGATTATGACAGGATGTATTTTAAGCAAGATAAGTCACCTAGGCCCTGTCTTTCTCCAAGGGGCTGCCCCCAACCCCTAGAATTGTGAGCTTCGGCCCTGCACGGTCTCAAGCTGAGCCCCAAAACCCAGAGGCCGAGATCAGCAACCCCTTGGGCAAGAGGGGCAGTCCCCATCTCCTTCCCGCGCAGCTGAGCCGGCAGAATGCAGCCAAGACCTGCTCCCAGCCTCCTGCGGCGTCTCGCGTATCAAGAGCACAGAAACTTCACTGTTCAAACTCAGCAGCTGGCACATCCCAGAGCCGGGCCAGCAAAGCCAATCCGCCGGCAACGCTCCCATCACATGACCCAGGGCCAGCGATTCAGAGAGCAAGAGAGACTGAGGGGGCACGAGATCCTGGCTCTGCTTCCCCACCCTGCCTCACCCGTGGGTCACTGCCACTCCCCATGCTGGGAAGTATTCCAGGCCCAAGCCAAAGGACTGTTCACCCTGGCCAGCCAGGCGAGGCTCCCAGCCTGCAGTCCCAGCTGGACCTGCTCTCATGCCTCCCAAAGCTGCTTCTTTCTGCTGCCTGTTTAATCCTCTCCAGGGGCTTCCCAAGCACCCAGCCCCAGCTGTCTGGAGCATAGCAGCTGGACAGTGGAAAGGCCCAGCTCTGTCCACGTGGGAAGGGTTGGGCCACACATAGGGAGGCTCCTTCACCCCACTCCGAAGTTCTGCACCCTTCAGCCATGCAGGGATCTCAGTGCTGGCACCAGGGCCCAGGTGGTCCTGTGTAGGGACACCAGGGAATTCAAAGGGGCTGTGATGCCCTGACACTTCGCATACAGCCCCCGAGGGGAGAGAAAACCCATGTCCCAGCCAGAGATCAGTGCGGGGCCCCACCTGCTCCCAGAGCCGGGAACAGAACCCAGGAGTCCTAGGTCAGAGCCCCTGCTCAAACCACCAATCCCCCCCTCCCCTTTGTAGTGTCACTAGTTCATTCAAGCCCTGACAACACTCAGGTCTCACACTCGCCCTTCACTGCGGGGATGGATCTAACACAGGTTGGATCCACACAGAGCCGCCACCTTGTGTGACAGATGCAGCAAGAGGCCAGCAGCCAGGCTATTCCAAAGGGTCCCATGGCTCTCACCTTCCCCAGACACTGGGGGCTCTGCTCCAGCCCTCAAGGCTGGCAGACCCTGCCCTCCAATGCTGTCTGGGGGAGGCCAGGCTAAGAAGCTCCTGCTCTCTGGGCAGGAGGGAAAGAGGATTGTGGGAGGCAGGGACCGGGGCTCCTTCTGCAGGCAGCACAAACAGCATCCTTCTCCAAGGAGCTGCCCTGGAACCAATGCCACGGGCCCCCCAAGACAGCCCATGCAAAGCCTGGAGAAGCAGCACAGCCCGGGGCAGCGGGTGGGACTGGGAGGCAAAGCTGCCAGGTACTGTCCTGGCTCTTGGATCCTGACCCAGGCCCTGGGCTAATGCCCTCTAGGCGCCAATCCTGGGGAAAGGATGTGCCCGGAGCACAGCTGTGCACGGGGAAGGGGGGGGGGGTGCTGGAGCAGAGGCCGTGCAATGCTTGACTTGGTGGCAAGGGCTCGGTTGCCACTCAGTTGGGCGAGCAAGTTTCATCCCCTCTAGGGGTCGTTCTCTCTCTAGGGCACAAGATAGTGGTCATGGCAAAGGCAGAGGCTCCCCCAACTCCACTGTCCAGTTTCACCACAGCTCGTGCTCCAGGAGCATCTGGACTCCCAACGACAAACCCATCAACATTAACTACTGCACTATCCCCTCAAACCAGTGGCAAATGCTCCCACAGAGCGGCCACACCGGGGCGAGCAGCCCCCCGACGTACCCAGTCATCTCGACATGAGTGGCACAATGGAGACATAACCCCTCCCCAAGGCCAGACATACAACCGCGGCCTGGGAGCCAACACAACTCCCCCTGCCGCCCAGTCCTTCCTTCACATGGGAGACTTGGGATCGTGCAGATCGGAGCCCACTGCACAGCAGAGCGGTTGGTGCTGACAGGGCAAAGCCTGTCTCATGGCATCACCCAAAGTCCTCCAACCCAACGGGCAACAGCCGGATTTCCCTGGAGCCGCAGCTTCCCCCTCCCAGCAGAGGGTCCCTGGTGGGCAGCTCCCCGGAGGAGTCTGCTTCCCCCATGAGTCACTCCTCAGGGGTCCCAGCCAGTCCGAGACTGAACCCCAGCAGGGGCTCTTGGGCCCTGGCTTGGAACACACAAGGGCTGCCCCGAGAACATCCAGACCTACAGCAGGGAGAGGGGGAGGGGGCTGGGAATTGAGCCAGGCCCCGGGCCGCTCACTCTCCCTGCACTAGAGTGGCCATGGCACAGCCTGTACCCCCCTCACAGCACAGCCTGGCCAGTGCAGGGTGCCCCAGGAGCAGGGGGAGGGCAACTTCCCTGGCAGCGGGTCCCCAGCTGCACTGGGCCCTTGGCTGTCCCCTGCAGAATCACCCAGGGGCTGCAGGGCCTCGGTTACACCGCGCGACAGAGTCTCCCCTGGAAAGGCAACCCCGCCCACGAGGCAGAAATCTTTCCACCCATTTACAGTGCGGGGTGATGTGAGCAACCCCCCCACCCCACTGCCCCCACCTGCCGGAGCCATGGCTAACCAGTGCCAATAGCACCCGCAGGACTCAGACTTCGGACTGGTGTGTGAATTGGGGCAAGCTTCTCTGCACCCATGCAGCTAGCCCTGCATTGGACAGGGCCCTGGAAGCATGGTCCTCAGCCAACCCGCTCCCCGGGACGGGCCGCTCCCTCGCTCACCACCCCACAGCTCAGACCCACACACCACAAAGGGCATTTCGACCTGCCAGTGGGTGCCGAGGGTCCGGCTCTGAACGGAACAAAGCAACCACCGCTCGACCCGTGTTCCACCCTGCAACAGCTCAGGCCAGGTTCCCATGGCCCCACAGCAGATAGCCCCTGCCACGCACATTGCCCTTAAGCAGTGTCGGTCCTAAAATGTCCCCCAACATCCCCATGCCCCTGGGGGGCACCAACATCCTGAGCCCCTCACCCCATATCCCAGGACATCCCCACCCCCACATATTGAGGGGACATCCCACACACATGCACCCTCATCCTGAGTACCCCACCTCCAGGGAGAGCCCCATCCCAGGAGGAACCCAAGCAGAAGAACAGGTGTTGGGGGGAGAAGGGGACAGGAGAATTACCCAGGGTCCTCTGGTATCTATTGCTCCCTAGGGGGCGTGTAGAGTTCTCCAAAAAACCAGGCCAGGATTCCAGGGGGAATCAGGTTCTGATAGGGAGGAATTAGGGGGGAGTCCAAGCAAAGTGGGGGACCAGGAGCAGTCAGGGGAGTCCCAGGGGGCCAATACCTGCCTCTCCCCAGGGAACATCAGGGGGCAGGGGGCTGGCAGGTTTTGGGGGGTTCTGGGAGGCTCAGGGGTTCCCCAGGGGACAGGGAGGTCCCTAGAGGGTCAGGATCTGCTTCTTGCCCCAAGGGAATTTGGAGGGCGAGGGGGGGGGTTTTGGAAATTTTGGAGCATTCCAGGGGACTAGGGTGGTTGCCGGGGGGGGCTGTATCTTTTTCTCACCCCCGGAGAATTCAGGGAACCCAGTGGATATGTGGGGGTAGAGGATTGGGGGTCCTGGGTGGCCAATACCTGCCTCTCGCCCCAGGGGAGGGAGCTCAGGGGGACCCAGGAGTTCAGGGGGCAGAGGAATGGGGGGTTCCAGGAGTCAGGGTGATCAATACCTACCTCTCGGCTCGGGGGGCGGGGGGTGAGATTTGGGTGGCAGAGGACTGGGGGGTTAGGAGCAGAGAACTTGGGGGCCCTGGGAGAGTTTGGGGGACAGAGAACTAGGGAGGGGGTTGGAGAACTGGGGGGTCCCGGAGGAGTTCCGGGGGCTAGGGGTTTGGGGGGAGAACTGGGGTCCCGGGGGAGTTCAGGGAGCCGCGGGGGGCACCTAGGGATGGGGGCCCATGGGGGAGTTCAGGGGGCCTAGGGGATTGCAGGTGGAGGACTGGGGGGAACTGGGTGCGTTCGGGGGGCCCTAGGGGGTTGGGGACAAAGGCCTGGGGTTCCGGGGGAATTCGGGGAGTCCCGAGGGCGGCCTAGAGGACTGGGGGGCCCCAGGGGAGGTCAGGGTGTCTAAGAAGTTGGGAACAGAAGACGGGGGGGGGACAGAGGGGGTTGCGGACAGAGGGGGACATAGGGGGCCTAGGGGGCGGAGGATTGGTGAACTCCGGGGGAGGGGTGAGAATTGGGGGTGGAGGACTAGGGGGTGGGGGCGTTCGGGGGTGGTGGTAAGAATTGGGGGTGGAGGACTAGGGGGGCGGGGGAGTTCGGGGAGCCCCTAGGGGGCTGGGGATGGAGGACTGGGGGGGGTCCCGGAGGAGATTAGGGGGCCGGGGGCGGAGATCGGGGTCCGAGGACTGGGGGGAGGGGCGGGGGGTCCGTACCTGCCTCTCGCCCCGATTCTTCCGCCGCACGGACTCAGACACAAAGACTCCACCGTAACCCCGCCCCCCTCGCACACTGACAGCGCCGGCAACCAATTGGCGCCTCCTCCGCGAAGGGGGCGCGGCCCTGGCGCCACGTGCGGAAGCGGGGCCTGGTGCGTGTCCGCGTGAGGGGCGGGGAGAGAACGCGGAGACATGTGCGGGGGCGGGGCCCCGGGGAAGAGGGGGCGGGGTCTCTTGGTCACACTCCCCGCGTGGTGACTCGGCCCGTACGGACGGCGCTGGGGGGCGCCCGGGACAGCCGCCCCCCCCCCCCCCCCCCGGCATCGCATCCCCCAGCGCTCTCCCCTCTCGCCGTCCAGGTGGGCTGCCAGCCCCACCCCCGCAGTCCCCCCAGCAACCCCCAACTTGGGCTGCCGGCTCTTCCCCCCCCACCAGCCCCCAATAGACCCCCCCGCTCCTGCCCCCAGCACCCCTCCAAGCCTGAGCTAGTGACCCTGGCCCCTAGCTGCCCCCCACTCTGGGTTGCTAGCCCTGCCCCCAAAAGCGCCCTCCTGCTCCCCCACAATAACCCACTCCTGCCCCTGCCTCCCCCCAACATGATGAACTGCATCTCTAATAGAAATCCCCCCCCCCCCAGTGACACATCCTAAGGGCTAGTCTATACTGGCACCGTTAAAGGGCTGCCGCAGCCCTGTCTTTACCATATAGACTATAGTCAGTGGCTTTTTGGTGGACATACAAGGGAAGACCAGGAAATGGCAGCATGCAGGCCCCCTGGCTGACCTCCCTCCTGCCCCAGGGCCTGGGTTGGCCCATTCTGTCTCCAGCTCAGCATTACAGTCCAGGTTTCTCCACCGCGCCTGGGCTGGGTGGCACAGCCCAGCTCTCAGAGGATGTGAAGTGCCAGGCTGACAGGGAATGGGCGAGTCTTGACTCAGCCCCTTGAGCAGAAGGAGCTTAAGGCCCTGGCTTGCACCCGCACGCAGCAGAAATGGGCCCTGCAGTGGGCACAGCCCCCCCCCCCCCCCCCCCGCTCCTTATCTCACCTCCAGTCTGCCCCGGCTTCTGCCCCCTCCTGCTCATTCATCCCCCAGCTCCTGCCCCTCTAACCTATACACCCCCCCACCTCCTTCCCCCTTCCCTTCTATCATATTCACCCCCAAGCTCCTTCCCCCTCTCCTACGCCTTCACCCTATCCACTCCCTCATCTCCTCCCCTCTCTCCTCCTGCCATATCCACCCCATCAGCTCCTGCCCACTCTCCCTCCACACCATCCATTCTTCTGCTCCTGCCCCTCCCCCTACACCTCTGTCTCTAGGACAGGAGGGAGATCCTACTGGTGAGTTGTTTGTCTCTGAAAATGCTAATCAAAATATCAGGGTTGGAAGGGACCTCAGGAGGTTCTAGTCCAACCCCCTGCTCAAAGCAGGACCAACCCCAACTAAATCATCCCAGCCAGGGCTTTGTCAAGCCCGACCTTAAAGACCTCTAAGGAAGGAGATTCCACCACCTCCCTAGGTAACCCATTCCAGTGCTTCACCACCCTCCTAGGGAAAAAGTTTTTCCTAATATCCAACCTAGACCTCCCCCACCACAATTTGAGACCATTACTCCTTGCTGTCATCTGCTACCACTGAGAACAGTCTAGATCCATCCTCTTTGGACCCCGCCCTTTCAGGTAGTTGAAAGCAGCTATCAAATCCCATCAGCCAAAGCAAAGGAGGGAAATCCATAGTCTGATAAGATACAAACAGCAGCTGTTAAAGAGACACACCTCTTAGCTCAGAGAACACAGATCACAACCACCCTCTAGGAAACGGGGGTGGGGAAAGTCCCAGTGCTGGAAGTGAAAATCAAGGAAAGCCCAAGAAGGGTGTGTAGAATTTTCTGGATGATATAGCCCAGGAGATCAATTGCAGCTCCACAGAGGGCCAGCCAGCATACAAGGTCCCCTCACGTCCTTCCTTCACCAAAACCCCAGAGACACCCTTAAACTGAGAACCCTCATCCCTTACTGAAGGGGGACACTGGAAAAAAAACACTGAGGGGAAGAAAGCTCAGTGACTGAACATGCTGAAGTTCAGGGAAGAGCTGAAAGACTCCATGGGTATTAAAGAAATCAGACTGTCTAAATAGAAGGTGTGGTATGATCAAGATACTTGGAAACACCTACCGGTGATAGAAACCTTGGTGTTATTGTTACATCTAATGATACAAAGTCTGTTGCTAGTGATAAACCACTTGACAAAGAATTTGGTACTGATAATAACACCTATAAAAACATGTAACATGCATGATGGTTGGGAAAAGGTTTTGGACCTGCTAGGAGAGGTATCACCTCTAAGAATACGGCTTCTCAACTAAAACAGGCTTAAAGCTTGTTACAGCAGGAAAACTATAACAAACCTGGTCTGCTGGTAAGAAAGGGAAACTGAGGCACGCCACATCATGGCATTAATGACTAAATGCCACGATACCTGCACTCTGGAAGACACTGATATCTGCATTACGTTAACAATGCAGCACAAAAAGATGTTTTCTGGCAACCCAGCAAACGAAACTCAGAACGTTGCAAGAACACCTGTGGATGACGTCATACTGTTAGATAACACTTGGAAGTTGTATACCCAGAACCTAGAGAGAACCTTGGGCACACTCCCTCCCCATTAGTCAGCGATTGAACCCTCCGGCAGTAAACAAAGTGAGGAGGTGTGACACACCATGTCATGGAGTAACCTCATGATGCTCTGGAACTGCTCCATAGGAAGCCAGTCGGGACGAAGCCTCCTTTCTCTGAGCAGACCGTCTCCAGAGCAAGAAGCTCACACAGCTTTGACCTTCCTGGGTCTGACCTTGGAGCATTCAGCATCTCCTTCCTCACCGTGCGCTTGGCGCAGCAACTCTGCCTGGGCGGGGCTCCTGGGGAAGCCAGAGGGCCCTTTGCCCAAACTCTGCAGTCAGCAGTGACTCTCAGCCGGCCAGCAAAACAGGTTTATTAGTCGACACAGCTTAGGGCAGAACTTATTAGCACAGAAATCAGAGACTTTCAGCCAAGTTCATTTTGGGGAGTCTGGGGCCAGAGGCCCCGGACTCCCCCTCTTCCAGGTCCCCCGAGCAGACCACCCAGCTTCCAGCAACCCAACCTCAGACACCCCTGTTGCTCCCCCACCTTGTCTTTATCTCGCTTCTGGGCAGAGTCACCTGGTCATTACCTGGTTGCATCCCCCTCCTGGGGCTCAGGTTAGGACGGGCACCGGCCATAGCAGACAGAAGCCTCACCTGCCCCAACCATCTCAGGCAAAGTCATTCACCCCTATTTCACCACTGAGGCATTGGTGCAGCACACAGGGAAACTGAGGCACACACAGGATTTATGCCGAACGGTAAAACTCTCAGACTCAACAGTAAGACTCACATATAACATAAGGGAAAATCCCCTCTTCGTTGCATCTCTTCCCCCCTTTGAGACCAAACCGAGCGAGGTCACTTTAGCCAGTGACCTGGGGGAGTTCAGGCCCCCCTCTCTGGGACAAATCATCAGCTATCGCATTTTCACTCCCTGTCACACGGACCACCTCCATCTCATACTCCTGGAGGGTCAGAGTGCACCTCAGGAGCTTGGCACTGGCCCCTTTCATCTGGTGCAGCCACGGGACGGTGAGTGCGTACACAGTGAAGTGACACCCAAATAGATCCGGCTGCAGCCTTTTAAGAGCTCACCCATGCCCGACATTCCTTCTCTATGGCCGCATAGCTCTGCTCCCAGGGCAGCCGCTTCTTGCTCAGGTACACGATGGGGTGTTTCTCCTCCCTCCTTCGCATCAGCTTGCATTGGCATCAAGCCCAGCCCTACGTCTGAGGCGTCGGTGATCAGCACAAAGGGCTTGTCAGAGTCTGGGTTTCCCAGTGCCAGGCCCTTAACCAGATCCTTCTCCAGCACGCAGAGAGCCCTCTGGCACTGGCCGGCCCAGATCAGCTTGTCTGGCTTCCCCTTCTTGCATAACTCCGTGATGGGAGCTGAGACAGAGCTAAAGTGACGGCATCCCAATAAAGGCCTAGGCCTGCTTCTTAGTCTGGGGTACAGGCCAATCTCTGCTCACCTCCACCTTGGTCGGTTCTAGCTTTAGGCAGTCGCTCCGCACCTTGTGGCCCAGGTACGACACTTCTGCCATCCCACCTTGCATGTCCCAGCTTTTAAATCAGCCCTGCATCCTGAAGGCAACCCAGCCCCCTCTTCACCTGGGACACATGGTCCTCCCAGGTCTGGTGAATGACACAAATATCATCCATGTACACTAGGGTAAAATTCTCCATCCTCCCTCAGTTACTGAACCTCCTGGCGCTGGCACGGGACAGGCTCCTCCTAGAGGCTGATAGGTAGGACCAGGGATTTGTACCGTCCCAAAGGGGTGACAAAAGCAGGTTTCAACCTGGCATCTGGATCCAAAGGCACCTGTCAGTAGCCTTTGGTGAGATCCCTGGTAGCGGGGTCCCCCAACTTGTCTAGAATTACATTGTTGAACGATTTGCATATTTGCATATATTTTCATATATTAATTTTTTTCCCCACTGTTGCTTCAGCCCACGAAGCCCCTTCAAACATCTAATATGGCCCTCGTCTCAAAGTTTGGAGACCCCTGTTCTAGATGAAGGCAAACGCAGCGAGGGGAACAGTTTTCTAAAACACACAGGCTCTGAGCCCGGCTTCACCAGTGACTCCTCCTAGAGCCTTCGACAAGTCATTCCAGCTCCGTAACCCGGCCAGCTTTAACCGAGTGAGAGTCCTGAGCTCCCCTGGGATTGGCAAAGGGACCAGTCCCTCCACTTGGGCAATGAAAATGGATCAACAAGCTTCCAAGCCAGGATTCCTGCAGCAGAGCGCAGAGGCCACAGGTCCGGCTGCACCCCAGACAGCCTGGGCTGTGGCAGTCGTATTCCCTTTGCTGGTAAGGGCTCCGGTTCACCACCCTTTAGGGGCATTAGAGCTGCTCCGAAGCCCACTGCTGTGGGCGCATCCGAGGACAAGAGGCAGCCCCTCCCGTAGGACCCTTCACCCTGGTGCAGATGCTCAAGGGCTTCCCTGCAAGTTCGTTCCTGTTTCAGCTCAGTCCACTGCCGCAGACGCAGGGGGGTGAGTTGGTGTTTGACATGCCAGCCACCCAAATGGCATCTCCCTCTTCAAACAACTTCCCTGAGCATGACGTGAATGGCACGTTCTTCAGGACTCCATAGTCCTGAGATCTGCCCCACTGGGACATTGACTCTGCAGAGGGACGCTGTCACGGAGCACCCGGGCGATGATCTGGAACCGCTCCCTAGGAAGCCAGACCAGACTCCGGGTGGAGGGCCCCTTCTCTGTACACAGCCAGTTTCCCAGGCCAGGAGCTTCAGGGGTACCCACTTCCACCTTTCTGGGTCTGACCTCTGAGCATTTAGCACCTTCTGCCCCCTCCGTGTGCTTCCCCCAGCAAGCCCGCCTGGGCGGGGTCCGAGGGGAGCCCATGGGTTCTGCACCCCAAATCCACAGTCAAACGTGACTCTCAGCCAGCCAGCAGAATAGACGGTTTATTTGAGATGTCAGGAACACCATCCAACTCACAGCTTCTCAGTCTCAACAGGGCCCATCCAGTCAGGCAGGTCGTTCTGGGGTGCTAGGAGAATGAGGCCCGGATTCTGGTCTCCTGCTTCTTCCCCAGGTTTATTCAATGACTTCTATCTGGTCCAACACAGACCATGCAGCGAGCGAGCGTGAGCCCTCCGCTGGATCCATCTTGGGGCTAGAGAGCGAGTTGGCTTCTCTCCCTCTTCCCAGCTAGATCCAGACTCCCTCTACCCCCTCTAGCCACTCCCTGCTCTCCTTTGTCCCTTCTCTGGTTTCCCGGGCTTCAGGTATCACCTGACCTCCCTCCAACAGGTTCAGCTGACCTCCCTCCCCCACTTGGGGTCAGGTTACAGCTTCACCTTGGCTTTGCTTTGCATCAGCTACACATTCCTTTCCCTTCACCTAGACGCCCAAGAAATGCATAGGGGAAACTGAGGCGCACACACACAGTACTCCCACTTCGTCACAGACGCCTGTGGGGGCAGACCTGTATTTTCTGAATTTTTCAAGTAGGTTCTTTCGGGCATGTGAGCTCCACTCCTGGAGCCTGGCTAGGGGTCCGAGATGCACGGGAAGCAGCAGCAGGTTCGCTGGCTCAGCTCCGCAGGCCCAGGGCGAAGGTCTCATTTAATAACGGCAGGAGACCTGGACCCCAGGACCAAGGCTATGAATTGAATTGAATCAGCTGCTAGAACAATGCCCTCTCCTCCACCAGGCCTTCGCAAAGCCAGCTGCTCTCAACAGCCCACTGAACACCAACAGTGGGGTTGCAGGAGACACAGGGACAGGTGTGGGTGGGAACGAGATTTGTATGGAGTAAAGCAGAGCAAGCTGCCCGGGCAGCCGCTCTGAAGCACGGAGCTTCAGGCCGGCTGCCCACCCGTGTCACAAGCAGCAACCTGGTACGGGAAGAACAGAGGCCAGCAGCTGCAACCAAGCTCCTCAGAAGTCACCCTCCACTCATCACTGTTCGGCTTCTGCTCAAGCCAGCGTCCGTAATGCAGGCCAATGCATCTGCCCCGCCAATGGCTGTGATCAAACCGCTCGGCCACCAAGGAGAGTGACCAGTGTCCAAGTAGTGCAGCCTCTAACCAATTCCCCTGGTCCAAACGGAGCAGCAGAGAGGCCCGGGCAGGGCACATCCCACCTGTTACCCACCCTTGGACACTCTGAACATGGCTCTGCTCGCTGCAGAAGAGGCCCTGTCTCCTCCATCACATTCCCTGGGTGCGTGGACTCTTAATATCATAAACCAGCAAAGCCAGCGTGGCTCTCAGAGGGCAGGCTGGGCTGGCCCAGCTGCAGTTAGAGAGCACGCCGCTGCCCTGGCATCACCTTCACCCAGCTAGCAGGGGGCTCCCGGGGGCAGCTCAGCCTGGTCAGACGGAACTGCACGCCGCAAGGTGGTTTTTGAAAACAGGGTTCTGGGCACTAAAGTCAAAAAAGGTTGTTCCTGCCACTGATCACTTTCCAGTCACGTGGCTTGATCCATTTCTGCTCAGAGGGGGAGGTCGGAGAACATTAGCAAACTCTGGCTTGCAGGAGGAATGGGACAGCTTTAAAATGTTCTCTATCCATAACTCAGTGGCACAGGCTCATTTGAATGCTGTGTGGTCGTCCCATGGTAGCGGACAGTGCAGAACTGGTGGGGAACAGAGAATGATCAAGGCCTGGAAAACTCAAATGAAGATACCGAACCCTCCCAAATCAGATTGTAACCTTGGAGGAGACAAGATAAACGCCTATAAAACAGTGTCAGGTCCTAGAGAAGGTGCTTCTGTTCTTCCTGCCTAACACAAGAACAAAGGGACCTTCCATTGAATGATAAGGCGGCGCATTCAAAACAGACACAAGGAAATCATTTTTCACACAACGTGTAATTAAACCGTGAAACGCATTGCCACAGGAAACCACCGAGGCTGAGGACTTAAGATTCAAAAAGGGACTGAACATTTATGGGGATTAACAAAAAACCCCATACATGTGGGAGGGATATTAAAACTTTGGCTTCAGAGTTTAGAGACCAGGATGAGACCTGATGACGAGAGGAGATTATTCCACCTCTGCTACAAGGGGTTCTCACACCTTTCTCTGAAGCAGCTGGTGCTGGTGACTGGGCTAGATGGGGCTCGGTTCCGATCCAGTCTGGCAATTCCTATGTTCCTAGAGGAGCCTGCGTCCAGGGCAGATGTGTAGAGAGATGAAAGAGAAGAGGGCCAGGTTTAACTTAACACCCATATGAATTTATTCAATCCAGAGTCCATAGTAGAGTGCAATGATGAGAAATGGGACTGGTTTGGATAATCAGCTCTCTTTATGAAACAGAGACACTACTCTGAGAAACTCCCGAATGTCCTAAACACCTGCACAATGGAACGGAGCTCACAATGATTACTGGATGAGTTTGACTTTAAATACAGAGATATGGGGGTTCTCGCCCATGGATACATCACATCACATGAATGTCACCAAATTCTCAATCCCGCCCCGCCCCAAAGTTACTGGAATAGAAAATAAAACGCTTTGGAGCCAGGAGGACCATAGCAGCTTCCCCTCCTTTCCTTTCTGTCCAGTATCCAAGGGGGAGGGTGGAAAGTGACGCTTTCTTTAAAAATTACAGTTAGAGCAGGTTAGTCCTTTTTCTTGTCCTCTGCTTTTTTCTCCGTCTGGGCCCCGGGGGAGCCGTCGGCCACATCCTCCGTTACTGGCGCAGGGGAGCCATCAGCCAGGCCCTCCTTTGTCACCCCCTGGGTGCTCGCTGCCTCCCCGTCGGGTAGCAGTGCAGGGGCACAGTCCGCTGGAGTGGTACCTTGTGTTAGCTGCGGGGCTTGGCCCTCCCCACTTATCCCAAACTCGTTGACGCGCGTCAGATCCACCCGGTAGATCCAGCGCTGATAGAGGTAAATGAAGAAGACGACGTCTGCGGGAGGAGAGCAGAGCAGCGTAAACAGCAGGCCACCCCCAGGCCGGCTGCACACCTCTGAACGGCCCAGTTCTTCATCCCACATGGCCTATAAGTGCCCCGTGAGCCCCAGGCACGAGTGACAGCACAGCTCAGCTGCAGCCCACCCGGGAGACGCTGAGGCCCTGGGGCAGAAAGCTCTTTTCTCATGCTGTGGGAGGAACTCACAGGCCAGCCCATGGAGCCATCCTTGGACTCCTGGAAGGCTCAGTGGGAGAAGGGGTGGGATAGCTCAGTGGTTGAGCATTGGCCTGCTAGCACTGGAATGGGTCCTAGGGAGGTGGTGGAATCTCCTTCCTTAGAGGTTTTTAAGGCCCGGCTTGACAAAGCCCTGGCTGGGATGATTTAGTTGGGGTTGGTCCTGCTTTGAGCAGGGGGTTGGACTAGATACCTCCTGAGGTCCCTTTCAAACCTGATATTCTATGATTAAGGACCATGCAGCTGCAATGAGCCAAATGAACTGGGGTCTGGAGTGCTGGGGATCAGACACTGGTAGAGTCCCAGCTAAGCCTGGGCGATCCCCACACTGGCTAGGGAGACACACTGACATGCCCCACCCCCATCCCCACGTAGCACAGCATGCTCCAGGCCCGTACAACATTCGTAAAGGACACGCATTGCCATCCTTACAGATAATGGCAGGCTGACCCCTAGCCCCTTACCGTCTCTGAGGCAGCCTATTCTGTACATCATGGGCATTTTGATCACAAAGGCAAAGAGGTCATCGATGAAGGTGTTGAGTGCTTTGTAGGTGAGCATCCTCCAGGGCAGGTGGGCTACTGATTTCAGTTTGTAGTTTATGAAAAGCTGTGGAGTCATCGTAATAAAACCTGGGGGGGGGGGAGGAGGGGGGGGAGAGAGAGAGAGAGAGAGAAGTCAGGCATGGGGCCCCATGGCTTACTCCAGCCAAGGAATGTACAGGGGGCGTCTGGGACAGGCTGGACACCAACAGAGCAGCTGGCCCAGACCATGGAGTTATATCCCGGCAGAAATAAGGGTGAACCTTGGGCATAGCAGCTCTGCCATAAAGCAGGCCCCGATCTCTACAGCAGGCCTGCACAACACACGGCTCGCTTTCCGAGTTGTGGTGAACTCCGTAGAGCAGGGCTGCACACTCAGGGTCCCAAGAATAAACTGCCGAGGCAGAGAGGAGAGACCTTCTCAGCTATCTGAAACGGCAGTCACATTTTGAGCAGAGAGGGCAATCAGCCATCAAACAAGTTACTGAAGGATGGGGTGCACTCCTCAGGACCAGGAACAATAGCTCTGAGAGGCTGGTCAGTAACAAAGCAAGTGAAAACAAAGGGCGTTTGGTTTCCAGTGCAGGTTGGGTGTTCGGTAGGTGAATTGCAACATGTTAGCTAAGGGAAGTCACATTAACCTTGCAGAGACCAGGAGACTGCAGATCAGGGTGGACTGATTTCCTATCAGGAAACCTTGATTTAAATCTCTCCTGGCCCTAGGAAACAAGCTGAAGCCAGGGGCGGGGATTACGCAAGTGAGCATGTAGGGGAGTTTCTCTGAGACCCAGGCAGCTGGTCTACACCAGCGGTCCTCAAAGTTTTTTGGCCGAGGCCCCTTTCCGCGGTGCAGCATCCGCTCGCGGCCCGCCGGGGTATGTCCGCCGAAATGCTGCCGAACAGAAAGCTTCCGCTTTCTGTGGCGGCATTTCGGCAGTACAGAAGTAGACCGCCGAAGAGACTCCTGGGGGAATTCGGTGGCGGTGTCTCGCTCACCCCACTTTGAAGACCCCTGGTCTACACTACAAATGTGTTGCTGGGATAGCTATACATGCAGAGCCCCCTTGTGGTGACAGCATAATCCACCAGAAGCACTCTTGTGTCTGTATTTGTGTCAACACCAGGAGTTTTGTAGGCACAGCTACACTAGCTAGGGAATGTGAGTTTCCTTATACTCCTAGGGAGCATAGTTCTGCTGGCAAAAACTTTGCAGTGTAGACTACAGCCTACGTGAAGAGGAGATGCTGCAATCTTGGGAAAAGCTTCTGTGATCACAGCCTGCTTGGATTCCATCAGTTTATTGAAGCAGAAAAGGTTCCACCTGAGTTCAAACTAGCAAGGCTGGACTTTGACCTTCACAGAAAAGGCAGTTGCCCAGCAATTCACCAGCACGCACTGCCAATGCGCAGGATACGGCAGGAAACAGAACCTCTCTGAAACAGAAGCTGAAGATTAACAGAGTCTGCAGATGCTCCCCCGAGAGCAGGGAGTATGGCCAGGAACAGACTAGAAGTGTTACTAGGAGAGGGATAGTGCAATCTAATCACTGCAGCCAAAGCCCAAGGGGAATGTCAATACTCAGAGTCCGAAAGGAGATTGGAGGTGCCTACCCATAATACCCCATGGCTGCAACTGGGGGAAGGGAACACTTCAAAGTTGGGGATAGAAGACAGGAACGAAGAAACAAGGAGACTGGATCCCATCTCCTCTGGATCGTGAGACAGAGCATGAGAGAGAGACATAAGAACGGCCAGAGTGGGTCAGACCAAAAGTCCATCTAGCCCAGTATCTTGTCTACTGACAATGGCCAATGGCAGGTACCCCAGAGAGAATGAACAGAACAGGTGATCATCAACTGATCCATCTCGTCGCCCATTCCCAGCATCTGACAAACAGAGGCCAGAGCTGCCATCCCAGCCCACCTTGGCTAGTAGCCATTGATGGACCTATCCTCCATGAATTTATCTAGTTCTTTTTTGAGCTGTTATAGTCTTGGCCTTCACAGCATCCTCTGGCAAAGAGTTTCACAGGTTAACTATGCATTGTGTAAAGAAATATTTCCTTTTGCTTGTTTCAAACCTGCTGCCTATTAACTGCATTTGGTGACCTCCAGTTCTTGTGTTACAAGTAGTAAATAACACTTATTTACTGTCTCCACACCTGTCATGATTTTAGAGATCTCTCACATCCCCCTTAGTCGTTTCTTTTCCAAGTGGAAAACTTCCAGTCTTATGAATCTCACCTCATATGGAAGCCCTAATCATTTCTGTTGCCCTTTTCTGTACACCTTTCCTAATTCCAATACATCTTTGAGAGGGGGTGACCACATCTGCACTCAGTATTCAAGATGTGGGCGTACCATGGATTTATAGAGGCAACCTGATCTTTTCGGTCTTATTATCTATCCCTTTCTTAATGATTTCTGAACAGCAGATGTGAAGCCAGGCCCTCTGCATGCGATATCAGGAGCGGGAGGGGTCCTTAATGCGCCCTTTACTGGTAAGTGCAACTCAGTATCTCTTCTCCCTGCTGAAAGCTGATCCTAATTCCAGCCAGACACAAGTGATCAGCCTCTAATGTGTGCACAGCACTATCCACGGTCTCCCCCAAGCACGAGAGGCCGGGAGGGGGTCAAGAGGCCTCAGACAGGGCCCAGTGACTCCAGCAAACTCATGCATCCAGAACGCTGCCTCGTGGGGGCTACTCACCGAATGTCAGAAGGAAGCCATAGAGCATGCTCAGGACCCACGAGTACCAGCCTTTGTGCTCCATGTACAGCAAGCTGTACACAGCGTAGCAGCCGAGCAAGGGGAAGAGAATCCACGAGAGATACCGGAACGCCATCTGGGAAGGCAAGGTTCAAAGGTGACTGGTCAGCGGGGAGCCGCACAGAACCCTGCTCAGGATCAGAGGGGGTGGGCCCGGAGGGGACAGGAGCCTGCTAGTCACGTACCCACGTCTTTGCAGGCCTGCTGGCTCTGAAACCACAGCTTCGCAGTGGGGGGCTAGAAAGGGGTTTCTGAGCAGTGGTCACAAGGTGCTTCTCACTCACTCATCACAGCAGGGCTGGAAGCAGGGTCACTTAATGCTTTTTCCCATCTGCCATCACAGCCACTAAGGAGTGAGTGTGCTCCATGTCCCCTTGAACACCTGTCACCCCCAGGGCTCCATCTCTCAAAGATGGGGGGGGGGGGGCCTTTGGGGCTGGTAGACCTACCAGGGATTCTCAAACTGGGTGTCGTGACCTCTCAGGGGGGTCACAAGGTAACCACTGACAGCCCTTAGCCCCCATTAAATTACCCCCCTATTTTTAATGTATGGGGGGGGGGGAGGAAATCACATCCAGAGACTTGCTGTATGAAAGGAGTCACCAATCAAAAAAGTTGTAAAGTCACAGGGCTACAGGCCTACACTGCCTCCGGGGATCAGACCAGCACATTGGCCAAGTGGACACCCATTAGCAGTTCATGACTAAGACATTTTACTGAGATTCCCAGCTGTGCAAGGGTGGGGCTGCACCACACACGTGGCTTAATGACGTCTATGCCCCAACACCCGCAGCCATGCTAGAAGGAAAAGATTGAAGGGTGCAACTTGGGGCAGCAGGGCCTAGCGTGGGCAGTGGCCCACACACTGAGCTGATGGAGAGGATCCCGTGGCTGCAGACAGGGTATGCATCACTCAAGGAGCTGCTGGGAGTCTGTGGTGAGATAGACCAAGGGGAGTAGCAAACTGGACACATGAAGACCCACGTGCCCATCTAAAGGAGGAGGAGGAACAGAATTCAGGGCAAACAAGCCAACAACTAGAACGTGCTGTGAGTTCAGCTCTCTTGCAGGCCCCAGTGCAGCCCAGCTGAGCAAGGGAGCTGCTGTCCTGCTGGGAGAGTAGGAATAAGCTAGAAGGGATGACCAGGAAAATGCTACCCAGGGCACCTCTCCTCTTTCGGGAGCAGGACTCTAACACAGGGTATACCTGGGTCCCCTATCCCCAGTCAGGGGGTCCCATGTCCAATGGCGCAGGAATCTAACCCACACTACCCTGGGCCCCCACCTCCCAGAGGGATCCTACCACATGCTGAAGGAAACCCTCTGCCAGGCATTGGACTTACGTCATCGTAGACTTTGGTAGACGATTCTATATAGGTTGATTTGTCTTTGAAGGTTAAACGTGGAAAAATCCCAGCAACTTTGTTGTCTCGATCCAGCTGTTTATCGACAAGAGCAGAAGTTACAGGGGAGGCGGTACATACTAAAGGCCACCAACCTGCCCCCAAGGGAGACCCTCCTGAGAAGGCAGCGTAGCTGGAAGGTGAGACTCCACATGATCATGAAGGGCTAGTGTCTGCTGTGTGAACAATAGACTAAGTCGCTCCCTCCCTCCCAAGGCCTCATGTAGCATCAGCTGGAAGTACAGTCCATGCCTGTCTCTCCTTTACTGGCCCTGCAATGGCACACCCCCCGTCTCATCTCCCAGAGACCTACACAGCGCTCCTCCGCCAGACCAATCCCAAGCAAGTTCTCCCATCGCTACCTTCAAGTCAGTACCAAAAATAGCAACTGCAAAAGCAAAGACCTGCCAGTCGAAGGCCGTTCGCAGCAGGTTTATGATGGTGGCTGAATCTATGGGGGTTTTAAATAGTTCACATTTATTGGAGATGGGCCCAGACCCAAATGATCCTGTTCCCGAGGTGCCCAGAGCAGATCAGCAACAGCCGACCCCCACCACCTTCAGGGCGTGCAGCAACATTCCCCTCTTCTCATCATTTCCCAAAGGGCTACAAAGGAAGCAACTTCAATGGCCCACTCAGAAAGCGCAGCCCAGAAGTAAGTGTGGAGCAAACAGGGACAGATCTCAGTCACTAGCTTTCTCCTTACACTGGCAAGGTGGAGAATTGTCTCCAACACAGGGCATCCCTTCAGCCTACTGCATATGCGGCCCACAGTGTATTACCTGGGCCGCAGGGGCCAGGTGGCAGAGCAGTGGCAACTCCGGACCCCCAACTCTGTGGGGTCTGCATGGCTGCCCCAGCCCCCCAACCCTGCACGGCTGCCCCAACCCTGGACAACCACCACATGGGGTGGGCCGGAAGCCCTGACCCCTCCTCAGCACGCGACCCAACGGATCCTGGGCACAAGGGCTGGCCTTTAGCACACAGCTGAGCTGGGTCGCAACTGTGTGCTAACAGGGCCACTTGTGACCCGTGGGCTGAGAACTGCTGGTCTAGTGCAATGAGTCATGTGCTTACCCTCACATCCATGACTTTTGTGATTTTCCAGAGGTCTATGAGGAGCCCGATGAAGACACTGACTTGAACCACGAAGTTAGTTTCATTGTCCAGGATGTAGAGAAGGACCACAAGTGACTGAAATACCCCAAAGAACACAGAGCGGACGGAGAGCCCTTCCAGAGACTGCCTGCTGTTCCAGAACTGGATATCTAGGAGCCAAAGAGTGTAGAGGGAGAACTTCCTGAGCACCGGGGACCCTTCAGGGGCAGCTAGAGTCCCACTGCAATGAGGCGTTTCCAGCTTTCTCCTCTACCTTATGAAAGGAGCAGAGCACAGGTCTACCTCCAAATGCATTTTACTTCCATGAGTGGGAAGGAGTTGTGTTCTATTTCCCAGCTGTATGAAGAAGAGAATGGCCAGGCCAGCTCTGTGGGCTATGAAGGTGGTTCAGAAGAACCAGGCTAGAAACCCATCCAGGGTTGGCAGCACAATGACTATGCCCTCTCCGTTAGGTTGTGGACGGTAGGTGTGTGATCATGGGGTCGTTTTACAGCCTGAGCTCCCAGCAAAGTCAGAGGCTTGCTGCCCACAGACTTTGTAAGGGAAGCACTTTAAGTTTGCAAGCCCCACAAGAGCTGAGGAGAGTCTTGTGAAAAGGGGTGGTTGGAAGAATGGAGCGAGTGCTCCTCCCGCCCTAAAGCACACTGAGAGGGAGTGGGGGTGGTGAGGAGCAGCATGCAGAGAATGGGGCAGGTTGCAGAGGGACAGGTCAGCTGAGTCAGCCCTGGGGGGCCTCAGAAATTCAGCACAGGAGAGCCTGGACCCAACGACAACACTATGTTTTCCATTTCGTCACATCCGTGCTCTTCACCTGCCCCAGATGTTCTGCCTATTACATTCATATTGCCCCTCCCCCCCCCCAACGGGGGCATTGAATAATTCTGCAGAGGCCAACGCAGACCAGGGTTAAAAACCCTCCCTAAGAGGAGTGAGGGCTGGAGCCGAAAGAGGGGACCTCCACCGCGCCGCGGAACATACCATTTTTGAAGGCGAGAAACTCAAATATGCTGTGAACGATGGAAACGACAATGGTCAAAGCCAGCAGATAGGGATTAGTCTCCAAAAGAGCAACCTGGAAAAGAAAACAAAAGACGTGAAGGGCCTATCCTGCCCCGCCAGCCAGAGGGACCCAGAGAAGACAATCCAGACAGAACTGAGGGTTTCAGGTAGATAAAGAGGAGCCAGTACATGTGTGGAAAAATAACCCAAACCAGAGATGCTTTAGGAGGAACAACTGGGGAAAGCGGAAATGCCAACAGATTTCTGAGTCACAGGAAGTTACAGTACATCTAAGTGTGTGAGGTACTGTGGGTAGAATCATAGAATCTCAGAGCTGGAAGGGACCTCAGGAGGTCATCTACTCCAACCCCCTGCTCAAAGCAGGACCAATCCCGGGTACTCTCCCGGGGACTGAGCAAGACTCGCCGTGTCCAGCTTTCACTCCAGCAACTGTGGAGGAGTGAGGATAGGCCCTAAGACTCTGACTGCTTAGAATAAAACCACAGTGAGCGGCACAATTGACCGGTTATTTCCTGCACCGGTCTCAGAACTTATTTCGGTAAGAAGGGATACAGGATTAATTTTTAAACTAAAGTGAAACGCTTTTAAAATAGACAATGCACTTGCATCAAAAGGTACACGCACCATTTTAATTTAAACCTTTTGTAAAACCGCACATACCGAACACTGTCTCCTGAAAACACTGTTAAAGGGGATCAGCGCTGCCTTGGTTCCTCATGCCCTTCCAGAATGAGGGAGCCCAATTCCCTACACTCAGACACTGCTAGATTAGGAAACGCAGATCCCTGGCCCCCAGGAAAGCACAGTAACCTTCTCAGACCTCACCAACTGGCTGCAAATACTGCCCAGATTAACAGTGCTGCCCAGAGCATAGGGAGACTCTATATGAGCAGCAGTGCTGCTGGGCACAGAGAAAGTGGTAGGCTTTGTTAGGGAGGGCTAAGGTCCTGCTACAGGCCAGGATCCTGCTGCCAGCCTCACAAAGAGAGAGCTAAGGGATCACTTTCCAACCCAAAGTACCTGTGTTTTTCCAGGGTTTGAATTTGAGGAATGATACCCAACATTAATGACAATGTCCCAGGAAGTTGCTGATGGAGGGGGGATGGCCAGCGGCAGTTAGAATCAGAGCCAGAGTTTAGGAACAGTCTGATCTCCTGTCTCTGATCTCCTGTCCATCACAGGCCACCAACCCCCACACCAGAAACCACACACTAGCCCAAAAACCAAAATGAGACCAAAGTGTCACAGCCTACAGGAGACTGGACAGGTAGAGAACAGGAGGGATCAAGAGGCACAGTGTCCGAGGCCCCCGCAATGGCAGGGAAACAATCAAGTGAGATACACCCAGCTAATCTTGACAAGTGACCAGAACCCCCACACAACAGAAGGTAGCAGCCCTCCCCCCCCCCCCCCCAAAGTCCCTGACAATCTGACCTGAGGAGAAAATTCCTTCCTGACTCCACATACAGGGATCAATTCAACCCTGAGCACACCAGCCAGACCCACCAGAGAGAATGCTTGGTGCCACCTCAGAGATCTGGCCCACACCCACAATGTCCTATCTTCAGCCATGGCCATCTCTTATGCTTCAAAGGAGATAAAACCCTCCCAGAATACTTTTTTTGAGGGGTGGGGGAGAATAAATCTGTCTGACCCCTGGCTGGCAGCCAATTCAAACACTGAGGGATGAGCTTTAGGAACATAGGACATAAACCCCCAGGCTGCCGAGCCATGCCCTTCCCCACCATCCCAAACAACCTCATCAGACAATGGCACTCAAATTTATCCAGCTCTCCCTCAAAAATAATTGTTTGTTCCAACAACTTCAACTTCCAAAGGCCTAAGATGCATTTTCAAAAGTGACTTTGCCATTTGGGGTTCAAGCTCCTAAGTCACTTAGTGAAACTCTTACCCCAGCAGGTCAGGTCTGGCTATGTTAAAATTAAGCTGAAAGCATGAAACGAGGAGCTGTTGAAAGTCAGGCCAAGGTGGGGCTGGATGGAGGGGGACAGGCATATTTGGGAGTCGTCCACATACAGGACCTCCATGGAAAGTGGCAGAGAGAGGGATCCACTAAAAGCAAAGCTGGAGAAAACCCACCCAGAGGAGATTTGTCAAGGCTGCCTAACCTTTACAGAATCCTGCTCCTCATCCGATTGCTCGTACAGGTCCTCTCCCAGGAAGTTCCACGGGGACTTGGTGCTCTGCGCAGCATAGAGCTGCCAGCGCCACAGCGAGAGCGGGCAGAAGGAGAGGCGGAAAGGCAGCTGCGCCACCGTCTCGTTGACAGGGAAGTAATCCTTCTGCAGGTTCCAGTAATCGTTGAAGTAGAGGATGGGGTAGTAGTCCCCACTGACCGCATCAAACTTCACATCTGCAGCAATGGGAGAGAGCGCGGAGACAGGCCTGAGAGAGCAAACAGGGATGGGATCGCACAAAGAAAGCGACCTTCACTCAGATCATGATGGAGACCCACTTCAGTTACAGAAACCATCCTAGACCAGCATCAACAGGGAACCCCAGATCATCATCCGCTTCTGTACAGCTGGCTGCACATGGAGCCTGAGCCTCCTGGCCCTCCCTCAGGAGAAAGAGGTACTCCTAGCACTAAGCGACTGCCGGAGTGCGATGGAGGGGGGGTCTTGCTTTTCCACAGCGGGACAGGAGCGGATAGCACTCTTCTCTCGCTGCCCAACTAGGTACAGCATTGTCTTGAGGAGAGCTCAAACCCATTCCTTCTGTGTATGTTACTGGCCAAACTCAGACTCCGGTATTGAAAGCAGCCTGACATCATCCAATTAACACCCTCTGGACCAGGCCACTTGCAGAATTCCAATATGTCAAACTGGCTTCCAGGAAGTTTATGGTGCCAGCTATTTTCTTAAGAGCCTTTGTGATCTGAATCTCAAGCTGATGGATCGTGCCGGTCTAGTAACCCTGGCGATGGATGTTCATTTAGCCACAGAGCAGGTAGTGCATGGGAAGCAGCAGGGAAAGTCTGCCACATACATCCTTCCCTGCCAACGTAACATAGTCCTTACTTAGGGGACCACCTGGTGAGAGTTTAAGCCATTCAGTCCTGGGTCGCCACTGAGAAAGGCAACACAGGGGCCCAATTACGAGGGTAAACTGGGTGGGTTTTTTTTTTTTTTTTTTAAGTTATTTTTTGTTTTTTTGGGTTGTGGATGCCTGCCTCTTAAACGGTGCACTGACGCCATTAACTCACTTCCTGTAAGTAGGTTTGGCAGAATTCAATTTATATTTTTAAAAATAATTGACAGATATCGATGCTTATTTCTTTAAGCAGTTATCTAATTGTTACCTATTTTCCCCCCACAGTTGCAGGATATCATGGAGGGAAGTGTCTGACAATTATTTAAAATGACAGACTTTGAGATTAAGGAAGTTAAAGGTCCCTAGAAAGGTACTCCGCTCTAGCTCTGCTAATGCTGGCATTATAACATCCTCTTATGCATGTTATGGTTGGACAAGTTTTGAAGCAGCATTTTTCTTACTTTGCCTACCTAATTATCATTGATGGAAATAAGTCTTTTGTTGGGGCGGGGGGGAGGATGTGTGGTGAAATCAGTGTTTACCAACATTTATGGCTAAAAATCCAATCCTTCCAAGCCTACTCACAAGGCAATGAATAGACAATAATCATTTAGTTACTACCAACTTGGGAGGAATTTATACTACTGAACTAGAGGGAAAGTCTCCAATATTCCATTCCCCAAACCCTCAACCACCCAATCCACAAGTATGCTGAAGAAAATAAGCTAGTGCAAAGCAGACAAAACCAACTCAAATCGCATGCAATTACTATGTTCCAACAAGAACCCCAAACTGGGCAAATAACAGAGGAAAACTCTGTAGAGAACGGTGATGGGAGGAGATGGCGAGACCAGCTACAAGAACCAGACCGATCAGCTGTGAAGAGACGAGATCTTGGAGCTAAAACAAAATGGCATCTCAGAGAACGGGAAGTGTTGGCATATCCAAAGTTCTTACATTGGTCCAGAGGTGGTGGCACACTACCCTTCACCCAGGGAGTATGATCGTCCACTATGTTGATGGTGAGATTAGGGTGCCAGTGTGAGATCACCTCCACAGGGCCAAAGTCTTCTGCTCTCTGCAACAAGAACACAAAATCACATTTGGTACAAGGGGTGCTGGGGCACTTCAATGCTCTAGCAATCATGAGAGGGCGCCACGTATACAAAAACAGCCTACGCAGCTCATTAGATTTGGGAAGTGTAGCTACTTTTGGATTTGGTCCTGGGGAAAGAGCACATAGGTAAAGGCACTCAACTTCCACAATGCAGCTAGAGAGACCCCTTGACAGGGATGGAAGGACCTGCGGGGTTTAGGACCATGAGGGAGGCAAAGGGGAAGACCGTTTCATACAGATCTTGGACAAACATGGTCAGATGTAGATAGATTAGAGGAGATGAGCTTACTCCAGGAGGAATTGTGTGTCATTGTGCAATGCAGAGTTTGGCAGAAATTAACATGTGCACAGAATTTCCTTTTCCCCACAGAAATGAGCTGCAGTGGTAATAGCCACTACTAGGGGCCACTGGATTCAGCAGAGCCCAACTCAGAAGGGACAGAGTCCTGTGGCACTTTAAAGATTAACTAAAGTTAGTCTTTAAGATGCCACAGGATTCTTTGTCACTTCTGCAACTCCAGACTAACACGGCTACCTCTCTGATTCTCAACTCACAGAAGACACTGCTGGAGGAAGGGAGAGGGAGCTAGAGGGTTCCTGGCAGCAGCAGTTCCCAGTATGCCTTGGGAAGGAGAGGGAGGCACATAAGAAGCTCCCTGCAAACCTGGGACAGAGCATCAGGTGGGTGTCTGGGCAAGGGGGGGGGGGGGGTCCTGCATCTGGACTCTGGGAGGGGAGGGGTTGTGGGGTGTCTGCCCCCAACCCCCTGGCTGGGCTGGGGGGAGGGGGGGGGGGGAGAAGAGGGCAGAGAAACAGGAACTTGGGTTGTCATAGGGGTTTCTCTACTCCTGGGGGAATTTGTGCACGTCTGTCTATATTGTTACAGACATATTTGCTGACAGGTATTTTGAAATAAATTATCAAGATAATTGTAACAGGCGTGATTATGTCGTGTTATTTTGACAAATAAAATATGTAGAACTTTGTAGAATTTTAAATGATTACATGCAGAATTTTTTTTTTTTTTTGGCACAGAATGCCCCCAGGAGTATAAATATGGCAAATGGTGAAGGGCAAAAGTAAATTCATGAATCTTTAATAGATCAAAACTAGCAGATTTTTTACCACTTAAAACCCATAAGAACTCAATTTGTTCTTCTAGGTTTTAGGTAGCAAGGGTCTTCATAATGCTAGTTACTAACCCTTCCAAAGGCACTGCTTTGACAGGCCAGCTCCAGCCCACATTGAAAATTTCTGAACCAGGTCAGATCACGTGTCTGGGCACTCACTTCGTAGGCCTTTGGCTCCAGGTTTTCCCTCCTATGGGCATTTTTGTGTCTTGCGTTTTTGCCACTTTTATTCTCCTCCAGTCAGGAGGGAGTGAGAGATTTGGGAGGGAGGGATAGCTCAGTGGTTTGAGCATTGGCCTGTTAAACCCAGGGTTGAGAGTTCAATCCTTGAGGGGGCCATTTAGGGATATATGGGGAAGAAATGGGGATTGGTCCTACTTTGAGCAGGGGGTTGGACTAGATGATCTTCTGAGGTCCCTTCAAACTCTAAGATTCTATTCTATTAACACAAGAACATAAGAATGACCAGACTGGCACAGACCAATGGTCCACTATCCTGTCTTTTGACAGCGATCAGCAGCAGAGGAAGAGAACAGAACAGAGCAATGTATTGAGCAATCCATGCCAGCTTCTAGCAGTCAGAGGTTTCTGGACACCCAGAGGTTGGGGTTGTCAGCACTAGCCAGTCAAACAATCAGCAGGGTGGTCTCTAATGCTGCTTTTCCTCACCTTGCACAGCCTGTGATCCAGTCCGGCACCCTCCAGCATAGCGCTGTGTTGTCCCGGGCCAAGAACACTCAGAACAGCACCACACATGCCTTAGGGGTGAATCCCCTGGGTCTGTCCTTTGCAATGCAAGGGCAGGAGGAAGCCTTTTGTAGCTGCATTCTACTTCTCCATCTTACTCAGATTTGTCTAACAGAGAGTTTAACTGGACTCCCTTTCTAAGTTAACCCTTTAGCAGAGTTCTGCCTGGGACCCTTCTCCTCAGTCACAGACTGCCCGGTCACAGGACTAGAGAGCTGGAGTAAAGAGGGGAGTTCCACAGGAGAGGCAGAAGGGGAAGTGATATAGCAGCAGCACAGATTTGGGAGCAGGAAAAGGTAGTTGAAACAGAGCCAGGGAGGTCAGAGTCCCTCAGTGTGATTGTCAGATAAAGGGGAGAAGGAAAACCTTGTATCAATACATCAGAGGGAGAACAAGGTGATGGTTTATTAAAGAGAAGGAGCAAAGACGTACTGTGTGTAGGCAGGTGAATTCCACAGAAACATCTCCACAGTACCAAGGATCAAGGACAGTGAACCAACAAACATCTAGGGAGCATTTTGAACTTATTCACTGCTGAGTCTAAGTTCTACTTCCACTGGTTGGGAAAAGCATTAACCCACAGAAAACAAAGGGATAGAGATGATTTTTTTTAAAAAAAAATTAAATTAAATCCGATTTTTGAATATCAATCCACTTGTAACAAAGCAGTTAATTCCCAGGGTAATGACACCTGGGATATGGCAAATTCTGCAGATGTCCAGGTTCTGCTAGGGAGTTAAGATAAACTTTGAAATGTCTTTACCGTATGTTTTACAAGTCAATTTGCTTCCCGGCCTCCCTGCAAAATGCTGTGGGCCAGTGTAATTTCTCCAACACCCCACCCTAGCAGAAATTCCAACCATCCACCTGATTCCCTTGAAGTGGAAGTTAGTGCCTGACTGCAGCAAAGCCTGAACTTCTCTCCAAGCACAAAGACACACCTAGGTGTGGAAGCAGAGGTGAGAGAAAAATCCTCGCTGAATGAGCAAAGCTGTTAGTTACCTTTATCATTTCTGGATCTGCTTCGGTCTCCCCCGTCAGAAGATTCTTGGTTTTCTGGAACCGTCGGCGTTTATATTTATTTATCACTGGAAGGAAAAAGGCAGGCAGGCAGATGTGAGTTACGCTGAATTCTTCCACTTATCAGTAACACTCTGTAGGAGGCAGACATCCAAAATAGATCCACTTCAAGCAGCATCTCCCGGCTTCTCCTGAGCTAATGAATTGGAACATATAGTGGACCACGGACCAGGTGAATGAAAAGTATCAGTTCTTGGCACTTCCTGAACATTCTTCGTTCAAACTGGTAAAAACTAACCTGTCCCTATTTTAGGGCACCCCTCTCCTGGCCTCTGTTCCCAGATTCACAGCCGCAATGGCAGGAAAGTTATTAAACATTAGCAAACATCAACACTGCTGCATAAATGAGCCACCACAAGGAAGCACTCCTTTGCTATGGACACTTCCCCAGAGAGCCAGAGACCTCAGATCACCACAACTGCCAGAAGGCTACTGGGGTAGAGCACATGTGGGTTTAGATCAGTGTTTCTCAAACATTTGTATTGGCGATCCCCTTCACACAGCTAATCTATGAGTGTGACCCCCCCCTTATAAATTAAAAACATTTTTTGTATTTAACGCTATTATAAATGCCGGAGGCAAAGCAGGGTTTAGGGGTGGACAGCTCGCAACCCCCCATGTAATAGTGACCTCCTGAGGAGTCACAATCTCGAGAATATCTAGTTTAGATTATACAAAAATTAAAAAACCCTATTCAAGGCTCACAGTAAATTAATACAAGAAAAACATCTAATGGGGACATAACAGCTTCTTACGCAGCTAAGAAGGGCCATACTGTGTCAGACCAAAGATCAAGCATCCTGTCTTCCAATAGTGACCAATGCCAGATGCCCAAGAGGAAATGAACAGAATAGTGATCAAGTGATCCATCCCCTGTCATTTATTCCCAGCTTCTGGCAAACAGAGGCTCGAGACACCATCCCTGCCCATCCTGGCTAATAACCATTTGAACCCTGTTATAGTCTTGGCCTTCACAACATCCTCCGGCAAAGAGTTCCACAGACTGATTGTGGATTGTGTGAAAAAATACTTCCTTTTGTTTGTTTTAAAATGGCTGCTTACTAATTTCATTTGGTGACCCCTAGGTCTTGTGTTATGAGAAGGAGTAAATAATACTTCCGTATTTACTTTCTCCACAGCAATCAGGATTTTATAGACCTGAATCATATCCCCTCCTTAGTTGTCTTTTTTCCAAGCTGCAAAGTCCCAGTCTTGTTAAATCTCGCCTCATACGGAAATCCTCTGACTCCCTGTATTACACAGGACTTCACCTCCTTACCACAGCATCAAGCCCAATGGCTTGTTTGACTAAGGCACACCTTCCAGAAAGGCAGCCAGATGGAGAATCTGCCCCTTCCCATGGTTAATCACCTCACCATTAAATTTGTGCCTTACTTCTAATAAAACTGTCTGGCTTCAACTCAGTTGCAGCCTTGCCTATTTCAAAGAGGGTCTCTGCAAAAGCCACATTGTAGAGATTTCTAGAAATCTCACTGAGATTAAGCTCAGATGGCATTCTACCTAGCTTCATGTTACACAACAAAAGACAGTCACGTTCCCATCCTACGCAGCACAACACGCTCCCTTTCCAACACAAAACTGCACCCACCCACTTCTGATTCATAGCACACTGCTTTTCTGTAACCCTCTAGGATCACCCCAACTTCTCAGAAATACGTTTCACTTACCATTCTCTAGAAGGCAACTCCTAGATCTGTTGATCCGTTCAACTTTTTATTTTGTTTTTAAACAAACATGTCCCTTTCCAAAGGGCATTTATTCAAATGTGTATAATAAAAATAGACACAGTTTAAAGCCAGAAGGGACCAATGATCTCTAGTCTGGCCGTAAAAGGCCCTTGAATTAATTCCAATCTTGATTTTAGTAGTCAGTGATGGAGAATCCATTAAAACCCTGTGACTTTACTAAAAATAACAATTCAAGGAGGACATTGATAAATTGGAGAGAGGTCAGAAAAGAGCCATGAAAGTAATTCAAGTATTAGAAAACCTGCCTTATAGCGATAGACTCAAGGAGCTCACTATTTAGCTTAATGGTCTAAGTCTAAGAAAAGGTTAAGGGATGACTGGATTACAACACCTATCTGGGAAACAAATAACGCTCTTTTCAGTCTAGCAGAGAACAGTCTAACGTGATCCAATGTCTGGAAGTTGACGCTAGAAAAATTCAAACTGGAAAGAAGATATACAGTTTTTATCTGTGAGGATAATTATCCATTGGAACAACTAACGAAGGGTCACGGTGGATTCAACATCACTGGGAATTATTAAATCAAGGTTGAGTTTTTTAAAAAATTAGATGTTCTACTTCAAAAGGAATACGGCTGGGGACGTTTTCTGGCCTGTGCTGTAACACTGGTGGTCCATTAACTCACCATGTACACAAGCCCTTAGTTAGAAAGCGCAAGACACAAAGGATAAATGTAACCAACACAGCACTACTAGAACTCTTCTGTTCTAGGACACCAGTTATCACACACTGCTCAAGCACCATATACATAATCAGACAGCTGCATACTTGGGTGGCCACCCAGCTGATTAGCAGAGTCCACACAGCCAGCAGCATGTGTTGATAGAATATCAGGGTTAGAAGGGACCACAGGAGATTCTAGCCCAACCCCCGGCTCAAAGCAGGATCAACCCCAACTAAATCATCCCAGCCAGGGCTCTGTCAAGCCTGACCTTAAAAACCTCTAAGGAAGGAGATTCCACCCCTCCCTGGGTAACCCATTCCAGTGCTTCACCACCCGCCTAGGGAAAAAGTTTTTCCTAATATCCAACCTAAACCTCCCCCACTGAAACTTGACACCAGTACTCCTTGTTCTGTCATCTGCTACCACCAAGAACAGTCTAGATCCATTCTCTTTGGAACTGCCTTTCAGGTAGTTGAAAACAGCTACCAAATCTCCCCTCATTCTTCTCTTCTGCAGACTAAACAATCCCAGTTCCCCCAGCCTCTCCTCATAAGTCATGTGCTCCAAGCCCCTAACCACTTTTGTTGCCCTCTGCCGGACTCTTTCCATCTCCAGCCATGACCATCTTGGATGCCTCAGAAGAAGGAAATCAAAAACCGTTGAACCCCACCACCCATGCCAGCAGGAGCTGTCTTACTTCGTGATGTGTGAACCGTAGCAAGTCTTCTGTACAAGTTCTTCTGTTTGGGATCGGGATGGAAGCCACTCTTTGTAAAATACACATGGACGTATATGGAGCCATTATGCTGCACACTCTGAAATCACACACACCAACAGGACGGTTAGTCTCCTCATTCCCTGCATTGGAGAACCAGGAATGACACTGGCTAGCTATGCAGAGCAGTCTGCATCAGGCAGCGTACTTTGCACATCATGATCACTTCAAGGCACATTGCCTTCCTCTTCTGGATGCACTAATAGCATCCGTTATGCTCCAGTGAGTTCACTGGCCAATCCAAAGTGCTATGGATATCCCGTGTGATGAAAATGTAATACACAGGGTCTGTACAAGGGGAACATCACAACACTGGTTTTATAACTAGATTTACAGATCTCTACCATTCTAAACATAAAGCTTCAGCATCATACAACTGTTGCTCTTTCCATGTAAGAGCCACGCTTCCCTTATTTCAATCTACTGTTTACTTATATTACCATAGTACTGAGGAGCCTAAGTCATGGACTAAGACCCTGTTGAGCTAGGTGCTGTACAAATCTGGAACTAAAGACAGCCTTGCCCATAAGTTAGCTCTGTGCATAATACATATGAACAGTGGGAATGGCTGCTCTCGGATTGCTATTTGTCTAATCATGAACGGATAAAGATCTCCTATAATACATGGAGACATACCTATCTCAGAATTGGAAGGACCTTGAAAGGTCATCGAGTCCAGTCCCCTGCCTTCATTAGCAGGACCAAGTACTGTCCCCGGACAGATTTTTTGCCCCAGATCCCTAAATGGCCCCCTCAAGGATTGAACTCACAACCCTGGGCTTAGCAGGCCACTGCTCCACCACTGAGCTATCCCTCCCCCATGCACTGTCTGGCTACAAGGAAGGCAGTAGCCCACCCTTAACCATACAGAGGCTGCAAAGTATTAAAGCTTTTGGGGCTATCCCAGAGATGAACCCATGATGGATGAATAAAGCTGTTTGATATTACAGTAACACCGTGAGGCCTGAAGGAGATGAAGCCCCATTGCGTGGGAGCCGTTCAGACAGGGATAGTTTGAAAAACATGCAGCTTAATAGCAGACAAGACCAACTGGGCATAAAAGAAAGAGAGACTGTAGGTGAGAAGTTGAAAACAGTGATGGGATCCCATGGTCCCACCACTTCAATGGCTCCACCCCCATCTTGTCTTCGGCTCTACCCACAGCTCAGCCCAGCCCCCTCAGTGGCTCCAGATATCAACATTTTTTTAAAAAAAGTTAAGATTAAAAACTAAAAGACAACCAAGCCAGGCCTCGGTAATCCCCAAGGGCCATCTGTCTGCCATTGCAGTGGTCAGTGTCCTGCAGCATCAGATTTTAGGAAGGGTTTGGAGAAAGATTGGGTAGTGGCTTTACAGACCAGTTTAGAGAGGATGATCCATGCCTACTTACGGCCCAGAAGCAAGCACTATGAGAGCTACAGACAAGCAGGCTGTTGAGGCACATGCTGCAGGTGTGGCAGGAGACCACTTGCCTGCAAACAGTAACAGATAGGAGGATGGGCCTGAAGCGTGATAGCATGCAGCTGAAGTCTGACACAAGGCGAAAGGGGAAGCTAGCAGAGCAAACAGAAGAGGGAGAGTAATATAGTCCAGCTGATGTACCAGGAACATTATCTCAGCAGTGGCATTTTGAACAGGCTAGAGGTCGCAAGGAGCCAAAGTCAGGCTGGGACATGAAGGTGCCTGGGTGAGAGTTTTAGTCCTATGGGCAGAGAGAGAAGGCTGGATCTGAATAAAAGGAGATGTTCTAGACTTCGCCATTACTGGCAGAGCAGCAGCTCGCCACCACCCAAAGACAACCCTCATTTGCAAATGAGGAAATGAGGCTGGTTTTATAAGCTGACCAATGCCCTGAGCAGGCACTTCTCAGCCTCTGACCCCTGCTCTGAAACACAAGGACAGAAAGGCAGGGGAGCTTATTCCTGGCCAAATCAGGAGAGTGAAACTCAGGCTTGCAATAGAATGCCAGCTACACCTGACTTATGGAAAGACCAGTCACACCACAAGATCCCCGAAGGCTGCAGAGGGAAAGCCTGCAATAACTTAGCCTAAACATTTAGTCTGAGGCTATAAAAGGACGACGAGACAGAGCAAAAAAAAAAAGGGGGGGGGGGGCGGCAACAACTAATCTCTAAGTCAATGCTCCATTCTATGGCCCATTATCCAGCGTCAGGAGAAAAAACCACCTAGGAAGAGAGAAATCACAGTTATGTACTAACCTCAGGAATGTCTAACTCTGCATAGCGTTCATAGCACCCATCTGCATTCTCACCACTGGTCCAGTCACCATAGACAAGATCCCGTTGCTCCCAAAACAGTGCTGAGGTGACATTAAAATCTGTAAAGTGCTCATGCTCTGAGATATACACGTGAAGATCCTGCAGGGAGAAGAGAAGAGGGTTGCTTCTGGCAGACAGCTCAGCATGATGGTGACATTAAAATACTGAAGGGTGAGTGGGTGGGTGGAAGGCGATACTCTGCCAGGAGCAGATAGCCACTCATGGATGGAACGCCAACTGAAATGCTGTTTTACTTACCTGTGAAGCGTGGTTCTGCTCTGACAAGTGGCCCCGTTTGTCTCAGCAGATGGCTCACAAGAGAGCAGAGTTAGAACTTCTGGCTAAAGTAAGTTTCTCCTGCTTTTGACTCCTGTTAACCATACAGAGGCAGCACAGGAATGAGAGGGGAACCTGGAGTCTGTTGTGGCTCGCGTGTCATCAGGATCTTTAGCTGCATGACAACTGCCAAGTCCTGCCCTGTCATAGCTATGCACTCCACGCAGGGCAACAGGGTTGCAAAGATTATGCACCTGCACAATCTTTATTGGTGAGCCAGAAAGACCACAGTTGATTCAGATCCCACGATGGGTTTACAAGGAAAACAGCTACGAAATCACAAAGAGCTTGTCTACATGGGAAAGTTATACCAGTATAAGCTAAGGTCTGAATCTAAGGGCTTGGCTACACTTGAAATTTCAAAGCGCTGTTGTGGGAATGCTCCCATGGCAGTGTTTTGAAGTGAGAGTGGCCACGTGCGAATCCACCTCCACAAGGGGATTAGCTCGGAGCCTGTCCACACTAGTGCTTTAAAGCACTCAGACTTGCTGTGCTCAGGGGGGTGATTTTTCACCCCCCTGAACCAGCAAGTTAGAGTGCTATAAAGCACCAGTGTAGCGAACCCCTAAATAGCTCAAGTTATACAAGTATAACTTGCTGTAGATTCCCATAGAACAGGGCTTTTTTTCCAATTTAGTTTATGTTGCTTGGGAAGGGGTTTAAACTAAACTGGTAAAAAATCCACTCTTATTCCGGAATAAGATTGTCTGCACAGGGAGTTATACAGGTATAGTTATACAGGTTTAATTACACCTGTACAACTGCAAACTCTCCTATGTAGACAAGCCTCAAGGGCTTCTACATACAGCACTTCAGTGTGCATTACTTTAAAAGGGACCAGGTAACTACCTTCACTGACCGGAGGGACATATCTAGGCTAGAATTTTTCTATCAACGTGGCGCTGTCTACACTGTGGTTAGGCTCCAAGTGTGTCTACACTACCCACCAGATTGGAGGGGAATCAATCAGGGGTCGATTTATCGTGTCTAGTTAGAGCGCTCTCTCATAGTCAACTCCCATACTCCACTGCCACAGGAGGCGCAGGTGGAGTTGACGCGGGAGTGGCAGCAGTCGGCTCAGTGCCGTGAAGATGCCCCCGTAAGTCGATCTAGGTATGTCGACTTCAGCAACGCTATTCTCGCAGCTGTGCTGCTGCAGCCGCACCATTGTCAGATGCACTGTGTGGCTATTCTTTATCACCATGAGAGACCTCTCCTGGTGACAAAATAAAACCACCCGCAATGAGGGGCAGCAGCTTCATCGACGGACGTAGCGCCGTCCACACCAGCTATTTTTGTCACGAAAACTTTTGTCCTTTAGGGGGGTGTTTTTTCACACCCCTGAGCAACAAAGGTTTTAGCAATGAAAGTGCCAGTGTAGAGACAGCCTTATGTCGGCATAGCTATGCCTCTCAGGGTGTGGATTTTTCACCCCCCCCAAGACACACAGCCACACTGACATAAAATCTTAGTGTAGACCAAGCTTAAGACAGAGAACATGGAATAAGTTCTGTGATGTGACAAATCCATCTATGCTCTGAGGCCACCGTACAAATCAGAAGAACTGCTGCAAATCTATGTGCTTATGACACTGTCAAACAACAGACTTCAAAACATGAGCGAGTGAGATCACCTAAAGTGGGAAATGCACTAGTGTTACCTGGTCCCTTTTAAAGTTAAGAAAACAGAGAGAATGAATGAGCACCTTGCTTCACATGGGGCAGAAGGTTAGGGGGAGGGCACCACATACTCCATGTCAAACTGAGACACTCCCTGCATCCCACACAGAAGGTTACAGAGCCAGCTTCAGTGGCTCATCTCCCTGGCTCTCAGCTGCTACACCATTCTCCAGACAGCCGTGCTTACTGCCTGCACTTCCAGCTTCCCTGCTGCCAATTAGCCCCTAACTCTGGACCCTGACCCCTATAGCTTTGTCCCGTGAAGCAATGCAGGGGACACATGCTGGAATCCAATCAGCTTTCCACTCCTGGGGAATGCTGCAGAGCAAGAGGTGGATGCAGACAGGATCCAACAGGGCAGGGAGACAAGATAGAACACCAGCACTCAGCCACAGCAAAGTGGCAAAACCCACAGCAAAAAACTCCTCCTCGACAGCTTGGAAACATCTGAAGTTTGCAGAGGCAGACCATGGAGTCCACAGGGTTCTGACTGAATGGGGGTTCACCCCTTAAAGCTCTTTTGGCTCTCTGCAGCCTTGCACCAGCATCACAGTGGCAGTTTCTGCTTGTCTCACAGTTTTAAAGTTACAGGACTAGAAACCTACATTTTTTAAAAAACAAGAGCTGAGATTCTGAGCCCAAAGCCGCAGCAAGAGGCGAATACCCGGGGCTGTGGTTAGAGGCACAGGCCTAGGAGACAAAAGACTGCAGCTCGACACTGGTCTGCCACAAGTTTCCCACCTGACTTCTGACAAGACCTCTTGTGTGAAAATGAGGGAGGGGGGGAACGATGTGCGGGCAGGAAGTGGGTGCGGCTGCACAAAACCAGGGTGACATGCAGAGAATTCTGGTCAGTCAATGGGAAAGAACGGTGAACTTGCAGCGTCCTGTTGGCGCTGGCCCATTTGGGAAGTGCTGATCAGCGAGAATTACGGAGCTGACAGGGAGCAGTCAGCTGGGTGCATGCTTTACAAACTTCGCTGGCCATGCTCAGTGTGTGATGTCCAAACCCAGTGTCCACCAGAAAGAGGCAAGACACTGCTGCCTAGCTTTCAAACCTCCACTAGTTCAGCTCCAGGGCTGCTTGAATAAAGGTCACAGGAATCTGACAGGGGCAGTTTAGGGCTCATTGCCCAGTCAAGCTGCTCAAACTTCAGAGCTCGAGCCCCCAGGTCTCCTAACCAGCACCTGGCTGATTGCTGGGGGAAGAATGTTTCCCTACCACATCCTTCTCTGCATCCCACCATGGATGGAAACTAGAAAGAACTCTTCCAAACTCCTATCCTTTAATGGAAGGAAGTTATTTCAGGGCTCAAAACCACTAGCCAGGAAATCATAGTTTGGGGAACAAGGTGTCCCTTACACACACAGGACAAGATTTTGCCACTGGCTCCCACTTTTCCTCCCTTTAAACCTCTCATTCATTTCCCCCATCCCCACATATTCTCTCACTTCCCCATCCTACTTCTGAGGGAATTCTGCACCACTGCACCTGCACAGAATTTATGTCCCCTGCAGATTTCTTTGCTTCTCTGCAGAAAAATGACTGACAGGGAAGCAAAGGGAATCCACAAGAGCAGTCATACAACCCACCCCTCCCCAGCAGTATGTTTTACGTGCCCAGGGCAGCTGGCAGAGAGATAAATCACTCTGGGGCAGAAGGCAGGACTGGGGAAGACCCAGCTGGTGGCTCCTGTCCAGTGCTGGGTTCAATTGTTAGTCCCAGCTGGGGAGGACGGGACTTCCTCTTCCCCTGCACAGCATCCAGGGATGGGTCAGACTCATCCCCAGATTTCTCCCCAGTCTTCAGGAAGCTCTGCAAACACCTTCCCCCACACTCCCTTCCTGAGCCCATCGCTTGTCAGCTGCAGGGGGAGGGATCACTGTACAGGGAGCTGCTCCCCCATCCACCCAACCTCTAGGCACCCAGACTTCCTCATACACAGGACCCTCCCTCTGAGCCTCATTCCCTCCACCACCACGCACCTTGATCCCAACCCCACTGAGACCCAATCCCCCAAGATCTGAACCCTGCATTGAACCCCTTACAGCCAGACCACCCTGCTGAGCTCTATTCCACCTACACCCAGACCCCCTTCCCCTACTGAGCTCCAATTATCTTCACCTGGACCCCCTGCAGAGTTCCATTACCATTGCACACAAACCCCCCCCCCTCCCAAACTCATGCATCCAGATCCCCTCCACACCCAGATCTCCCACTGAGCTGCCTGTACCCAGACTGCCCCACAGAGACCCCCCTCAACCCATGGATCCCCCCCCCCCATGATAAACCCCCCCACATTTGGATCATGCCAAACAGAGCCAGTCTGCCTGCCCACACCTGGTGCACCTGGCACAGAGGGGCAGGGCCCTGGGGGTTTGTCTGGGGGAGGCCTGGTCTTTGCACTGAACCCAGGGTCAGATGCAGCCTCACCGCTGAGTTCATGTCACAGGGAGGAGCTGCTGAGTGACCTCCCTCCTCTATGCAGCCAGTGGCCTGTGGTCCCTAATGCTAATGCCATTTATTTGACCAATAAAAATTTGCAGAATTTTAAAATATTCTGTGCAGAATTGGTAATTTTTGGACACAGAAAGCCCACAGGAATACCACTTCAATTCCCTCAGAGCTAGGCCTGGGTTTTCCCATGCCCTAGTACTCCTACAAGTGCTGCTCCCTTCAACCCATCATCTAGCCCCCTGTTGCACTGCTTGCCCCGTTGGTTACCTGACCACCAGTCAGGTACACTGACACTCAAACTACCCTGCTCTCACAGGGACGATCCCAGTAGCTGCAGCAGCTCCCACCTGGCCATGCCCAAGAGAGAAAGGAAAGTATCGGAAATAGTTTATATGCAGGAGAGGAAGGTTGCTAAGTTCCCTCCATGCCAACCTCCAGCACTGAGGAAAAAGGCTGCTCAGGAAGTGGCTGTCACCCCGGGAAAAGTCCAATACGGAAAGAGGAGCAGTGACTATGCAGCAGGCTGGGAATTGGAGACACCCTTGGTGCAGAAGAAAGGCAAGTCACCTTCCCACCCCTAGATTCTTTCTGGGGCAGGGGGAACTGGAACCAGGCCCACCTAACTCAGCCCAAGTTCACTCCAATCAGAATACACTGAAAAAAATGTCCTTGCCTTTGGAATTCATCAGCTGCACAAAGTTAAGTGTACCAAAGTATGACACCCCCCCAAAAAAAAACCCTTCCCAGAAACACTCTCCCTACCACACACCCCTTCCCAGAACCAGCCCTCTCCCCTCAGTTGCATCATTTGCTTTTTCAATGTTATTTTTTATAACCACGAAGGCTAGAAACTTTTTTTTAAAGGAAAGCTGAGATTCTGGAACAAGTCTATGACATGGGGAGGTGGGGGGTGGGAATCTGCAATTCTGTGCAACACAGGAGACCCCTACTGCCCTTCTAGAGCATCTTGAGGATTTGGGCCTGTGTCAGATACACCTGGACTAATTCAGTCTTGCCATCCCTGGGAGATGGTATCATTTTCCAAGGCGGGGCACTGAGGTGACGCGACTTACACCGGGTCACATAGTGGCAGCGCAAGGTTAGTTTTCCAGAGTTCTAGTCCCAGTGTCTTGCACTAATGACTATCATTCTGGAACAGGATGATAGATACCTGGACCCCGGGCCATATTTGCCCTACATCTGAGACTGGCAGTAACAACTGTCCGATACCCCTGCAGTTGCAGTGACTACCCCTACTCAGACCCTGGGTCAGCACACAAGTCTGCTTCTTTCACCATTACCATTAAAGTGTCTTTAGGGAAAAGGTTGCGGCTCGGAACGTGGGATGCTCCGCCAGCGCTAGTCTGATCCTGTGGCGCCGGCCCACGACGGAACCAACTGCTGATGGCCCAGATGATAAAGATCCTATGGAAAAAAGAGGGGGAGTGAATTAACACGGACATGTTACCCAATGCTTTCTGCCACCGCCAAATGCCCCCTTAATCACATAACAGAACCCTGTACACCAAGCCTTCAACTGATGACAGATCTGATAGGACGACTGTGCTCGTTGTATGGTCAGCCAGCTCTGTAAGGAAGAAACTTTCGCTGGTTTCTCTCAGTCACATCACTTTCTCAGAGTTACAGCCTGCGGTCATGAGGCCCAGCCAGGGCAAACTGGTTCTGTGCCAGTTCATGGTTAGACTCCTGCTGAGCAACACTATGAAAAGCTGACTAGGTCTGTGCTGGGAACTAAAACCAACTACGTTCAGTGGGTGCCGTCGATACACACAGCTGGGTTGGGAGAGCTGGGAGAACACCCACTGAGAGGAACGGGCTATGTCACACCTTTACAAGCCTCATGTGTGCAGAACATGAACCCCTATGTTAGGCTCCAATGTGGGGTCTCAAGTGTCTACTCCCACTTGCTGTCTCTAGCTGGTAGATGTACTCTTCATAGCCCCTCTATCACCATGTTCCTCCTCCCTCTGGCCCTTCTAGTTCTACCATGGCATGGAGAGGCTGGGTAGAGTTGGTAGCTAAGAAGCAGCAAGGTGTGCCAAGCAGAAGGCTCCCATATGCCCCACAGTCATAACCTTTTCACTGTCACCACCACTTCAAGATAAGACCAAGGGAAATTCACTGCCAAATAACTTAAAAGCAGAACAATGGTTGCCTTGTGTTCTACAAGACTCTGAAGTGGGGACTACCTTTGTAGTTCCTGATTTTCAGAAGTTTAGCTTTCCTCCACATTCTGGAAGGGTAAAATGCAGCATTCACCAGACAGCCTGAGCTCTGCTTCCGCAGTCCAAATAGTCCATGAAAAAGCCACATACATGAGAGGTGTCCAGTGAACTCTCACACCATTCGACAGAGCAAGTGAGAATTTAGGGGGATATACAGAAGTTGGCAGTGAAGTCAGCTTTAAATTAAATACCCAAACTATTTAACTTCCAAAGTATTGGGAGGCAATGCTGACACCTGAAAATAAACTATAGCAATACCAGGCACTGAGAGAAGCCTAAATCTCACAGAGAAATCTGCAGCACTGGATCCCTACATAGTTGATTCCAAGGCCAGAGGGGACCACTGTGATCAACTAGTCTGACCTCCTGTAGAGCAGTGGTCCCCAACCTTTTTATCTCCGCGGACCGGTCAACGCGGCGCAGTCAATGCTTGCGGACCGGGAGGTTTTTTTATTTTTTCCCGCGGCGCGGCCGAGCCTTATGTCCGCCGAAAAGCCGCCGATTTAAAGCAACATGCGTGTCGCTTTTATATTTTTCACTACGGCGCTGCGGACTCCTGTATGTCCGCCGAAAAGCCGCCAGAAACGGAAACCAGGGACCGGACCGGCCGATGCGGAAACCACAGCGGCCGATACAAAGGGTAAGGCGGCCGCGGCCCGGTACCAATTGCTCCACGGACCGGTACCGGGCCGCGGACCGGGGGTTGGGGACCACTGCTGTAGAGCACAAGCCAGAGAACTGCCCCAAGATAATTCCTTTTGAACTACAACCTATCAAAGAAACGCTACTCAAGCCTTTGAGCTAAGAGAGGGCTTGCCAAGTAGATATTACAACGGATTTTGTGCACTTAATACTGAAACAGCTAACTCTAGGTGTGGCAAATTTCCAAGTGGGAAGTTCTTCCTGACAGCCCTTCTGCAAGCTCATTTGCCTTAAGTTGAAAAGTTAACAGTTCCAATCCTTCCACGGTTCAGTACCGCAGAGGTATGCCAGTTACAAGACTAAGTGCCACAGCCAATAGTTACACTGAAGACTACTTAGGGAAATTTATTTTCTAGAGCAGTTAGCTTTAAAAATGTGTTAAGGATACAGAACCAAGAGAGGACGGACATTTCAGGCACCGACTGTGTGTGCTGAAGTTTGTGTCCTGCAAGTCTTGCATCTACTCCGAGTGCCACATTCCAAGCTCAACGTCTTTATCTGACCAGCCCAAGTCACTGGGCTGAATTCACACATCTGCTCTGGTGAATGCAAGCTTCCACCCTTACCCTTCTAGGCCTCTGCTCTACTCTCACCTCACCTGCTGTCCCCACCCTAACTTTGCGACAGTGCAAGCCCCAGGGTACACTACACCGTAATTTAAAAAACCCACAACACCGAGTCTCAGAGCTCAGGTCAGCTGGCTCAGGCTTGGTCTACACTAGGAGGAAGGGTAGACAAAAGATTCACATAGCTGAAGTTGCGTATAACGTAGCTGAAGTCTGCGCGTCTTAGGCTGACGTACCTGTCGTCCTCACGGCAGCTGCCGACTCCCCCGTCGACTCCAGCTTGTGCCTTCTGGCGAGCTGGAGTTCCAGAGTCGACGGAAGTGCCTTTGGTGATTGATTTATCGTGTCTTGACGAGACGCGATAAATCGATCGCCAATAGATCGATCACTACCTGCTGATTAGTGAAAACAGACCCTCAGGCTCATGGTCTCAGGCTGTGCGACTACAAATAGGGTAGACACAGGCTGGAACCTGGGCCCTGAGACCCTCTCCCCTTCTGGAGTTTCACAGCCCTGCAGCCCAAGCCCCTGAGCCTAAGTCAGTTGATGTGCCATTGGTTTTTTATTGCCGAGTAAACATATCCTCAGAGCCCCTACTGTTCCACATGCCAGCCTGGCCCATGCATGGAACAACTCCCCCCAACTCTACTACCCCTGTGACTAGGAGATAGGTTTGTTCAAATCCCTGGATGTTTGTAGATGGAAGGCCAGGGCATGAAGGACCTATGAGGCTAAAAGAGGGTGGGGCGGGGCAGACAGGGGAGAGCTTCTTCAAAAGTGGAGGGCAGTGGAAGCCACAGAGGAGTTTGGATTCTGCAGCCCCTTGTGGTGGTCCTTAGTCTGCTGCCCACTATAGCAGGGTTTCTCAAACTGGGGGTCGCGACCCCCCGGGGGGTCGCCGAGTGCTCCCCGGGGGGTCGCGAGCTCCTGCCGCCGCAACTCGCGGCGACAAGGGCTGGGGCGCAGCCAGCAGCCCGCCCATGGCGGGCGGGCTGCCAGCTGTGCCCCGGCCCCCAGTCCCCACCGCGGGTGGGCTCCCGGCTGTGCGGCGGCCCCCAGTCCCCCCAGCGGGCGGGCTGGCACACACCCGGCAGCCCGCCTGCGGCGGAGACAGGGGGGCGGCACGCAGACCCGACAGCAGCCCGCCGGCAGCTGCAGGGACCGGGGGGGGCGGTGTGCGGACCTGGCAGCAGCCCGCCGGCAGCCGCGGGGACCGGCGCGCGGACCCGGCAGCAGCCCGCCGGCAGCCGCGGGGACTAGGGCCGGGGTGCAGCTGGCAGCCCAGCGGGGGGGAGAGGGGGGCACTTTTAAAAAAAAATATCTGCGGTTTTTCGGCGGAGGGGGTCGCGAGGGGCCGCCGGAGCACAAAAAGGGGTCGCGGTCTCAACAAGTTTGAGAACCACTGCACTATAGCCATGTCATATTGGTTGAGAGGGGAGCGCACGCTGCCATGTGCTGGATATACAGAGACTCGAGGGCAGGGTGGAGAGCAAGTGAAGTCCTGCTACAACCCACAGGCTTGAGGACAAGTACACATTCCCTTTGTGCTTTGTCAAGATGAAAAACAGCTGTGACCACTGCTCATCCTGCTAATCAGAACTGTCTCACTGGTCCCACATGCTTCCCCATCAGTTTCTGGAATCCACCTGTTGTATCATGTCTGTCTTGGACTGTAACCTCTTTGGGGGCAGGAAGATTAATTGATTCCAAGGCCAGAAGGAACCACTGTGATCATCCAGTCTGATCTTCTGTATTCCACAGGCCAGAGAACTGCCCCCAAACCATTCCTAGAACAGAGCTTCTAGAAAAACATCCTGATTTAAAAATGGACAGTGATGGAGATCCCCAGCCCTTGGTAAACTGTTCCAATGGTTAATTACTCTCATTGGCCCAATCAGAATTTGTCTAGCTTCAACTTCCAGTTAGTGGATCATATTAAACCTTTCGCAGCTAAACTGAAGGGCCCATTATTAAATATTTGTTCCCCATTCAGGTGTTTATAGACTAATCAAATTGCTCCTGAGGTCTCTCTTTATTAAGCTAAATAGATTGAGCTCATCGATTCTCTATTCCTTTAATCACTCCCATGGCTCTTCTTGGATTTATCAACATCCTTCTTGAATTATAGACAACAGAACTGGACACAGGGTTCCAGCAGCAGTCACGCCAGTGTCAAATACAGACATAAAAGACCCTCTACCCTACTTGACATTCCCGTTTACGCATCCCAGGATTGCATCAGCTCTTCTGGACACGGTCATACTGGGAGCTCATGGCAGCTGATTCTCCACAATCCCCAAACATTTTACAGTGTCAGTGTTTCCCAGGACAGAGTTCCCCATCCTGTAAGTATGGCCTAAGACTCAGCCAGTCTAAGGGGAAAAACAATTGAAGACAGTTGGCAGTTTTTCAAAGAGATGTTATTAAGGACACAAGAGCAAACTATCCCACTGTGTAGGAAGTATAAGAAGTATGGCAAGAGACCACACTGGCTTAACCAGGAGATCTTCAATGATCTAAGACTCAAAAAAAAGAGTCCTACAAAAAGTGGAAACTCAGTGAAATTATAAAGGATGAATATAAATACCACAAGTACGTAGGGACAAAAGTAGAAAAGCCAAGGCACCAGACGAGATCCAACTAGCTAAGGATATAAAAGGAAACAGGAAAACATTCTACAAATGCGATTAGAAGCAAGAGGAAGACCTAGGACAGAGTAGGCCCATTACTCAATGAGGGGGGGGAAGACGATAAAAAAAAAAATGTGGAAACGGCAGAGGTGCTTAACTTCTCCGTTTCGGCTTTCACCTAGAAGGTTGGTGGCAGTTGGACATCCAACATCGTGAATGCCAGTGAAAATGAGGTAGGATCAGAGTCTAAAACAGGGAAAGAACAAATCAAAATTACTTAGACAAGTTAGATGTCTTGAAATCACCAGGGCCTGATGAAATGCATCCTGAGGTTCCCATAGGCCCCACCTGAGCTGATTGAGGAGATACCTGAGCCATTAGCAACTATCTTTGAAAAGTCATGAAATACGGGAGACGTTCCAGAAGACTGGAAAAGGGCAAATATAGTGTCCATCTATAAAAAGGAAAATAAGGACAACCTGGGGAATTACAGACCAGTCAGCTTAATGTCTGTACCCGGAAAGACAATGGAGCAAATAATTAAGCAATCACTTCACAAATAGAGAAGATGAGGTGATAAATAAGTCAGCATAGATTTGTGAAGAACAAATTGTGGCAAACCAACTGGATAGCTTTCTTTGACAGGGTAACAAGCCGGTAAATGTGGTATACCTTGACTTAAGTAAGGCTTTGGATACTGTCTCGCATGACCTTCTCATTAAAAAAACAGGGAAATATAGCCTAGATGAAGCTACTATAAGGTGGGTGCATAACAAGTTGGAAAATCATTCCCAGAGAGTAGTTATCAGTGGTTCACAGTCATGCTGGAAAGGCGCAACGAGTGGGGTCACACAGGGATCCGTTCTGGGTCCAGTTCTGTTCAATATCTTCAATTATTTAGGTAATGGCACAGAGAGGACACTGATAAAGTTTGCGGACGATACCAAGCTGGGAGGGGTTGCAAGTGCTTTGGAGGATAGGATTAAAATTCAAAATGATCTGGACAAACTGGAGAAATAGTCTGAAGTAAATAGGATGAAATTCAAGAAGGACAAATGCAAAGTACTCCATTTAGGAAGGAGCAACCAGTTGCACATGTACAAAATGGGAAATGGCTGCCTAGGAAGGAGTACTGAGGAAAGGGATCTGGGGGGTCATAGTAGATTACAAGCTAAATATGAGTCAACAGTGTAATGCTGTTGCAAAAGAAGTAAACATCATTCTGGGAGGTATGAGCAGGAGTGTTGTAAGCAAGACATGGGAAGTAATTCTACCGCTCTACTGATTAGGCCTCAACTGGAGTGTTGTGTCCAGTTCAGGGCAACACAGTTCAGGAAAGATGTGGACAAATTGGGGAAAGTCCGGAGAAGAGCAACAAAAGTAATTAAAGGTCTAGAAATCATGACCTATGTGGGAAGACTGAAAAAACTGGGTTTGTCAGAGAAAAGATAGAGGAGATTTAACAGTTTTCAAGTACATAAAAGGTTGTTAACAAGGAGGAGGGAGAAAAATTGCTCTTAACCTCGGAGGATAGGACAAGAAGCAGTGGGCTTAAATTGCAGCAAGGGCAGTTTAGGTTGGACATTAGGAAAAATCTGCTGTCAGGGTGGTTAAGCGCTAGAATAAATTGCCTAAGGAGGTTGTGGAATCTCCATCATTGGTGATTTTTAAGAACAGATTAGATTAACACCTATCAGAGGAGGTCTAGATATTTAGTTTGGACTGGACTAGATGACTTGTCGAGGTATCCTTCCAGTTCTGTGACAGCGGTTCTCAAAGTGGGGGTTGTGATCCCTCGGGGGGGGAAGGGGGGCACTGAGCGTCTCCCAAGGGGTCGCGAGCCCCTGTGAAGCCGCCAAATTGATTATTTCTAAATTTGGCGGCTTTTCGGCAGATATACCCACTCTCCCGATTCTCCACCAAAGTGCTTCCAAAAGCAGAAGCAATCACTTCGGCAGAGAGTCGGGAGCGCTCAGAATGTCTGTCGAAAAGCCGCGGAATGCGGAAGTAATCAATTTGGCAGACACACAAGGGTCGCGCCGACAAGCCGCCAGTGAAAAAAGGGTCATGGTTCTCACAAATTTGAGAACCACTGTTCAAACTTTTACAGCCTACAAGTCATAGAATTGCTTTGTTTTTGAGTGCAGTTATGTAACAAAAAGATTTTACCTTTTAAAGTTGCACTTTCATGATAAAAAGATTGTATTATGATACTTGTACGAAGCGAAATGAAAAATACTACTGTAGTTTATCATTTTTACAGTGCAAATATTTGTAACAATAAAAAGTGAGCACTGTACACGTTGTATTCTGTGTTGTAGTTTAAATCAATATATTTGAAAATGTGGAAAAACATCCAAAAATAGTTCATAAATGTCAACTGGTATTCTATTGTTTAATAGTGCAATTAAAACTGTGATTAGTTGCAATTATTTATTTTTTTTTAGTTAATCGAGTCAGTTCACTGCAATTAATCAACAGCCCTATTTTTAATCTCTTGTCATATGGAAGCCACTAATCATTTTTGTTGCCCTTCTCTGTATCTATCCCAATTCTAATCTTTTTTTTTTAAAATGATGGGGTGACCAGATTGGCAAACAGTACTCATGACATCGGCATACCATGGATTAATATAGAGGCATTATGATATTTTCTGTTTTATTGTCTATCCCTTTATTAATGGTTCCTAACATGGTTAGCTTTTCTGACTGCAGCAGCACACTGCACAGATGTTTTCAGAGAACTAGCCACGATATCTCCAAGATCTTTCTTGAATGGTAACTGCTAATTTAGAGCCCATCATTTTGTGCATATAGTTGGGATTTATGTTTTCCAGTCTCCATTCCTTTGCACTTACCATTGGATTTTACCTGCCATTTTGTTACCCAGCCATCCAATTTAGTGAAATCCCTTTGTAACTCTTCATAGTCTGCTCTGGACTGACATATTTTGAGTAATTTTGTATCGTCTGCAAATTTTACCACCTACACTGTTTACCCCTTTTCCTAGATCATTTATGAATATGTTGATCATCACTGAACAGACTCTGCAGAACATTGCTATTTACCTCTCTCCATTCTGAAAACTGACCATTTATTCCTACGCTTTGTTTCCTATCTTTTAGTCAGTTACTGATCTATGAGAGGAACTTTCCTCTTATCCCATAAATGCTTATTTTGCCTAAGAGCCTTTGGTGAGGGGCCTTGTCAAAGACTTTCTGAAAGTCTAAGCACACTGTATCCACTGGACACCCCCCCCCCCTTGTCAACAGATTAATTGATCCTCTTCAAAGAATTCTAATAGATTGGTGAGGCACGATTTCCATTTATAAAAGCCATGTTGACTCTTCCCCCAACCTGTCTTAAATAGAGGCCTGTTCCAGTCTTAAACGAATGAAATTAATTTAGAAGCATGGTAGAGGCCTACACAAGCCTGGAAAGATTGTCTAGTCTGTAAAATACTTGTTCTAACTCTGGGGGCTGGGAGCTAATCAGCATCAAGGTGAATGAGAATCTTTAACCTAAGCTATTTCAGTTCCTATGGGACTTATTTTTTCCTTGTATTTCCAATGCTCCTGACTTTCTACATCTCTCCTCTTCCCAATATTTGAGCCCATGACTCTCAATTCACACAAATCAAACTGCTTTCATCATCACCGGGAGAAATCTCATCTGAAACTAATCATGTATATTCTCTCACAGTGGCTGTGCAAACGTTAAAGACATTTTTTTGACTCTACCACATCTGCAAAACCTCCAGCAGCAATTTCTTTCAGATAACAATTAACCTGATTAATTGACATTCTTTCCACATGCTGACTGCTGTGAAGCCTTCCTGTTCCCAACAAAACTGAGCAGATTTAACTAAAACTGTGCAGTCACAGAGGCAGGACTATCTCTGAAGAAAACAGACACTTGGCTCTCTCCAGTCACGTTTTGACTAGTGTTGTTCACTCAGATTCCGGATGTCCTGGGACACTCTACCCAACCCATACTTTATCTCTTCCTTCAATGCTGCTGAAGGTTATTTGAGAACATTAACATTTACTTAGAGAAAGGCAGGATGCTCACTGCTCTAGTGGACACATCTCTTCAGACTCTGCACAAAAGCTCTCACTTGATGCGGACAGTCTCTCCAGTGATGAACTAATACCTAAATTACCATTTTTGGTTATGACAATGGAAGAGCTGTGATGAAACATTCAGAAGTAGCTCTATGCCTCACACTCCCCACTGTCACCAGGGCTATGATCTGGGTATCTCACAGAGACTAGGCTGATTACCTCCTTTCAGTAATAGATACAGATTAGGTGCCTGTGCCAATACTAGATCATAAGGCATTAATTGCTCAACTGCAGTGCATGATAGAGTGAAAAATCTGAGCTCAGGTGGCTTTGTTCTTCTTCCTCCCACCTGGAGAAGTCCCAGAGGTTAATGTTAGGCAATGCTCAACAGCTGCTCAAAGTGATCTCAGATGAGGGAGTCTGCAGCGTTCTATGTGATATGAGACTGGTGGCAGAGCTGGGGGGTGAAGCACTGAACTGGGGGTGAAGTGCTGTCAGTATGCAGATGACCCCAACTTCATATATTTATCTCAGCCCAGAACACGTCTTGCTCTTGCAGCGGTGGCTGGGCTGTGGGGTTTCTCAGAAGATCAGAGGAGTGGGAATTTTTAGTTGTCAATGTTTCCTTCCCAAATGGCAGTTTTGAATATAGGATGGGATCTGTTGATGTTTTGTTATTAAATGTATTTGTAACAACTCTCAGAGCACCCACAGCCAGGGGCAAGGGACTCAGAGGCCCAACTGAAATTAACATCAGGTTAATACATGATGAGAAGAGGGCAGCTGGGGAATCAGCCAGGGCTCACCTGAACAATACTCCTTTGATGACCTGCCAGGCATTGGGAGCTTGCTGCTGTGGCTGGTTCTGCTGCTGGGTCTCTGCAGTCAGGGCCCCCGCTGCGGTTCCATTACTTGTTACCTGCTTTGGAGGGAATTGCAGAGAGGGGCTGGTAAGCTGTGCATAGAGCAGCAGATTGTCTTGTATTGCTGGTGGGAAATGGCCACATGATGGGCAGTGCCAGGTGGGTCCCCCAGCTGGCTGCACAGGACAAGCCCCCATCCATGGCCGCTGGGAGAACCCAGAGCCCCAATCTGGACCTAGCAGGGGGGAAAACACAGGAGGCTCCCATGGATCCCAGTACTAAAGGACCCGGGCCATAGCAGAAAGGATAGGGCAGTCCAGGCGGGAGCGAGCGTGGGGGGGGGGGGGGGGTGAAGGGAGGCGGCGGGGAGCTGAGTCGGTACAACCTGGCGAGGAAGGGGACTGAGGGGCTCGGGAAGCGGTGCGGCGAGGAGAGGAGGCGGGCGGGAGGCGTCCGAGGAGCGGAGCCGAGTCCGGCGTGGCAAGGGAGGGATGAGGCGGGAGGGCCCGGGGAGGGGAGCCGAGTCCGGCGTGGCAAGGGGGGGAAGGGGCGGGAGGGCCCGGGGAGGGGAGCCGGCCCGGCGGGGGAAGGGGCGGGAGGGCCCGGGGAGGGGAGCCGGCCCGGCGGGGGAAGGGGCGGGAGGGCCCGGGGAGGGGAGCCGGCCCGGCGGGGGAAGGGGCGGGAGGGCCCGGGGAGGGGAGCCGGCCCGGCGGGGGAAGGGGCGGGAGGGCCCGGGGAGGGGAGCCGGCCCGGCGGGGGAAGGGGCGGGAGGGCCCGGGGAGGGGAGCCGGCCCGGCGGGGGAAGGGGCGGGAGGGCCCGGGGAGGGGAGCCGGCCCGGCGGGGGAAGGGGCGGGAGGGCCCGGGGAGGGGAGCCGGCCCGGCGGGGGAAGGGGCGGGAGGGCCCGGGGAGGGGAGCCGGCCCGGCGGGGGAAGGGGCGGGAGGGCCCGGGGAGGGGAGCCGGCCCGGCGGGGGAAGGGGCGGGAGGGCCCGGGGAGGGGAGCCGGCCCGGCGGGGGAAGGGGCGGGAGGGCCCGGGGAGCGGAGCCGGCCCGGCGGGGGAAGGGGCGGGATGGGCCGGGGAGCGGAGCCGGCCCGGCGGGGGAAGGGGCGGGAGGGCCCGGGGGGGGGAGCCGGGCGAAGCAGTTGAGGGGCCGGGGGGACTGACTCCGGCCCGCGAGCGGGAGGCTCAAGGGACCCGGCGCCGCTACCTGCTCCGGGCTGGAACCAGGAAGCGCCGCCTCCGTCTCCGGCGCCGCCATCTTGCTGCGCCGATACCTGCGCTGCTCTCGCGAGAAGCTGCTGCCGGGCCCGCCCCTGTTTGCGGATCACATGATGGCTTGGTCAGGTGACTGTCGCTCGCGGGAGGAGCCCCGCCCCCTCCCGGCCGCAGGACGCGGAGTTGAACTGTGGGGAGAGTTGAGCAGGCGGGAGCTAAACCGGGGGGGCTCAGCCGGGCGTGGGGAGCAGTGGCGGGGGAGGGGGCTCAGCCGGGCGGGGGGAGCAGTGGCGGGGGAGGGGGCTCAGCCGGGCGGGGGGAGCAGTGGCGGGGGAGGGGGCTCAGCCGGGCGGGGGGAGCAGTGGCGGGGGAGGGGGCTCAGCCGGGCGGTTGGGAGTAGTGGAGGGGGAGGGGGCTCAGCCGGGCGGGGGGAGCAGTGGCGGGGGAGGGGGCTCAGCCGGGCGGTTGGGAGTAGTGGAGGGGGAGGGGGCTCAGCCGGACGGGGGGAGCAGTGGAGGGGGAGGGGGCTCAGCCGGGCGGGGGGGAGCAGTGGAGGGGGAGGGGGCTCAGCAGGGGAAGAGGAGGGGGAGGGAGCTGAGTATGTAGTGGGGCGGAGGGGCAGCTGAGCAGGGGGAGTGTAGTTAGTGGGGAAGCTGAGCTGGAGGGGGCATAGTGGGGTAGGTGGGGGTGGGGAGCTGAACTAGTGAAGGGTGTGGGAGGTGTCAGCTTTCATCTCTTATTGTATGTGCCATTAAATGTGTCCCTTCCGCTACAGCTAAAACCTTCAGTGTGGGGCCTGACTGCTCAATCCAGAGGGTGCTGCTCACAGTCTCTGCACCTGGGGAGATAGCACTTCCCTATCTCAAAATGGGGTTGTGAGGCTCCATATAGAGCTGCTCATACTAGAGTGCTTTGGGTCAGATAAGGGCCTTAGGTAAACAGGTTACATTGTTTTAAATCAAAGCCATTCACATCACTGATTGTACCCATGATTAACATCACTGATTGTACCCATGATTGAAATCAGCAAGCAGGAAATCTTGCTTTGAATAATCAATTTTAATCTTAATTTGTATTTGTACTGTTCAATTCTTTTCCTAAGGATAGATTGAATCTCATAGGCTGCTAACCATTAAAACATGTTCATTTGCAGCTAAGTATAGTTTTTACACTAAAATGGGTATGACTTGTTGCTAGCCAGGGCGATGTACTATATTACTCATAGACTTTAAGATGCACATTTATGTAATTACATAGCTTAACATCTATTTATTCAGTTTTTTAAGTTTTACATGTTTCTGTTTTGTGAGAAAATACTGACACATTTTACTAGATTAGTTTTTTATTTGTGATGTTTCCAGCTGCATGTGGATGGAAATTAGAATTAAATTTAAAAAAATCATAAAACAGCCTTTTAAAACACTTTAAGAATATGGGAACAGCAATACTGGGTCAGACCAAAGGCCCATCTTGCTCAGTATCCTGTCTTCCAACAGTGGCCAATGCCAGGTGCCCCAGGCAGAATGAACAGAACTGGTAATCATCAAGTCATCCATCCCCTGTCGCCTATTCCCACTTCTCGAAAACGGAGGCTAGGGCAGGGGTTGGCAAACTTTTTGGCCCAAGGGCCAGATCAGGGTTCCAAAATTGTACAGAGGGCGGGGTAGGGAAGGCCTCGCCCCCTATCCGACCCCCACCCAGTTCCTGCCCCAACTGCCCCTCCCCCCCGAATACCCAGCCCATCCTGCTCCATGTCCCCTGAATGCCCCCTCCTGAAACCACCACCTTGGGACCCACCCCCATCTACTCCCTGACAGACCCCTGGACTCCCCCACCCTATCCAACCCTCCTCGTTCCATGTCCCCTGACCGCCCCCACAGAGCCTCTGCCCCATCCACCCCCCTGCTCTGTGTCCCCTGACTGCCCCCTGAATTCCCTGCCCCTTATCCTTACCATGCCACTTACTCCCACCTCTCCCGGAGCCTCAGCGCCCTGTGTCCAGAAGTGGCCCTGGACAGCGCTGCAGCGGCATGGCTTGGGGTGGGGTGTGTGCTCCTGCCGTGTGGCCCACCGGAGCTCGCAGCCCTGCCCCCTTACCACACCGCTCCCAGCAGCAGCTCAGGCCCCGCCGGAGCCACACCACTACAGCATTGTCCTGGGCTGCTCCTGGATGCGGCACACAGAGGCTCTGGGGGATGGGGGAACGGATGCGGTGCTGAAGCTCTGGGATAGCGGGGGAGAGGGAAGAGCAGGGGAGGGGCCTGGGGGTAGCCTCCCCAGACGGGAGCTCGAGGGGCTGGGCAAAATTAGCTCACAAGCCGTAGTTTGCCCACCCCTCAGCTAGGGACTTTACAAAAACCATGTTGCCTCTTCCCCCAACAAATCATGTTCATTGATGTGTCTGACAATTCTACTCTTTACTATAGTTTCAACCAGTTTTCCCAGTACTGAAGTCAGGCTTACCGGCCTGTAATTGCTGGGGTTACCTCAGAGCCCTTTCTTAAAATTGGCATCACATTAACTATCCTCGAGTCATTTGGTACGGAAGCTAATTTGATTGATAGGTTACAGACTATAGTTAGTAGTCCTGCAATTTCACATTTGAGTTCTTTCAGAACTCTTGGGTGAATACCATCTAGTCCTGGTGACTTATTACTGTTTAGTTTATCAAATTTGAAGAAGTTTTGGAACAATCTGGGACAGTTCCTCAAATTTGTTGCCTAAAAAGAATGGCTCAGGGTTATGAAGCACATCCCCAACCCTGATACAGCCCTCAGGCCAAAAGGTTGCCTGCCCCGATTTAACTTCCACTTCTTAAAGGATGCCCTTTTGCCTCTCACTGATTCTTTTGCTCTGTTGCTTACCCACGGTGGCTCTCTTCTGGTTATCTTACTATGTTTTTTAATTTGGGGGTATACATTTAAGTTGAGCCTCTATTATGGTGTCTTTAAAAAAGTTTCCTTGCAGCTTGCAGGGATTTTGGTACTGTACCTTTTAATTTCTGTTTAGCTAACCTCCTCCTTTTTGTGTAGTTCCCCTTTCTGAAATTAAATGCTACAGTGTTGGGCCACTGTGGTGTTTTCCCCACACGGGGATGTTACATTTAATTATATTATGATCACTATTACCTAGCAGTCCAGCTATATTCGCCTTTTTGACCTGATCCTGTGCTGCACTTAGGACTAAATCAAGAATTGCCTTTCCTCTTCTGGGTTCCAGGATTAGCTGCTCCAAGGAGCAGTCATTTAAGGTGTCAAGAAATTTTCTCTCTGTCATGTCCTGAGGTGACATGTACCCAGTCAATGTGGGGATAATTGAAATCCCCCATTATTACTGAGTTTTTTATTTTAATAGACTCTCTAATCTCCATGAGCATTTCACAGTCACTATCCTGATCAGAAGTGACAAAGGTGGTTGGTAATGTATCTCTAGTGCGCTAATCTTATTATTTAATTAATTAAATGTATTAATTAAATACAACTGCCTTCAATGTTCTGGATACATAAGAAAAAAAATAATGTATCAAAACATGTCTCACATTAAAATTAACTGATTTATTCACCAAAGGAAATATTATCTGTTGTTGGTGAATTGAACTAATTGTTTTTGGTCACCATGTCTTTCAAGATTTTAGATCTAGTTTTTGTCTCCTCATATCTCATTTTTATCTGTAGACTAAGAGAGGAAACAAGCTTTCCCTTTTTAAAAAAAAAGTCTGTTTCTCGACTTTTAATGAATTAGTCATTGGACTGAACTAGTTGAATAAAGTAAAGTGAGGAAAATGTTCTCCATGTACTGCAGAAGAGGCTACAGCTGTCCAAAGCTGCTTTAGCACAGATTTTGTTCCAAGTGCTGATCCAGGGACTCCCCCTGTTCAGTGACTAGACCGTCTTTAGAAATTTGGCAGAAAACTTGTTGCTTGTTATTTTTTTATTTAATTTACATGATGTTAATAGACCATAGAAAGTAGAGACCTTAATGCAGGTTGTCATAATTTCATTTTGAATAGGTTTATTTTAAAAAAGAATAATGTAATTAAAGAATCCAGTATTTTTTAAAATTTGATTTTTAGTCACCCTGGAAGATGGCAGTGTCACGGAGCGCCCGGGTGATAGACTGGAACCGCTCCCTAGGAAGCCAGACCGGACTTCGAGTGGAGGGCCCCTTCTCCGTACACAGCCTGTTTCCAAGGCCAGGAGCTTCAGGGGTACCCACTTCCACCTTCCTGGGTCTGACCTTGGAGCATTCAGCATCTTCTGCCCCTCTGTGTGCTTCCCCCAGCAAGCCCGCCTGGGCGGGGTCCTGGGGGAGCCCATGGGTTCTGCACCCCGAATCCACAGTCAAACGTGACTCTCAGCCAGCCAGCAGATTAGAAGGTTTATTTGAGATGTCAGGAACACCATCCAACTCACAGCTTCTCAGTCTCAACAGGGCCCCTCAGTTAGGCCCTTCTGGGGTGCTAGGAGGTGAGACCCAGATTCTGGGCTCCTGCTTCTTCCCCACCCAGGTTTATTCAATGACTTCTATCTGGTCTAACAAAGACCATGCAGCGAGCGAGCGTGAGCCCTCAGCTGGATCCATCTTGGGGCCAGAGAGCCAGATAGCTCCTCTGCCCTTCCCAGCTAGACCCAGACTGACCACCCCCTCCCCATCCCATCCCTGCTTTCCTTTGTCTGTTTCCCGGGTTGGAGATATCACCTGACCTCCCTTCTCCTCCTGGGGTCAGATTACGGCATCAGGGATGCACACCTTCCGAGGGGAGGGGTTCCCTCCTTGCTTCCAGGGTCAGTCCCTAATCCTTAGATTTGTGCCTAAGAAATGCATGGGGGAAACCGAGGCGCACACACACACAGTACTCCCACTTCGTCACAGGCAGTTACTCATTTTAATACCTTCTGAACACTACCAAGTCCCCAAAGGTTCCCATGAGATTAGCAGGTGATTAGCCCCTCTGAATATGGTTCAAGTGCCTACCGTCTGGTAATTATAACCTGGGGCTGTGATTTTTGGAGGGGGTGAGGGCTGACACCCCCATTGATTCAAACCAACTTGTGGGTACTCAGCATCTCTTAGAAAAAGACACAGGATGTGATCAGTTTTTACCATCATGTACCACTGCCTTACATAGCATTTTTGTGTGCTGCAGTTGTGGGACCAACAAGCAGCCCCCCAGGTAAGGCAGAGGGTGATTCTCCCCACCTTCAGGCATGACAGTTCCAAGATGTTTTGGGTTAACCTACCTATCTTTCAGCTCTGAACAAAGAGGTGCATACTGTGCAAATAAGAGTCTGAAAATCTGGATCAAGGCCAAAATTTGCTGAAGTGACCCCCGAGTTTTGGTATTTTAATGTTTAGTATGAAACTTGAAATGTTTGGATGTGATTATAGTCAGGCGGTGGCACCATTATAGAGATGAACAGTGAACTAGTTTCCACTCAACAGTCAGTTTTTCTGAGTGCCCTAAAATCCATGTGCAGATTCAGATTTTCTTTACAAAACTTGACATCTTCAGGGGGATCAAGAGTAGCATTAATGGTCCAAACTTGAGGTGATTTGAGCCAGGGGTTCTTAATATACAGCACCCCTAAAATAATCACATGACATCAAAATGTTACAGTTCTTATCATTTTTTTGTCCACACTTGAGGTTCAAACTCTGGCTCTGATCCTTTCCAAATTGGAAGGTCTCCAATAATACACCACAGCCACTGCCCCTCTGAGGAAGCAACAGGGTAAAAGTTGGACTTCCATAGGGGCCCAAGCCACGCTGAGGAGCCAGTGAAAGTCATTTACATGGGAACATAGGATGACGGGGGTTCTAAGTCAGAGGGTTCATGGACAACCTGACATCAGAGCCAGTGAGTGGCTGAAGGTGGCATGCTGTGGCCAGTGAACCTGCCCAGCACAAAGGCACTGTGTGAGTCCTGCCCTTCACAACTCTCTGAGAATGTATGTTGTGCACATTAGTTGCTCTCTGCCTTTGTTCTGCAGGGGTTCATTCTAGAAGTTTTGCTCTGAAAGCAAAGTGTCGGTGTTAAGAGATGATATTTCAAAGTGCTCTAAGGTGCCCTCCACACTCCCAGATTTTGCATTACACGTTTGGCCCAGGCAAACAGCATTAATTAGATGGGGGATGAAAGATTCTAGGAAGCAGAAGTATTCTTTTTTTTTTTTTAATTAAAGCACAAGCTTTAATTATGCCTTGTGCTCCTTCCTCATTTCCTGAACAATGGGACTGAGTGTGATCAAAGAAAACCAAGTAGCTGCGATTCATCAATGTTGGCATGATCAACGGGGTTGCTGAGCAACAGAAAATGTACCCAGAAGAGAGAGCCCTATTGTAATGACTGACGCAAGGTCAACATTGACTAATGTGGCACCTGGGTACTGTCCTCAGCCCAAACAGTAACTTATGTTTGTCGCGAAAAGTCAACACAAAATCATTTTCAGCTTTCTACAATAATTCATCCAATCTACACAACCCAAAGGCTCATGCCTCGGCCTGGTCCCCTCAAAATGTTGGAGCTTCTCAGAGAAAGTTTGAATGAAATATTAGACTAGAGCAATGTTAGTGATGTGGGATGCTGAGTGTCACTGTGCCTACAAAATCACAGGAACGACAACGCCTGAGTTAGATGTTCTGGCTCCTTATACAATCAATGAGGAGAGAGAGGCACCTGCAAAGGTGATCCACAAAGCCAACACACTAGGCAGGGAGCTGCCTAAACTAGCCAACCAAAGGGGGCATCCCTCAGAGATAGGGGCTTACTTTGGGTGGCAGGGAGGCATCTAGGCCTGCTAGTGAGCCATGAAATAGGGGAAGATAGGAGTCTGGCTGTCTATGTTGCGTGCAAGCCCTCAATCAAATGGCGGGGGGGGGGGAGGGGGGAGAGAGAAGCTTTCCCTTGCAATAATTAGTCCAGGGGATGGGGCACTCTCAGCCAGGATGACACCCAGTTCAAGTCTCCCCTCCTCCTGAGGTGGAGAAGGGATTTGAACACGGGTCTGACCACTATAGAATTATTTTAACTCTTTCTCTGGCCCAGTTAATCGAGTTATTTAATTGTTTAATTAAAATGGAATGACTTCAATAGGGGAAATTGAGAGGGACCCACATTGGAGTACCCCGTAGAGCTGTGTGGGCACTCACCTGAGGGGGAAGATCACTACTCAAATCCTTTTGCTCCATCAGGAGGAGGGGGGACTTGTCCTAGGGTCTCCCACATGCAGGGTAAGTGCCCTAGTCATTAAGCTAAGGGTTATAAGGAAGGGCCTCCTACAGCAGCCTTGCCCTGCAACCTTAACTCTGCCCTTTCCCTATTAACGGCCTTGTCATCACTAGATTTTACCTTGTGTTAGTTACCATGTAGCATTAGTGAACACAACAGAATACCTCCTGTTACCTATGTCTGGCCTGCCTGGCTTCAACCACTTCACCGCTCTGCACAAAGCTGTCCATGTTTCCACTCCTTATCCTAAGGATCCTGCTGGAACATCTGCCCTTCAGTCGACTGGCACCGCTCCCACTGTGGCAACACCCATGGTCACAGACCACTGTGCTCCTCTCCTTGCACAACACACATAGGTCAGCCCAGGCCTGCATGGGTACAGATGCCCCTCTTCTCATATCACAGCATCGCTACCTGCTGCAAGCAATTCCTCACTAGTCATGGCAGCAGGGGGCGTTTGGAACGGCTGCAGAGAGAATATCCCTGGGGCCCCACACATCAAGGGCACATTTCCTCTGCCTTGTTACAGGGTAGCACATGCAGGAGCCCAGGTGCAGTACATTCCCTGTGGCTCGGGGCAAAGTGACAGTAGCAGGGCAAGGCTGATGTACTAGATGTGATGACATTGGGGATTTTTGCGGTGTTTTACATGAATAGTGTGTGCGTGCCTCAGTTTCCCTGAACATGAACACTATTCTCACAGGAATAGTGAGTGCCTCAGTTTCCCTGTGTGCTGCATGTTTAACAAGGTGGCGGGAGAGGGTTTGTTGTTGCAGAGGACCAGGTGTGACCTCGTCTAGCAGCTGGGACCCCGGCAACCAGTTCTGGCCAGTGGGAAGACAATGGGCTGAGGAGAAAGGACCCCGGTGACTTGATCAACCAGTTCCAGCCAGAGGAGGAGAGAGAGTCTCAGCAACCTGTTTACTTGGGATAGAAGACAAAGGTCAGGGGAAGAATGATTGGGGCTAGTGATATAGCATGCCTTGGCTGGAAGGAGTAGGCAGATTCTGGACTGGAGAGAGAGCAGACAGAGCCCACCTGGAGGCTGGACAGACCTAGATGTACTGTGCTGAAGGATGCTAAGCCTGAGGGCCCAGAGAGTTTCCTATGCTGTGTTCAGACGTTCAATAAACCCTTCTGTTGATTGAAGAGTCACTTCGGTCTAGAGATCAGGGTTGCATTATTCCCTCTGAGGGGGCCCACGGCGAGAGACAGGCGTGCTTAGGGCTCCGAGAGGTCTGGTCCCAGGAGACGCGGGGGGGGGGGGGGGGCTACGGCTTAACCCCCGAGACATAGTGGACCCCTGAGAAGGGCTGTCACTCTGAAGGGGGTTCCTCCCAGGGACCATGCGGAGCCAAGAGAGCATGAGACCATGACGCCAGGACTCAATGTCCCCTGGATTTCAGTGGGTTGCATTTGACATTCCAGACAGGTATGAGATGCTGCCAGACAACTCAAACTCTGCTTTAATGAAGTTTGGGCCAGTGCATGTTCAAAGGCACTGAGCCCCTAGAGCTCCCCTTGGCTTCAGCTACTCAACACCTCCAAAAATCAGGCCCCAGGGGGGCCTCGCAAAATCTGAGACTGTAAAACCAGCAAACACGTGTGTTGCCTTGGTGGAGTAAACCAGTTGTGCTCATTGTAACCACACACGGACCTCTTCTCCCTCCATGTAGCATCTGCTCTAGTTCAAACAGAAATTCATTCAGGGGAGTTTCATGACCTGTGTGACGCAGGAGGTCAGACTATACGAGCACAGTGGTCCCTTCCGGGCATAGAATCTGTTAATATTTTGTGACTTGTTTTAGATGGTAATGAATGCTTCAGGGCAGGGACTGTGTCTTGTGTGTGCCTGTACATAGCCCAGCTCCATGGCCTCTAAAGCTTTCATGGCACGGAGCATGTTTTAGTAGAACCTCCCAGGGACCTCCCTGACATGGCCCATTCGATGACTCCCTGTGGCAAGGGGTTACTCTGGTAGGAAAGCACTGGCATAGTTTTAGATTCTTTTACTGCACGTTTGTAGCAGCTGGAAACAAAATAGGAAGCTGTGGCAGAACCATGTCACCTGCCTCCTCCCCTGGCTGGTCCGTGCCACCTGCCTCCTCCCCTGGCCGGACCGGGCCACCTGCCTCCTCTCCTGGCCGGACCGGGCCACCTGTCACCTCCCCTGGCCGGACCGGGCCACCTGCCACCTCCCCTGGCCGGACCGGGCCACCTGTCACCTCCCCTGGCCGGACCGGGCCACCTGCCTCCTCTCCTGGCCGGACCGGGCCACCTGCCACCTCCCCTGGCCGGACCGGGCCACCTGTCACCTCCCCTGGCCGGACCGGGCCACCTGCCTCCTCTCCTGGCCGGACCGGGCCACCTGCCACCTCCCCTGGCCGGACCGGGCCACCTGTCACCTCCCCTGGCCGGACCGGGCCACCTGCCTCCTCCCCCGGTCTATCCTGACAACTTGTCCTCTGCAGGAGTCACTGACCTGGCACCTCCTCAAAGCCAGAGAAAGGAACAAGGCCGGGCCTCTGGGCCCCACCAGTAACTCCCCCAGGGGCTCCCCCCCAGACAAGGAGATCGGAAAAGCCTGGCAGGGACTGAGACGCTGCAGAGTCCTGGGCATGGAACTGCTCTGGGTGCTCGCTACACCCGCTGCCATCTTCCCGGCCCCACTGCCAGCCCGGGGCCCCTGTCCCCGGCCCGGACCCCCTCAGCTGTCGGCCCCCTCTCCGGGCCGGGCCCCCTGCGCGCCTGGCCTTGGCACCACGTGTCTGTCCCTTCTCGCCAGCGGAGCAGCGGCCCCAGCTTCCGGAGGCCGTGGAAGAGCTGTCGGGTGTGGGGGAGTCGGCGTCCCCCGCCGGGCCCTGCCTCTGCAGGTGGCCGGGAGCCTGGAAGTGCTGCCGAGCCGGGAGCTGCGGGCGGCTCGGGGGCGACTCCGGCGTGAGGGCCCAGGAGACGGGCCACTTGGCCGGCGAGAGCGCTGGGTAAGGCCAGGCTCGGCCTGAGCTTCCTCCCGCCCGGGGGGCGTTAGTCCCACGGAGCAGGGGGGCGCTGGGCTGGTGGGGCGCAGAGGGCAGGGGGCTCGGGGGCGCAGGCAAGAGGCTCGGGGCTGGCGCGGCGCGGGGAGCTCCCGCTGCGCTAGGGGGAGCGTGGGGAGGAGGCTGGCGGGGCGCAGGAGGCGCTGGCGGGGCGCTGGGCTAGGGGGGGCGCGGGCAGGGGGGCTCTGGGGTAGGGGAGCGCGGGCAGGAGCCTGGCGGGGCGCTGGGGTAGGGGAGCGCGGGCAGGGGGTCTCTGGGGTAGGGGAGCGCGGGCGGGGCGCTGGACTAGGGGGGCGCGGGCAGGAGCCTGGCGGGGCGCTGGGCTAGGGGGGCGCGGGCAGGAGGCTGGCTGGGCGCAGGGGGCTCTGGCCGGGCGGGGCGCGGGAAGGGGGCGCTGGGCCGGCGGGGCGGAGGCGCCCGGGCCCGGCCCGGCCAGCTGCGCCCAGCCTAGCCGGAGCGGGCCGCCTTCCCCAGCGCGGGGCTTTCCCGTTGCACTGGGATGAGCTCACCGGGGCCCGCAGCCAATGAGGCGGCGGCGGCCGGCGGAGCTGGGGAATTCCAGAGCCGTCGCCGCCTCCCTGCTGGGGCCGTGGGGGAGCGAGCCCAGCGCGGGGAGCCGAGCGTCAGGCCCCGCCATGCGGGACACTAGGGGACGGCAGCCGCGGCCGGAGGAGCGGCCTCTCCCGCGGGGTGAGGGGCTCGGCGCTGCAGGCGGGGGGGAGGGGGGTACGGAGCTGCGGAGCTGCTCTCCGGGGCAGGGGCGGCTCCTGCCAGCATTGGGGAGGGTGAGGGGGTGCCGCTTGGCCCAGGGGGACCCGTAGGCCTGGGGGGCGGAGGCGAGCGACCCCTGTCAGCGAGGGATGAGGAAGGGCCGGGGGCCATCCCGGGGCATGGGGAGGGCGCTTGAGATGGTGCCTGCAGCTTTATCCTCCAGAGAAGCCTCCCTAGTAAGAGCAACTGGGACCCTTCAATCACTGCTTGGTGCCACCAGGCTGACCCAGCCCCTTGTCCGCTCTGCCTGGTGCCCGGGATCCCATCCCTAGCACTGGACTCTCTGGGTCCTAGCTTGACTGGGGTGAGGTCTCTCCTTGTTGTCTCTGCTCACAGCTGGAGCCTGGGGGGTGTTGCCTCCTTCGGGGCCAGGTGCTTGCAGGGCTCAATCTCTCTGGGATCTCCCTAAGCACCTGTCCAGCCGCCAGGAGCCACCTGCAGATTGCCCTGCCAGGTGCTGTGTGGGGTGGCAGTGGGTGGGGCACAAGGTTGGTCGATGGGGTAACAGTGCGTCTTGTCTTGTCAGGTGCTGCTCTTCCAGACCCTGACCTGGTCATGGCACATACATCCCAGGCCTCTGGTAAGGGAGCTGCGATCTCGGATGAAGATAATCCCCGTTCCCCACTAAAGCGGAGAGAATGCTTCTGCCTTGGCTAGCGCTGTCCATGGTCCAAGCATGGTACAGGAAGGAGAGCATGAATCTGTCCAGCAGCCCCATCATAGAATATCAGGGTTGGAAGGGACCTCAGGAGGTCATCTAGTCCAACCCCCCTGCTCAAAGGGGGGCTCCGGTATGAATGGATGGGCAGCATCTCCCAGGAGCAGTAGGAGTGTTCCCCAGCACAGGGACCATGCACTTTCTCTGGGCTCTGTTGGTTTATCGTCTCCAGCTGAGTGGGTGGCAGCCTTGCCTCAGCCTGTCTGACGTGGGGAGGGGCTGGTTAAAGAGGTAAACGGTTAAACATCTGCTTTCTTTTTTCTTTGCAGATGAATTAGGTGAGTGGACTCTGGGGAATGGGGGTACAGCAGCTTCAGGTAAGTGCAAGCGCTCTGGGCACATGCGAGTGCAGACCCTGGCTGGAGCAAAGGGGGCAGATATTATGTAAGTGTGGTCTGCAAGGGGGGGGAGTGATGCAAAGCAAACCCTGCAGTCCTTCCTCATGCAGGAGCACTCTGCTTTGGTGTGGCTGGCACAGGCCTTGCAGGGCAGTGACAAATCGGACCCATTGCTTTTTGGTCTCCCCCATGTATGTTACTCACTCGCACACACGTACAGAGTCAGTTGAAGGGAGAATGCTCCCAGTACAAACCTCTGATCCTCCAGCCCTTGCCTGGGGATCTGCTGCCTTGTTTGCTTGGGCTGGCCCAGTGATGGCCCTGCAGTGGTGCTTGGCTCCTCTCGGAGGGTCCCTCTTCCTGCCTGTGCACATGAAGGCAGGGCATTCAGAACAAAATCATACAATATCAGGGTTGGAAGGGACCTCAGGAGGTATCTAGTCCAACCCCTTGCTCAAAACAGGACCAATCCCTGATTAAATCATCCCAGCCAGGGCTTTGTCAAGCCTGACCTTAAAAACCTCTAAGGAAGGAGATTCCACCACCTCCCTAGGTAATGCATTCCAGTGCTTCACCACCCTCTTAGTGATTTCCCCCCCCCCCCCCAATATCCAAACTTAACCTTCCCCACTGCAACTTGACAGAACAAGGAGTAATGGTCTCATCTGGTACCACTGAGAACAGTCTAGATCCATCCTCTTTGGAACCCCCTTTCAGGTAGTTGAAAGCAGCTATCAAATCTCCCCTCAGTCTTCTCTTCTGCAGACTAAACAATCCCAGTTCTCTCAGCCTCTCCTTGTAACTCATGTGCTCCAGGCCCCTAATCATTTTTGTTGCCCTCTGCTGGACTCTTTTAGGCCTAACCTTTCCCCAGGTCTTGCTTGGGCAGTAGTGCGGGTGGAGGTTGGCCTATCATGTCTCTCCTGCAGCCCCTTCCCCTGTCTCACCTTCTGGCTCTGTCCCCATCCTGCAGCAATAATTGAAGAGTTAATTAAGGAGGATGGATTCCAGCCGCAAGCCCTGCCCTTCGTCCCCAAGGCGTCTCCCAAGGGCACAGCCAAGCTGGTGGCCAGGGGCTCAAACCCAGCCGTGCCCAGTGAGATGCTGAGGCTAATGGAGCCAACCGGACCTAGCCCACTGCAAGGCGGCTTGCCCTCCTTTGGCAGCTCCCATCCTGCCGCGCCTCCCGTCCTGCCACTGGACTCTAAGCCTCCCCTGCTCTCACAGAGCCTCAGTAGCCTGCAGCTGACACCCAGGCTCGTGCCCAGGGGGACGACTCCACCCCCTGCCAGCCGGCCCCACTGGGCTTCGCCCACCATCTCGCCCAAGGAGGAGCTGGAAGACATGCTGGAGCCTCCTAGGCTGGTGATCACTGAGCAGCCGAAGCAGCGGGGGATGCGCTTCCGCTACGAGTGCGAAGGCCGGTCAGCAGGCAGCATCCTGGGCGAGAGCAGTACGGAGGCCAGCAAGACCCTGCCAGCCATCGAGGTGAGTGTGGGGGAGGGCCAGGGGCCAGTCTCCTCACAGCGGGGAAAGGGGCTGGAGGGGGCAGGGCCAGCCTTGGACTGCCTGTGCCTCATGGGGTGGGGGGAGACCGTTCCTCTACCTGTCCCTTAGTGCCCCCCCCCCCCCCCTTGCAGGAGAGGCAGGGACCGGGGACTTGCCCCACTCCCCTCACTCTCTTCCTGGTTCTTGGTACCCCACCACGGCTGGGGGGTGGAGGATGGGAGGGATACCGAGGGCCCTGGCGGCTCCTGCTGAGTGCCCACGCTCCAGTCACACCCCTGGCAGCAGTGCTGGCACCTGTGGGCTTGGAAGGGCCCTGTGACTGCCAAACCCTGCCTCTCTCTGCACAGTCCTGGCTTGCCTAACTCACACCTCAGCTGGCGGTGGCCTTCCGGGGCCCTTCACTACCAGGGGCCAGGCCCTGCCCTCAGATTATCTCAGTGGGTTTTGTTGCCATTTCATGCTGTGGCAGTCAGGATCCATGGCTGGAAAGCGGAGCTGGGCAGGGTCACTTGCGGGCTCTGAGCAGCTGAAAGGAGCAGCCGTGTCTTGAGCCCTGTCCTCTGTGGAGAGGGATGGGCAATTTACTGGGCAGGTGAATTACACACTGAACCCGGAGCCTGGTTGCTCACCCCCTTGGTGGCAGGGGACTCCCAGCGTGGCCTTGGCGCTGATCTCGTGCTCTGTCCCCAGCTGCTGAACTGCCAGAAGGTCCCCGAGATGAAGGTGATTGCATGCCTGGTGTGGAAGGACTGGCCCTACCGCATCCACCCTCACAGTCTTGTGGGGAAAGACTGTAACAACGGGCTCTGCGAAGTCACCCTGAGACCCCAGGCCAACCCCAAACACAGGTACCAGCTTCCTGCTCGGCACAGGGATTCCAGGGCCCGGGGGGGAGGGGGTGGGGTGGTGCTGCTGCGGCCCCACACACAGTGCTGCATGAGAGAAGCCGGGATGGCAGCGCCTCTCCACGCATGGCTGTGAACTGGTGCTGACAGAACTCACGGGGGGACAGGGCCTGCCGCTCACAGCTGGATGTTGCGCTCCCCTGGCCCTCTCTGCAAGGCTGAAGGGCTCTGAGGAAGCCACGCTCAGGTGGTTTCAGGGTGGCAGTTACTTTCCAGAGTGCTCCCCCTATGATCTCTCCCTCCCCGCCCATGTGATCAGCACCCAGTGTCCCCTGGGGGCAGAGTGGGACATCTCAGGCCACGTCAACTGAGCTGCTCCAAACCTCTCAGTTACTGCCACGTAAGAGCGGCCATATTGGGTCAGACCAAAGGTCCATCTGTGACAGGTCTGATGCTCTGGGACTGCTCTGTATGAAATCAGAGAGGACTCTGAGGAGCGCGACTCCCTTCAGAGCACGCTGTCCACGGCAAAGAAGCCTCCTCAGCTACGGCCTTCCTGGTCTGACCTCGGAGCATTCAGCATCCCTGTTCACACCGTACACTTCCCCATGGCGACTTGGATGGGACCCCTGGGGAAGCCAGAGGGCCCTGCACCCCCATTCCATAGTCAACCATGACTCTCAACCAATGTTGTAGAACAGAAGATTTATTAGTCGACAGGAACACGGCGTAGAACAGAGCTTGTTGGCACAGAAATCAGAGACTTTCAGAAAAGTCCATATTGGGCTGGGCATATTGGGATGTCCTGGACTCCTCCCCCTTCGAGTCCTAAACAGGAGACTGCCCAGCTTCCAGAGACCCGACCTCTGACACGCCCATTGCCCCTCCTTCTGTCTCTGCCTTGCATCCGGAGCAAAGTGTCACCTGGTCACATCCCCTGACTGCATCCCAGGTTACGAAGGGCATTGGCCATCACTTACGTGCAGGCTGCTGGAGCCTCGTCACTTGGCCCCAGGGGTCTCACAAAAGTCACACATCCGTATTCCCACCACTGAAGCATTGGTGCAATACACAAGGAAACTGAGGCACGCACTGTATTCATGCAAAACTGTAAGACTCCCGTGCAGCATAATAAGAAGGAAAACCCCACTTTCTCCCACCATCTATCCCAGTGTCCTGTCTTCCGACAGTGGCCAATGCCAGGTGCCCCAGAGGGAATAAACAGACCAGGTCATCATCAAGTGAGCCATTCCCTGTCGCCAATTCCCAGCTTCTGGCAAACAGACTAGGGACACCATTCCTGCCCATCCTGGATAATAGCCATTGATGGACCTATCCTCCATGAATAGACACCGGTGCCCCTAAGCAGCTCATTAACCTGATTGTGGCTAAAGGGTCAGCTGAGGTGAGATCTCCCCACCACTCTCCTGGTCTGGTGACAGGACTGTCCTCTCCCTGCCCCAGAGGCACTGCCTAGGCTGGAGCCCACCATGTCGCCCAGCTCTCACCATATGGGAAACTCTAGCACAGCGGTTCTCAACCAGGAGACCACAGTCTGTTGAATCCCCAACCAAAGTCCCATTCCCATACCGGGGGCGGAGGGGACAGACATCCGCAAGCCTCTGTCTCTGTTCAGGCGCAGGCCGCTCCCTAGCAGGCTCTGGGCACTGTAAGGGAGAGTCTAAGAGAAGCAGCGTTGTATCAATCTCCTGACCCCGATGGAAGGGTTGCTTCGGCTGGAAGGGAGGTGATTCACAGGCCCCCCTGGGGCTGTGGTGCCAGGTGGTGGCCCTTCCTGTGTGGAAGTGGGGTTCCTCTCGCGTGGCCCCCGGCAAAGCCTCGGGTGAGCCATGGTGGCTGCCCATGGCCCCAGCCTTGCCCGCAGCATCTCCAACATGTCTCCCCTTTGGTTCCTGGCAGTTTTAACAACCTTGGCATCCAGTGCGTGAAGAAGAAGGAGATCGAGGCAGCCATAGAGAAGAAGCTACAGCTGGGGATCGATCCATTTAAAGGTGCGTGGCCCTAAGAAGCTCTGCCCCCCGCTTCTAGCCAGGCAACTCCATTGTGGAGTTAGATGGGTCAGGTACTGGGTCAGGGTGTGACAGGTTGTCACCCCTGGGGTGCAGTTGGGAGCCATGGGAACCATTGCACCCTTTAACCCCCCAGCTTGGCTGGTCTTTCCTGAACTGCTCTTTAGGCCATGTGGTCACCCAAAGCGACAGCAGGTGGCGCCACACACCCAAACTGAGTTACCTGAATGCCTTACTCAAAGACAGGCAGAAAACAACAGCCATCTCCTCCCACCGCACTCTTGCTGGAGTATAAACCCCAAATTGTACTGTCCGTCACTTTTACAGTGTAAGCTCATAAAGTTTTCCGTCAGTGTGGGAAGGATATTCACAATACACTTGTGTTAACCAAGCTGAGATTGTTCCCCAGATGTTTCACTCAAAGGTACACTGGTTTAGATAAAGTACAAGCAAATTTATTAACTACAAAAAGATGGATTTTCAGTGATGATAAGTGATAGCAAACCAATCAAAGCAGATTACCTGGTAAATAAACAAAACCTCAAACTAAGCCGAAGACACTAGAAAGATTGGATGTGAATTGACAATTTCTCACCCTGACTGATGATAAGCAGGCTTGCAGATTCTCAAGGCAAAAGCAGCATTTGCTTTTTGGCTTGGGTTCCCAACCCCTGTTCGGACCTTCTCTCAGGTGTTGAGTTGTGAGAGTGTGCAGAACACCAGATGATGTCACTCCTGGGCGAGTACCCTTTGTTTCAAACTTGGTTCCCTGACCAGTTTGTGGAGAAATACAGGTACCCAAAATGGAGTACAGAGTCATGTGGTCTGGTCGCATGCCCTTGCAGAGTCATAGCCACCATGACTTACAAGTTGGCCGAAATGTTTACAGGAAATGTTTACTATTCCACAGTCCATTGTCTTTGTTGATGAGCCATTAGCACTGTCTGGCTTCTTCATTGTTGTATCTGAAAGTCTGGCTAAGTTAATAGCCATTAAAGGACTTAACCTCCATGAATTTATCCAGTTCTCTTTTAAACCCTGTTATAGTCCTAGCCTTCACAACCTCCTCAGGCAAGGAGTTCCACAGGTTGTGTGCTGTATGAAGAAGAACTTCCTTTTATTTGTTTTAAACCTGCTGCCAATCATTTTCATTTGGTGCCCCCTAGTTCTTCTATTATGGGAACAAGTAAATAATATAAGGAAGTTGGACTTAATGATCCCTTCTGGCCTTGGAATCTAGGACTCAGACTCTGAGAGGTGGGACTTTAACCTCCCCTCAAAACTCACAAGAGTTGGCAGCACTGATTTGGCCCCTCCACACTGGTCATCGCGTGGGGTGGGAGCTGTGGGGGAGGAGGTCCCCGCTGGCCAGTGGAAATGTATCATGGACCACTCTCAGCTAAGGATTGGTGTTGTTTGGTTCTACCTCCCCTTGTGGGAGGGTGCCTGGTGGAGAGAGACTCCAGTCCCTAACTGGCCTGGCTGTCTGTTTATTCTTTGTTCTCCCATAATGGCACCAGTCATACACCAGGAACCAGAATGTCCTGCTCCAAGGTCCTTACAGTCTAAGTTCAGGCCAAGAGGCAGCCTGTGGATAGACAGATGGGGGAGCACAAGGAAGTGATGAGACACTGTTAGTCAGCAGGGCAGGCAGGGGTCTCTGCACACTTGCAGTCTAATTGGTGTCAGTTGTCTGTAGGCATCACGGCAGAGGAGGGATTGGCAGGACAGTGAAGGAGCTTTGGGGATGTGGACAGGGAGCTGCTTCCACAGGTGAGGGCAGCTGGCGAGAGAGTAGGAAGGAGTTTGTCTGAAGATGTCACCAGTGGGGGAAGGAGGCACAGGTGCCAACGTTTGCTGGTGCCGCTGGGTGCTTGCACCATTCCCCTGGCCCCCATGCCCAGCCCAATTCCACCCTTGCCCCAAAATCCCTGCCCAAACTTCCCCCCTCCCTGCCCCTATTGAACCCCACCCCAAATCCCCGCCCTGGCCCCTCCTCCCAGCATACTGCGTTCCCCTTCTTCCACCTCCCTCCCAGGGCTGCTGCGCGAAACAGCTGTTTTGCAGTGCAAGCACTGGGAGGGACGGGGAGGGGGGGAGAAGCAGGACCCGGCTGCACACGCAGGGGAGGAGGCGGAGGCGGAGGTGGAGCAGAGGTGAGCTGGGGTGGGGTGAGGCGGGGAGCTGCTAGTAGGTGCTCTGCAGCCACCAATTTTTTCCCGTGGGTGCTCCAGCCCCCGGAGCACCCCCAGAGTCAGTGCCTATGGATGGAGGCTGGCATCATGGGCCAGTAGGAGGTGAGCATCAGCAGCTCAACTGTGAATGAGGGATGATAGTTAGGGGGTCCAGGCTGGGAAGGACCTTGGTGAAGACGAGCAGCATGTTGGATGCCATAGAGCAGGGACAGTCGGTGGAGGGATGCCAAGAGAGGGGTGACGGGGGCAACGCGATGGGCTAGGAGAACGAGCTTTGCAGCAGCGTTCTGCATGGCCCGGAGCAGAGCGAGGATGCACGTGTCAAGGCCGGAGAGAAGGATGTTGAGGGGTTCAGGATGCGGGATGCTGAGAGCCTGGAGGAGGTTTAGCTCTGGAGGGATGGGAAAGGCCGGATCTTCGAGATGTTCTGCAGAAAGAATTGGCAAGATTTGGGCCCAGCCTGGCTTGGCTCAGCTTGGGGCATAGCCCAAACTCCGTAAGGGCGCTGTCCTCGAGCTCAGTGCCCTGCTCGCTCTCTGCAGCTGGCTCCCTGAAGAATCACCAGGAGGTGGACATGAACGTGGTGAGGATCTGCTTCCAGGCCTCGTACCAGGAGCCCTCCGGACAGATCCGTCACCTCAGCCCCGTGCTCTCCGAGCCCATCTTTGACAAGAGTAGGTAGCTGGGCGGTGGCAGGGGAGGGTGGGGCGGTGTGGAGCGATGCAGGGGGCCACGGTGATGCGAGGGGAGGGAACGTGGGCTCGGGCGGATGACAGAGTGCTGGGCGGGGTCAGCACTGCAGCCATGTCCCTGCACGTCAGGACGCCCGGCCTGGGCTGGGGACTGCGGGGTGGTGTGTTCCAGAGGGACAATGAGGAAAAGGAAACTCACTTGAGTGAGAGAACCAGGCTGAGCAGTCCAGTGGTGCGCAGGCTGTTTGTATTACCGTGGTGTGTGCGTGCCAGGTAACCTCCTGCTGGACGGGCTATTTGGGGCAGGGCAGGTATTGTGGCGGTGCCCTGGTGTGGGTGGTGAGCCCTGTGCCGGACGGGATGTTTGGGGCAGGGCTGGTATTGCGGCGGTGCCATGGTGTGGGTGGCGAGCCCTGTGCCAGACGGGATGTTTGGGGCAGGGCAGGTATTGCGGCGGTGCCATGGTGAGGGTGGCGAGCCTTATGCCGGACGGGATGTTTGGGGCAGGGCTGGTATTGCGGCGGTGCCATGGTGTGGGTGGTGAGCCCTGTGCCGGACGGGATGTTTGGGGCAGGGCTGGTATTGCGGCGGTGCCATGGTGTGGGTGGCGAGCCCTGTGCCGGACGGGATGTTTGGGGAAGGGCTGGTATTGCGGCGGTGCCATGGTGTGGGTGGCGAGCCCTGTGCCGGACGGGATGTTTGGGGCAGGGCTGGTATTGTGGCGGTGCCCTGGTGTGGGTGGCGAGCCCTGTGCCGGACGGGATGTTTGGGGCAGGGCTGGTATTGTGGCGGTGCCCTGGTGTGGGTGGCGAGCCCTGTGCCGGACGGGATGTTTGGGGCAGGGCTGGTATTGTGGCGGTGCCATGGTGTGGGTGGCGAGCCCTGTGCCGGACGGGATGTGTGGGGCAGGTCTGGTATTGTGGCAGTGCCCTGGTGTGGGTGGTGAGCCCTGTGCCGGACGGGATGTTTGGGGCAGGGCTGGTATTGTGGCAGAGCCATGGTGTGGGTGGTGAGCCCTGTGCCGGACGGGATGTTTGGGGCAGGGCTGGTATTGTGGCGGTGCCAGGCTCGGTACTATATGGACCAGTAGGAAGAGATGGTGTCTGCACTTGACAGCTCACACTAGGGATGGGACATGTGGGGGGGCTGGGAGTGATTGTTAGCCCCACGTTTTACCCGGTGTATAGGATCTGTCCCTGTGGGCCTGGCCATCTCCCGCCCCCATGGCAGACGGGGACTCCTGAACGAGGAGAAGGGCGTGGCTTACAGGCCAATTCGTGGGCAGCCGTTGGCCTATGCACTGGTGTGCATTAGTGCAGTCTGCTTGGAGGAATGCAGACACCTCCTGTGTGTCATGGGCCCTGCACTGCCAATGGCTGATGGAGGCTCTTGTGGGTATCCGTGAGGCTCTGGGTGGCTGTGGGGTGCAACACAGTGACCCTGTGACAGCTGAGATGGCTGCAGATTTGTGACTGGCCCAACATAGTGCTTGTCTGGCAGCAGCGCCCACGTCTGTTCCCTGGAACAGGGCACCCGCGCCTGGCCCCGGAGCCGACGCCACCCAGCTCAGGCAAATAACCAGAATGAATTTTTTAAAGTGTCAGCGCAGCCCCATTGGGCTTTTGAGAGGCTGCGGGTCCCCCGTGCCAGCCGGCCAGCCCCGCATGATGGAGCCGGGATGGGGGGGGAGGGGCTCAGTGCCAGCTGTCCAGCCCTGCATGGTGGGGCAGGAGTAGAGGGGGGATCCCCTGTGCTTGGCCAGCCCTGTGTGGCAGGGGAGGGAGAGGAGGGCCCCTGCATGGTGGGGGGTAGGACGGGGTGTCTCCCTGATGCCAGCTGGCCCGGTGTGACTGGGGAAGGAGGGAGCAGGGCGGGGAGACCTGTGCAGTGGCTGAACTGAGTCTTGGCGTGTGCAGAATCCACAAACACCTCAGAGCTGCGGATCTGCCGGATAAACAAGGAGTGCGGGCCCTGCACGGGCGGGGAGGAGCTCTACCTGCTCTGCGACAAAGTCCAGAAAGGTACCGGAGGGGAAGGGGGTTCGCCCCACAGGACTGCGGGGTGGGAGTGGGTCTGGTAGGCTGCGGGGTGGGAGTGGGTCTGGTAGACTGCGGGGTGGGAGTGGGTCTGGTAGACTGCGGGGTGGGAGTGGGTCTGGTAGACTGCGGGGTGGGAGGATGCACAGAGGAACCATTAGATTAGCCAGTCTGACCCTCCATTGCACGGAACGGCCCTGTGCTGAGCTCCAGGACATAGTTACACCAAAGGGCTTCACGTCCTCGGACACTGCTCTGCTGAGAGCCACAGGCAGAGGACTGGAGAGACCCAGGTGCCCCCATCAGTGCCCAGGCCCCTGCCACAGCAGAGAGCTGACAGATCAGCTGGCCACGTCTCATCTACACCCGTTAGTGGGGAACGATGCCCCAGGCTCCCGTCAGTCTGACCTGGGGGGAGGATTCCTGCCCTGCTCCAACCCTGGAGCTCAGCGGGACCCTGAGCAAGTGTGTGAGACCCAGCAGCCAGACAAGTAGGCAGGGAATTCTCCGTGCTACCGTACAGTGTGGGCCTGGGGTCTCCTCCCATTGCAGCTGGATCTGGGCCCCAATCTGCCCTCGGGAGCTCTGTCCCCAGCTCCTCTCACCCACCCCAGTCTCCCGGGGCACCCCCCTGGCCTGCCAGTCAGCTCCCCAGCTCTCGCCCCATGTCCCCTGCAGAGGACATTGCCGTGGTCTTCCGGAGGGACGCTTGGGAGAGCAAGGCGGACTTCTCGCAGGCCGACGTGCACCGGCAGATTGCCATCGTCTTCAAGACCCCCCCGTACCAGCATCTGGACATCCTGGAGCCGGTGGAGGTGGAGGTGTATCTGCAGCGCCTGACGGACAGCGTCTGCAGCGAGCCCTTCCAATTCACTTACCTGCCCAAGGACCATGGTAACCGCCACCCCACAAAGCCCTTCACTGCCCCTTGGGAGGGCCCAGAGCAGCCCCTCAGGGAAGTGGAGGGATCAGGGGAGCCCAGAGCAGTCCCCACCAGACACAGCCCCTCATGTGTAGAGGGGTCGGGGCCCCAGTGAAGCCTCTGCCAGTCACAGCTCCTGGGGGGGAGAGGGAGGACTCAGAGCAGCTCCCACTGGTCACAGTCCCTCGGGGGTAGGGGGATTAAAGGGGCCCAGCACAGTCCCTGCCAATCATAGTGGTGGGGAAAGGGGGTCATGGGACCCCAGAGAAGCTTCTGCTGGTCTCAGCCCCTTGGGGGGGACCAAAGCAGCCCCAACCAATGACAGCTTTGTTGGGAGGGAAGCGGGGCATGGGGACCCACAGTAACACCATCAGTCACAGCCCCGTTGTGAGGGGCACCGGGGCTAGGTCAGTCCTCACTAGTCACAGCCCCTCAGGGAGCTCATGGGGCCCAGAGTAGCCCCTGCCGCACACAGCCCCTCAGGGAAAGGAGGGGTCGGGGGGGCCCAAAGCAGCCGTCGCTGGTTTTAGCCCCTGGAGAGGGTTGGGGGGGCCCAAAGCAGCCCCTCAGGGAAAGAGGGTTCAGGGGGGCCCAGACAAGCCTCTTCTGGTCGCAGCCCCACAGGCTGAAGCAGGGCGTGTGCCCAGCTGGCACCAGGCAGGCTTTGGGAACCAGTGGGCAGAGGTCTGTGGCAGTTTCCCATGGTTGAGGCCGTCCCCTCCTCTGCCTCAATCTCTGCAGATGCGTATGGGGTGCACGTGAAGAGGAAGCGAGGGATGCCCGATGTCCTGGAGGAGCTCTCAGCATCAGGTGAGTGTGTGGGTCGATCTCTCCCCATCCCCATCGCTCAGCGTGATGACCGATCCGCCCCTCACCCTCCATTCACACCGCTCAGCGTGATGACCGATCCACCCCCCACATCCACACCGCTCACCGTGGTGACCGATTCGCCCCCCACCCCCCATCCACACCGCTCAGTGTGATGACCGATCCGCCCCCCACATCCCCACCGCTCAGCGTGATGACCGATCCGCCCCCCTCATCCACACCGCTCAGCGTGATGACCGATCCGCCCCCCACATCCACACCGCTCAGCGTGGTGACCGATCCGCCCCCCACATCCACACCGCTCAGCGTGATGACCGATCCGCCCCCCCCATCCACACCGCTCAGCGTGATGACCGATCCGCCCCCCCCATCCATACCGCTCACCGTGATGACCGATCCGCCCCCCACATCCACACCGCTCACCGTGATGACCGATCCGCTCCCCACCCCCCATCCACACCGCTCACCGTGATGACCGATCCGCCCCCCTCATCCGCACCGCTCAGCGTGATGACCGATCCGCCCCCCTCATCTACACCGCTCAGCGTGATGACCGATCCGCCCCCCACATCCCCACCGCTCAGCGTGATGACCGATCCGCCCCCCACATCCCCACCGCTCAGCGTGATGACCGATCCGCCCCCCCCATCCACACCGCTCAGCGTGATGACCGATCCGCCCCCCACATCCACACCGCTCAGCGTGATGACCGATCCGCCCCCCACATCCACACCGCTCAGCGTGATGACCGATCCGCCCCCCACATCCACACCGCTTAGCGTGATGACCGATCCGCCCCCCACATCCACACCGCTCAGCGTGATGACCGATCCGCACCCCACATCCCCACCGCTCAGCGTGATGACCGATCCGCCCCCCACATCCCCACCGCTCAGTGTGATGACCGATCCGCCCCCCACATCCACACCGCTCAGCGTGATGACCGATCCGCCCCCCACATCCACACCGCTCAGCGTGATGACCGATCCGCCCCCCTCATCCACACCGCTCAGCGTGATGACCGATCCGCCCCCCTCATCTACACCGCTCAGCGTGATGACCGATCCGCCCCCCACATCCACACCGCTCAGCGTGATGACCGATCCGCCCCCCTCATCCACACCGCTCAGCGTGATGACCGATCCGCCCCCCCATCCACACCGCTCAGCGTGATGACCGATCCGCCCCCCTCATCCACACCGCTCAGCGTGATGACCGATCCGCCCCCCTCATCCACACCGCTCAGCGTGATGACCGATCCGCCCCCCTCATCCACACCGCTCAGCGTGATGACCGATCCGCCCCCCCATCCCCACCGCTCACCGTGATGACCGATCCGCCCCCCCATCCCCACCGCTCACTGTGATGACCGATCCGCCCCCCCATCCCCACCGCTCAGCGTGATGACCGATCCGCCCCCCCATCCCCACCGCTCACCGTGATGACCGATCCGCCCCCCCATCCACACCGCTCAGCGTGATGACCGATCCGCCCCCCACATCCACACCGCTCAGTGTGATGACCGATCCACCCCCCATATCTACATCGCTCAATGTGACATCCTTATCTCCCCCCATATCCGCACCGCTCGGCATGACGGCCTGATCTCCCCTACCCCCCATCCTCACTGCTCGGAGTGACGGGTTGATGGAGTGCAGCCTTCAGGCGCCTGCTGTATGACGGGATGGGGGAATCCCGCAGGGCCTGCTCCCACCAGGCTTGGTGCCCCAGTCATAGGCAGCCAGGCTGGGTCCATGCTAGGGTGCTGTGAGGTGCCTTCTCTTCTCCCTCAGACCCTCACGGGATTGAAGCCAAGAAGAAGAAGAAGAAGCCAGGTTACATGGACCATTTCCTTGCATCCCAGGCCGCAGGTCAGTTGTCTTGTGTCAGGACGTGGAATGGCACATCGCTGGCTGGTGCCCCTGTGCAGTGACCCCCTCCCCCCATATGGGGTATTTGTCTGGGGGGGGGGGTGTAATGTTCCCTTCCTACACATGGCAGGGGAGCAGGCAGGGGGCCTGGGGCACAATGACCGTCTCCACACTGGGCAGGGGGAAGGTGGGGGCATCCAGGGGTCACAGTGACCCTCTTCACATGGTAGGGGCAGGTTAGGGGATCTGGGGTTGGCATAATGACCTCATGCATGTGGAGGAAGATAGGTGGGAGCCTGAGGTGACACATTGATCCCCCATGTGGGGCTCTGGGGGGCACAATGAGTCCCACATATAGGGGGCAGTGGGGCTCTGGGGAGACCCTTTTCATAGATGGCAACAATGTCAGAGCCTCAGCTTCCAACTCCCAGTGGAGCCAATGTGAGCTGGGATGCTCCGCTCCCCTGAGAATTAGCCCAAAGGCATCCTGAGCTGGGGTCCCACTGCTGGAGTCCCCAAGGCATTGCCCTCTGCCTCCCCAGGCCTGCGGCACTGCAACCCAGCCAGCCAGATCCGTCCAGGAGCCCTCCAGTCACTGCACTCCCATCGCTGGGATCACTCCCCACTGTGACGGGTTCCCTGGGGTGCAGCCTGGGACTGTGGGGATGGCATTGGCCTCTTTACTTTCCAGCCTGGGCTGTCTCTCACGATGCCTCGCTAGTGACAAACAGCAAACCCCTCCGGCGCTGTGATCACACAACACAACCGCATGTGGAGCTAGATGGCATGAATGCTCCCAGAGCCACTTGTGAATCACACCGAGAAAGGCACCAGCCCAATCCCCCCGGCTCCCAGACTAGTACCTCAGGAATATACCGTCCTGCACTGCTCAAGACGCTTTCTTGAGCAATGCAAGTGTATTAATTGGTTCACCACTTCATCAGTGGAGGGTGAATATACACCAGCCATTGTAAACCTGAGCAGATTTACCAAACAGTTCAGGCAAATAAACTGGTAAAGGGAAACAGTAAAACAAGTTTATGGACTACAAAGGATAGATTTTAACTGATTATAAGTGATAGGCAAAAAGTCAGAGTTAGTTACCAAAATAAAATGTAAGCACGCAGCCTAAACTCTCCACCCTATTAGACTGGGTAACGTCTAGATGAAGCAGTTTTTCTCACCCCCCTGGATATTGCTGTTCCTAGTACACAGGTTTCACCCTTGAAACTTGGGCCAGTCTCCTCTGTTGGAGTCTTCAGTCTTCTGAGTGTCCTTGTTGCTTGCAGCATAGGTGAGGGGAGGAGAAAAGGCCAAGCATGGGCCCCCTGTGTTCTGTTTTCTACACTTAGTCTCATGTGCTTGGAGAACACAAGTCCAGGCGTGGTGGGCACTGCTGAGTCCCCAGGCAAGGTTGAGCAATTCCCCTGGTGTGGCCTTGTGTAAGTGAGTCATTGCATTGTAGCTCACTTGCTGGACAGTGGCTGGTGATGTCTGTTCAGTACCCACTTGGGTGCTGGTCGCCTCCCTTGTCATTGCCTCTGGAGAGCTAGTATCTGGGCACTTCCCAAACCCACAGCATATTTTAGTAAAAGCTGTACATGACAATTCTTAGAATTTTATATGCGTTAATGATGGAACAGTGGGTTTCAGCAGATCATAGCCTTTCCCATGATACCTCACATGGCCTGCTTCTTATGTAATATCACCATTCTAAACAAATGATGAATATTAGGGTTCAGGGTACTCCCCTGAGATATAGTGTCACACCCATCACATCCCTGCCTTGGGCCAACCCCAGGTATTGCCTTGCTCCAGCCCAGACTGGTGGCTGGACATACTGGCAAGGTGTAGGCTGTTCCCCTTGGGAGGGCTCGTTGCCCTTCCCTGTCGTCCCAAGACAGCCTGGGCACCATGCTGCATTCCTGGGGGAGCAGGGCTCGCTAGCTGACTGAGTCATTCCTCTTCTGATTGCAGAGGAGGGCTTTGCCCTCCACCCCAGCCTGGATCACATCACGGTGCCTGAGACCTTTGATTTCTGCCTGGGCCCGGACTACACCCCCTATAGCTGCCTGAACCAGAGGGACATGCTGCCCACCGCCTGCTCGCCCATGGAGCTGCCAGGCTGCCTTGGCCCAGAGTTCCTGTTGGACACCTACGGCCCCGCACAGAGCAGCCCTGCCCCGTTCCTGGCACCTGGGGACAGCTCTGCGGGGGACGTTGAGGGGACAGCCAGTCTGGTTGGAAGCAACATGTTCCCCAGTCAGTACAAGGAGGCCTACGAGCGGGCATTTCTGGGCACGAGCTTGGGGGACGTGTGAGGAGCAGTCGAGCCTCGTTTCAGACCTGCCCTGGAGATGGGAGGACTGGGCCACTTGCCTTATTGGCGGAGCTCCCCCCCGGGCCTCCCGTCAGCGAGCGCAGAAGAGACTGCCTGTCACGGCAGGGCCTACCTCCAGGAGAGCAGCTGAGACCAAGGGGCACGGAGAGAGGATGACAGCACCGCCCTCCCCAAAGAGTGCGGGGCCTGAAGAGTGTGGCTGCCTGGGAAGACTCCATCTGCAACTGGATGGGTGCCACATCCCCATCTGTCCAATTCCACCTCCTAGCAGCCTCCTCGCCGTCGGCATCGTCCCTCTGCCGTTCCCCTTCCTGAACTCCCTCCAGGGGCTGTGCTGCTGGCTCACTGGGATGGGGCAGGGCCTGGCATGATGGGCCCTGCGGGGGCACTGTGCCCAGGGTTTGACTGCGTTTGACTGCAGGGCGTCACGCTTTGCACTATATTTATAGGGGTTAGTCATAGGCAGCATTTCCCTGCCATAAATGAGGCCACCTCAGGGCAAAGGGTGGGGCAAACAAATGGGGGGGGGGGTGGATACAGTCACTCTCTGGCCCCCAAATCCTGGCTGGTCAGGGCTGAAGAAATGTAAGGTCTGCTCCTGCTCCTGTTGCAGCCAATGACCAGGCTCCCCTGGCCAGAGTGAGGACAGCTAGGCCATTGGCTTTGCTACTGATAAGAGTTCAAAGATGTTCCTGAATGCTGGGCCTTGTGCAGGCCGGATGCCCCCTCCGCAGCAGTCCCTGTACCCGCTGACCTGAGGAGGATGGGACTAGAGCACAGCCTCACACCTGGCAGTGCTGAGATGCCAGCTGGGACAGAGCCGCTGGGGAACTGGGAGTCAGGACTCCTGGGCTCTGCCCAGCTCCGCCACTGATTCACTCTGCGGCCCTGGATAGGTCACTCACCTCTCTGTGCCTGTTTTGCAAGTTGTAAAATGAGGGTAATGCTGCTCACCCACCAGCCAGGTGCGTTGTGACGGATGGTAATAAAAACAATGCAAATACTTCTCTCCTGTCTCATCCTGAACCACCTGACAAGCCCATATATCAGCTGTAAACGGGGGGGGGGAGGGCACGTTGCTATCACTGCAATGCACCCAGCTCTAGGGTGTGACACAGCAGATGTCTCATAGCAACAGCATGTCGCAACCGAGTGCAGGAGGCGAGATAACTGGGGGGGTGGGGAGATATAGGGAGACCAGACAAATTACCCAGGCTCTGGGCATTAATATTACTCATCTTACACGTCTCCCACCCAAGCAGCGCTGGTACAATACTGACACAGGGCAGCGTGCCCCCCCACAGAGCAATGAATCCTGATGCCACTCAGCCTGTGAATGCTGAAAAGCTGGCAGCGCCAGGTGCTAAGGCAGCAGGTTAAGTGCCCAGAGATCCTATTGTAGCCCATGCTAACACTGGCTCTGTCCCCGCGTAGCAGCTAGCTCATGTATAGAGATTTGTGCCGCTGCTTCCTGGGCGCTAACAGAGCAGATCTTACTAGAGCACTTCCCTGCAGGCTGCCAAGTTGCCAACCAGGTGCAACATTCTGCTCAACATTAGCTGAGTGTGGTGCAGTTAACCCTAAGTTAAGGCTAGATGGCTCTCCTCAGTCAGAGCCATTAGAGGGCCTGCTGCCCATGTCCTGGGGGGAAGAGATAGCTCAGTGGTTTGAGCATTGGCCTGCTAAACCCAGCATTGTGAGCTCAATCTTTGAGGGGCCTGTTTGGGGCAAAAATTGGGATTTGGTTCTGCTTTGAGCAGGGGATTGAACTAGATGACCTCCTGAGGTCCCTTCCAACTCTGAGATTCTCTGATTCCTGGGGAAACCCGTGCCTGTAGCTGCCATCTGGGACAGGCCTGCAGGATCCAGAGAAGTGAGTGGACCAGTCCTTCTAGAATATTCGAAACAGCTGGACAGGAGAATACCATTCAGACTTGCACTGGAGCATGGCTAATGATGAGGCTCAATAGCTTGAGGGGAAGGATGTAGTCCAAAATCTTGGCATCTGATGGGCTGACACTGTATTGTGAAGGAAGCCCAGTTAGAAAATTGTTCCCACTACACGATCGATCTATGGATCAGAGTGCTTCCTCCTCTCGTGTAAGGATTTCTTGGTCTTCTCACAGCCATTTTCAAGCCATGAGATGTAAAGAGGTTGGGTTTGGAAGGAGAATTTGCCTCTGCTCTGAGAGAATACATCTGGCAGACTGAAGCCTTGCAGACAGCGCAGTAGGTCTGTGAGGCAACACTGATGCTACAAGTATTACTGTGGTCACACATTTTGCTTGATCTTTTCTATGACCCTGGATATTGGAAATGGGAGGAAAGTCCTTGAGACCTTGAGAATGGAGGAAGCATTCTGGAGGGAGCGTGGGCAGGTACCTGCTCTGGGTCAGAAGCGAGGACATTTGCTGTTCTTAGTGGCAAACAGGTCTACCACGGGCAAGCCTCCTCTGTGGAACACAGGCTTGAGAACAGAGACCATTGGTGGCTGGCTGAGTATCGTCATTGAGGTAATCCACCAGATTGTTATTTGCTCCTGATTGGTGAAGGACCATGGAAGTTTTCCTGTGCAGGGGGCTCTGTTTGCACTGTTTGATTCTGTCCTCACAGAGCCCCCCCTGCCTGTTGATATTCTACATCGCAGGGGTGGTGCCTGTCAGGATCTCTCCTGTGGCCCCTTCCGGCTCGGCATTTCTTGGGGTCTCAGGTGAGCGGCGTCTGTTGCCAGGCATTTTGTGAACTCTCCTAGGGTGTAAACAGGCTGGACAGTTGTACCCAGTATCAGTAGCTGTTGTGTCCCACTGGGAACTGGAGATATTGTCTGTGGGCTGAATGAATCACTGTGTGAAACAAGCATCCGGAAGGCTGAGGTGGTAGAGACTCTCTGTCCTCCATTCCCTAGTGTGGGGGACACATGGACATGGACATGGACATGCACGGCCAGAGCATGGACCCAATAGACACTAGTGGTCCAACCTCACACGTGTGTGATGCATGTGCACTATAATGGATCCAACTGGACAAAATATCTAGAAGAGCCCCACTTCCTGCAAAGGACAATAGAACCTCGATTTTACACACACCACCCTTGGGAATGACCAGTTACATAAACTCCATGAACCAGACTGCCTCTTTTGGGGATGTTCAATTTTAGGAACTTTTCAATCTCTGATTAGTTTATAAAAATGGCCATAATACGTCAGACCATATGTCCATATAGCCCAATATCCATTTTTCTGACAGTAGCCACTGCCAGGTGCCCCAGAGGGAATGAACAGAACAAGTAATCATTGAGTGATCCATCCCCCATTGCCCATTCCCAACTTCTGGCAAACAGAAGCTAGGGACGCCATCCCTGCCTATCCTGACTAATAGTTCTTTTATCTAGTTCTTTTTTGAACCCTACCAGTCTTGATCTTCACAACATCCTCTGGCAAAGAGTTCCGCAGGTTGACTGTATTGTGTGAAGAAATACTTCCTTTTCTTTTAAACCTGCTGCCTATTAATTTAGTGACTCCTAGTTCTTGTGTTATGAGTAAATGATACTTCCTTATTTACTTTCTCCACACCAGTCATGATTTTATAGATCTCTATCATATCCCCTTTATTTGTCTCTTTTCCAAGCGGAAAAGTCCCAATCTGATTTCTCTCTCCTCAAATGGAAGCCGTTCTATACCCCTGATCATTTTTGTTGCCCTTTTCTGAACCTTTTCCAATTCCAATATATCTTTTTTTGAGATGGTGCAACCACATCTGCACTCAGTGTTCAAGATACGGGTGTACCATGGGTTTATATAGAGGCAACATGATATTTTCTGTCTTATTATCTATCCCTTTTTTAACGATCCCCAACATTCTGTAGCTTTTGACTGCCGTTGCACATTCAGTGGATGTTTTCAGAGTACTATCCACAATGACTCTAAGATCTCTTTCCTAGCAGCTGATTTAGACCCCATCATTTTATATGTCTACGTTGTTGGGACGGTTTTCCAATGAGCATCACTTTGTGTTTATCAACGTTGAATTTCATCTGCCATTTTGTTGTGTGGAAGAAATAAGGCTCTTCTTTGTCTTCAAGTTAAAATAAACAATATGCACTTAGTGTATCTATAGTAACACCACCATGTCTTAGTGAATTATGTATCAATTAAGCTAGCTAGTCTCAAGGCCCATGGAGACAAAGTAGATAAGCAGGCGGATGGGAATTTAAAGGGAGTAAGAGAATACAAAAGCCAGATGGCCCAATTAAGGCAAGAATGTTTGAGAATGGCAACTCCTTTTCTGCTCAAGGTTGGCTTTACCTTGATTGATTACAGGGGAGTTGATATATATATGTGAAGTATATGGAATTGACAATTTATACTGCAATATATGTTTATGTCACAAGATGGTGCTAGAGCTCCACGCTTAAGTATAAGAATCGGAAGTGTCCATATATATAGTAAGGTGCTTGCTCTAATGTAATTGGTAGATGTTAGTGTGATGTATACGGAAATGTTAACTCTATAAATATCATTGTAACATGCTGCGCGGGGCTGACTCTTTGTTTTGAATTGTCAGTCTTTCAGCGCTGAAATAAATAGCCTAAGTTCCTTAACCCTTACCCTGCCGTTTAGTCTGTGGATATTCGGAGCAACGCGGCTGGACGGAACTTTTCTTTCTTCTGAGTGAGGGCTCTGTTAAGCCCTCTTACCACAGTTGCCCGGTCACCCAGTTTCGAGAGGTCCCTTTGTAACTCTTAATGGGCTGCTTGGGACTTGACTCTCTTGAGTAGTTTTGAATCAGCTGCAAATGTTGCCACCTCATTATTTGCCCCTTTTCCCAGATCATTTATGATTCCCACCCTGTGTTTCCTATCTAGGGATCCAGGCCAGGTCCTTCCCCCTGATCCCCACTGGGCTGCTGTAACCAGTCTGTCTGCCCCAGCCCTGCCCCAAAATGGGCCTTTGGCCAGGAGTCAGCCCCCCCCCGGGGGGTAGTTGTGCTCTGGCTCCCTCTGCAGCGGCTCCTCCTTCCCTCAGGTTCCCGCCCATCCCTCCACACGTCACTGCGCGAGGGCCCCCCTAGCGCTACTGCGCCTGCGCCTGCGCCGCCGCCCGGCAGCCGGCAGAAACAACCCGCCGCCTCTTCCCCCCGCCCGCCATCTTATCCCAGGCGGGCCCCGGGGGGGAGAAGGCAGCCATTGGCGGAGGTGATTGGCGCCATGTGATCGGCCTCAGCCAACCGACGACGGGCGACCTTCTGACATTTCCGGTTCCGGGTTAATGGGCCGCGGCCCCCACGGGTGAGTGGGTGATGGCGCCGCTGGTAGGACGCTTCGGTGTGGGGCGGATGCTGGGGGGTGACGGCAGCTGGGCTCGTTCCCCGCTCCTCCCCCGTGCGGGGAGGTGGGGGCAGGGGTGATGGTAGCTGGGTACGGGGGGTAGCCGGGTGTGGGCCGATGGTAGCTGGGTACGGGGGGGCGGGTATAATGATATAAATGGGGTTCTCGGCCATTTTCTTTCTGAGCCCCCCCCCCGCTCACCTGTGCCCCACCTGCCCATAAAAGCCAGGCCGGCGTTAGGGGGTCGCGAGCAGGGCAATTGCTCGGGGTCCCAAACCAATTGCTCAGGCTCTGACGTCAGCTTTCTGCCCTGGGCCCCAGTGAGGATAACGCCCAGCCTGCTTGCGGGACCCACTGAAACCGGCTCAGGGCAAACTGTAAATTCAGGAAGGCTGAATGAGTTTGGGCCATTGCGTGATGTGAATGGGGAGAAGGCGGAAGTTAATCTAAGTATGAGGGGGGGATTTGATAGCAGCCTTCAACTACCTGAAGAGGGGGCTCCAGAGAAGAGGGAGCTCGGCTGTTGTTGCTGGTGGAAGATGATAGAGCAAGAAGCAATGATCTCAAATTGCAGTGAGGGACATTTAGATTAGATATTAGGAAAAACTTTTTTCACTAGGAGGGTGGTGAAGCGTTGGAATGGGTTACCTAGGGAGGTGGTAGAATCACCTTCCTTAGAGGTTTTTAAGGTCCAGCTTTACAAAGCCCCGGCGGGGATGATTTAGTTGGTGTTGGCCCTGCTTTGAGCTGAGGGTTAGAGTAGATGACCTCCTGAGGTCTCTTCCAGCCCTCATCTTCTATGATTCTGTGTTCCTAAAATGTAAATGAATGTTTTGCTTCAGTTTTCAGTATGGAATGTGTGCAGGGATGTGCCTGGGAGACTCTGCCCTGGAAAGCAGTTACTCTGAAAAAGATTTGGGTGTTGTGGGAGCAAATCAGCTGAACATGACCTCACAGTGCCAAAAGATCTAATGAAGGGTTTCTCAAACTGGGGGTCTTGAGCTCTTGCCACCGCAACTCGTGGCGAGGACTGGGGGCTGGGGTGCAGAGCCGGCAGCCCGCTCGCGGCGGGGAATGGGGGCCGGGGCGCAGCCGCGGCGGGGACTGGAGGGGTCACGTTGCGCCGCGCCGACGGAGCAGGAAAAGGGGTTGCGGTCTCAAAAAGTTTGAGAACTGCTGATCTAATGCATCCCAGGACCATATAGACAGGGGAATCTCAAGTAGGAGTAGAGAAGTTCTTTTTACCTCTGTGTTTGGTACTGGTGTGACCATTGCTGTAATCCTGTTTCCGGGTCTGGTGCCCACAATTGAAGGATGTTGATAAGTGAGAGGTGAGGGGTCAGAGAAGAGCCATGAGAACAATTGAAGTTTTAGAAAATTAGTGATGGGCTCAAGGACCACAATTGATTTAGCATAACAAAGGGAAGGTTAACCGATCACAGTCTATAAGCGCTTACATGGGGAACGAATATTTAATACTGGACTCTTCAGTCTAGCAGAAAAAGGTATAATGTCCAGTGGCTGGATGTTGAAGCTAGATAAATTGAGACTAGAAATAAGGCTTAAATTTTGTAGTGAGAGTAATTAGTCAATGGAATTTATCCAGGATTGTGGATCTCCATCACTGACAATCAGAAGTGGCTCTTTTTCTAAATGATCTGCTCTGGGAATTATTTTGGGGAAGTTCTCTGGCTTTTGTTATACAGGATGTCAGATTAGATAGTCACAGTGTCCTTTCTGTTGTTGGAATTTATGATTGAATGAAGATATTGAATGGTCTTGGGACCAATGATCATCTTTGCGGAACTCAGCTAATAACCTTCTTTCAATCTGATAGTGCATCTTTCAGCACAAGCCATTGTCTTCTCCCCATAAGTCAGTTCCTTATCTACCCTACACTACTTATACTGATCTTCCCTAATTTAATAATTTCCCATGTGGTATTTCCCAAAGCAATATGCTTTGCTGAAGCCCAGGTATATTAAATCTACTGCACTTCCCTTAGCTAAAAAAAAAATGCTTATTTTCACAGTGAAGGATATCCAATTTGTCTGGTGTGATCTACCTTTGGTAACCCGTATTGCATTACATCCCTATCACTTATTTACCCCTAGGAATTTGAATTGTGAAATAAATAATTAAAGCCTTGCATTCTATTGAGGTCAGACTAACAAGTCTGTAATTGCCCAGGTGATTTTTTCCCCCTTTCTCAAATACAGGTACAATGTTAGCTGTTCTCTAGTCATATGGTGCTACTCCCACATATATATATTTATTAAAAATTCTTGCTACCAGATTAACCAGCTCATATGCCAGTTCTTACCGTATTCTGGGAGGAAACTCCAGTCCTACTGATTTGAGAGCCTTAAGTTCTTAAAGTTTTTGTTCCACCTCAGATGTGATAATTTTCATTTCTAGACACTCATTTCCATCAGCTATGCTGCCTTCATGCAGATGTTCCATATAATCCTCACTTAAAACCCAGACTAGTATACATTTAGTTTTTGGGCCATACCTAGATTTTTTTAGTCGTCTTTCCATCTGCACTGCATAGTGGCCTAACCTCATCCTTTCCCTATTTTCTTTTTATTTATATAACTAAGATACCACTACTTATTTAGTTTAATGTCTTTTGCAGGAGCTAATTCAGCTTGACTTTTAGTAAGCTTCACTTTATTCCTACATTTTCTAACCTTCATGATGTAGCTTTCTTTGCTTATCAATCCCTTTTCCATTCCCTGAAAGTTCTCTGCTTACTTCTAGTAACTCTTTTAAGGTGACTATTTAGTTCTATATTAAAGACATATAGAAAGAGACCTTCTAAAAACATTAAAATATATTAGTGGCACGCGAAACCCTAAATCAGAGTGACTAAATGAAGACTTGGCACACCAAAAGGTTGCCGACCCCTGTATTAGCAGGATTGTTGTAAGCAAGACACGAGAAGTAATTCTTCTGCTCTACTCTGCACTGATTAGGCTGTGCATTGGAGCATTGTGTCCAGTTCTGGGCATAACATTTCGGGAAAGATGTGGACAAATTGGAGAAAGTCCAGAGAAGAGCAAGAAAAATGATTAAAGTTCTAGAAAACATGACCGATGAGGGAAGATTGAAAAAATTGAGTTTGTTTAGTTTGGAGAAGAGAAGACTGAGAGGGGACATAACAGTTTTCAAGTACATAAAATGTTGTTACAGGGAGGAGGGAGAACAATTGTTCTCCTTGTCCTCTGAGGATAGGAAAAGAATCAATGGGTTTAAATGGCAGCAAGGACAGTTTAGGTTGGACGTTAGTAGAGCCCTATGCAGGTATCCGTGGAGTTGCAGGGCTCTATCAGGAAATGCAGTGGCAAAAGCAGCAGTATATTGGGCCACTGCTCGCAGGAGCTGGCGCTTAGTCCAGACAGTGCCGCCGGCGTGGCTGTAGTATCCCCAGTCCTGCCCACCAGGGTTGGCCCTAGCTCACTGGCAACTGTGAGTGCAAGCGACTTGCACATTCCTGGGCAGGAGGCCCTTCCGTACAGCGGTGTGCGTTTCCTGTCCGGGAGCACTTGCACACTCGAGCGTGACCAAAGGCCGGTGACCCAGTGAGCGGGACCGGGGGCAGTACAGCTACAGTAGAGGAGCTGCCTGGACTGGGCACTGGCCCCTGCGAGCAGCAACCCAACCTGCTGCTGCTCTCACCGCTGTGGTTCCTGGTGGAACCCTGCAGCTTCACGTACATCTGTGTTATATCCGTGGATATCCGCACCCACAAATAGAAATTTTGTATCCACGCAGGACTCTAGACCAGCGTTTCTCAAATGACGCCACCATGGCCACATGCAGCTGATGGGGGAGGAGAGGGCTTTTCTTGCGGCCACAGCATCCTGGCGGGGATTGGGGGTGGGGGGCTGCAACAAGGAGAGGTTGGGTCCTTACCCCCCTCTTGAGCCACAAATGCTGGATGAGCAGACAGCCGGTGTGAGTTCTCCACCTTTCCGGGCATGGTGTGACTCAGGCTTCCAGCTTCAGCACTGGTGTGACAGGCAGCAGGCTCTGGCTGAGTGGGCTCTGGGCTCCGGCCATGGGCTCTGAGCGAGGGGATTTGGGCTCTGGGCTTTGGATGTACAGCAGCAGGCTCCATTCCCTGGCCACTGGGCTTTGGGCTCATCCCTTCCTTATCACCCCTGGCCCCTCGCCCATCTACCCCATCACCCCTAGTCCACATTGCCACCCTACCCATCTCCCCATTGAAGGCTTAATTTGTCCCCTGACTTGCCAGGGCTGAGTAAGCCTGCTGTGAAAAGTGATATTTGAATATTTGTTAATGTCACTTTTCACTGTCTCCCAGCTCCCTAACAAATCTGCTGCTGTGAAAAGTGATATTAACAAACATACAAAGCAGACTTACTAGGTAGCACATCTGAAAAAAAACCCACAACCAGAAAAGGAAAAGGAAACAACAACAAAAAGAAAAGAACATGCAAAGCATCCTACTGTATTTGGGTTTCTACTGTGTAAAGAATAGAGACAAATGTATGTTGTTGAATCTGCAAAAAATAAAAACCCTACATAAATAAATTACAATGATTTGGACATGGACAGGTGCATATTTATTTGTTTTTTTACTAAGTTAATTGAGTATTTTAGGAAAAATGGTCAAAATGGCCACTAGCAAGAGTTGGTGGCTGCACTCTGAGGCCACCAAAAATGTGTTGCGAGAACCCCTGCAAGACATCAGAAAAACCATCCTGTCAGGGTGGTTAAGCACTGGAATAAATTGCCGAGGGAGGTTGTGGAATCTCCATCACTGGAGATTTTAAGAGCAGGTTGGACAAACACCTGTCAGGGCTGGTCTAGATCAGTGGTTCCCTATTTACCATTATGGGCCATGTATGCGACCCACAGTATTATGTGAGCCACATCCAATGCTACCTGTATGGCCCAGAGGATGTCACATGGGCCACAGCTGTGTGCTGATTGGGCTGCAGGTTGAGAACCACTGGACTAGATAATATTTAGTCCTCCTAGTCCCACGGTTCTGTGAAATTTGATTGTATGTCGGGGTTGCTAGTGATAAGGTATGGGACAGCCCTGATGCGCTCTTCTATTTGTGTGTCATGTTCCTAAAAGCTTGTGCATCCGGGCTTCAGCCAGCTGCCTGCTGGGGTATTCTGGGCTTTTTTCTGGCCTCCTTCCTTTGATGCCTCAGGCATGACTCTAGGTGGAGAGGGGATAGTGGGTGAGGACGGCACTGAGCACTCTCTCAAGTGCTTGGCTGGCTGGTTCTTGCTCACAGGCTTGTGGCCCCACTGGTTGCCCCATGTGGGGTGGAGGGGGAACCCTTTCTTCCAAGTCAGAATGGCAGGAACCTTGTGGGTTTTTTTCATCTTCCTCCGCAGCGTGAGTGCTGGTCGGCTTGTCAGGATTATCTGGGTATATCTCATGTAATCATTTCCCTGCCGTTGTGAGTGCCCCTCAGTCCCTCCTGGTCTCTGCCTATGGCACATAATAGTCTCGTCTCCTGTGGGCTGTGGTGCTTAGGTTTCATTTTAGAGGTTGGGTTTTGTGGTGTGGGTGTTGGTGGCCTGTGACACAAAGGAGGTCAGACTAGATCATCTGGTGGTCCCTTCTGGTCTTAAACTCTATGGGTGCTACTTCCCTCCTCTCACCAGTGTGGTGGGGGATGCAGGGTGCTGATGTCTGCGCACTGTCTGCCTGAGTGATTTGGAGCGGTGTGTGGGTGCTGCCCCCTCAGGTGGGGCGGGAAATGGGAGGTACTGGTGTCTGGGCACTGCCCCATGGTGTAGGATGAGACGGGTGCTGCTGTCTAGGTGAAAGTTACTCCGCTTTAACTTTTGCCCATCCTGTGCCCTTTCCATGCAGGAGATTGTCAGCGTCTTCAAAGAGAAGATCACCAAAATGTGATGTAGTCGCTGCCTCTCTTGGATTGGGAATATTCCTTCGGTAGGTCCATTAACCTTCTTCCCTTAACCCTCAGGCTAGAGATGGCAAATTTGGAGGTGACAGAGCTGGGCTCCTGGGGACGGTTCCCTAGTAAGCTTGGGGTAGAAGCAGCAGCAAAGACAGCTCAGCCAATGAGCTCCTGGCTAGCCCGACTCTCCTCATGTCTTGGCTGTGATATCGAGAGTGAATATGTGGCCATAGGAGAGACTTTCCCCTGCAGAGTTGGAAGAATTACTAGCCCATTTCTGCAGCCCCCAAGTTGGGGGCAGCCCACCTCCTGTTCTGTGCTGCGGTGAGTCGGGTGATTCTAGTGAACCTTTGCTGAGGACAGAGCTGCTCCTGCACACACCATGTCCCCTTGAGGGAGGGACCCCCATCCCCCCACCCTCCGAGACCCCTGGCCTTCACTCTGTGGTAGCCCTGTGGTCTGCCTGCCCAGGTCACTGACCTGCAGTGTTCTCTTTGTTTAGGTGCCTCTTCCCTTGGCTCATGGGCTGTGCTGAGTGAGCTGCTGCTCCCAGGTCTCCAGGCTGTTGTTCTGTGAGTATCGCCCTCCTCCAGCTTATGATCTCTCCGAGGTGTCTCTTGTGATTAGCCCCCCGCCCATCCCCACGCCGTCGGCTGTTCTGGGGAGAATTTGTGAGAGGGGAAAGGCCTGAGCGTGTGATGTGAAGTGGACTGGAAGGGAGCTAATGGGGCTTTTCAGTCCCTTGCCTCCAGCCCAGGGCTCTCGGGGCTTGTCCTGATGTGAGTGCAGTCCATGTTTGCAGGGTGTCTGTGGGATGCTCACAATGCAAGCACCTGTCTGGCCTGCTCTCCGCCTTCAGAGGAAGGATGGCCCAATAGCTGCAGCACCAGCCTGGGCTCTGGGAGCCCTGGGGTCAATTTTTTCCCCATCACAAAAATCCTGTGTGATCCTGGGCAAGTCACTTAGTCTCTCTGGGCCTCAACTCTCATCTGTGCAATGGGGGTAATAGTCCCGCCCTGCCTCATCCCCATGCCCCAGTGAGTACATGAATGACTGACAGGCTCAGATGCCATGGTTATGGCCATGGGGCAAAGAAGTACCCTGGCCCAGTAGGTATCCCTGCGCCCTCTTGTGGTATATTTCCTTTGGATTAGCTGTCCCTGTGCTAAGATGTTGTTCTCCTTTTATTTCCCGCCTGTCTCTCTAAGCTCCATGCATTGTCTGTGCCTGCAGTAACCTCACTGCTGTGACACCCTTCCAGCCTGGCTGGTCAGTCTCAAAGCCAAGAGGCTGGTTTCCACCTGCTCAGGTAGAGACCAAATAGACCCCTCGCTGCAATTATTGCCAGAAGCTGGGACTGGACTCCATAATCACTCCATAGTTGCCTGTCCTTCATTCCCTTTGAAACGCTGGCTTTGGCCGCTCTCGGAAGACAGGCTACTGGGCTAGATGGACCATTGGCCTGACCCTGTCTGGCTGTTCTTATGTTCAACCCACTTCTCCAGGATGCTCTGACTCTATTTATGGCCCTTGCCAGAAGCTCTCCTCTGTACCCTTCTGCCTAAGACTTTGTGCTCTTGGAGTCTCTTAGGGTAGGTGCCAGGTAGTAGATTTTTCCTTTTGATTACAATCTCTGACAGCCTCTTCTTCCTGGTCCTGAGTGAGGAGAGCAGCCTTTACTACCCTAGAATACTTAGCCTGGTCTACACTACAAACTTATACTGGTATAACTATGTTGCTCAGGAGTGTGGAAAATCCACACGCCTGAGTGATGCAGTTCTACTGACCAACCTTCAGGTGTAGACAGCTCTGTGTCAATGGGAGGGCTTTTCCTGTCGACGTAGCTGCTGCCTCTTGGAGAGGTAGAGTAGCTACGCCGATGGGAGAAGCTCTCCTTTAGGTGTAAGTAATATCTTCACTATGTGCTTCAGCAGCACAGCTGCACTGGTGTAAGTGTAGACAAGCCCTTAATGTTTTGATCCCTTTATTGTGCGACTGACCCCCTGGGGCTGAGGCTTGGGGGAGTGTTTGGTTGCAGCCGTTGGCAATGGCTGTGGCATCCACTGCAGTTCTCTGCAAGCATGTTTGTGCCTGGCTTAATCTCGCCCACTGAGCTTGCTGGCGTCTGCGTTTCTCTCCTCGGCTGTGTGCGCCCATCCTAGAGTGCACCCCAGTCTCTGGGAATACTGAGGCGTGGTTGGTTTTACTCAGGTCTGTGCTCCCTCCCTTTGACAGCGTGCGGACAGCAGGATGTGGCACGAAGCCCGGAAACATGAGCGCAAGCTCCGTGGGATGATGGTCGATTATAAGAAACGAGCTGAACGTCGTCGAGAATACTATGAAAAAATAGTGAGTGCCCCAGTGCAGTCCTGGCCCCTGGCCCGCCCCTGCCATCCCGATCTGTGGCCCTTGCTCTCGGGTTGGGTAGTCCTGTTGTTTTCTGTTCCCATGTCTGGCTTTATGCAGCTTTATATATATTGCTCTTCAGTTGCAAAGCACGCACAGGAAGCGTCCATCTGCTACTGCTGGGACCTTCGGCCCTTCCTCATTTCTGTGACTTTACTCTTGCATTAAGTTTTTGCCTTTAATGGTCGTTAGGCCTGGACAGTTAGTACCAAGTCTGTGCTGTGGGGTTTTGCTGTAGATCAGGTCGCTACAAACCGCTTTATAGTGTCTCACGGGGAAAAATTAAACAGTTTGAGTCTCTGAAAGTATCGTCTTTCCGTGTGCACAGCGTGGGCCTGTGCTCTGAGCCCTGGGAAGGCCCTCCCGGTGCTTTGCTGGAGCTGGTGGCAATATTCGTTATGCTTCCCTCCGAAGCTGATGAAGAGGAAATGGAATGAGGCCTTGCGGCAGCCACTCCTCTTTCTGTGGCAGCTCAGCCCTTCCCTTGAGAGCTGCAGTCCCCCTCGGCCTTAATGAATTGATACATGCTGAATCCCATACCGGTGTCTGACATCCTGAGCAACCTCCGCTTCAGCGGGCAGAACTGTCCCAGAGGTGATGTGACCCCAGAGCAGCATGCTGGGCTGTCCCCAGGAGAGGGATGCAGAGTTGTGATGCGGACTGGCGAGCTGTGTGGTTATCATGGTTTGTCGGCCTGCTATGCTCTTGTGAGGCAGCATGTAGAACTGAATTCTTGCAGGTTCAGTTTCCTTTCTGGAAGAACAGAGCAGGGATGACAGGAAACTTCCCCATGCAGGAGTGCCCGATCTGCAGCATGACTCTTGGATCAGCTCTTTGGCCTGCTTCCCCGTGGTGTCCCCCTCTGTAAAACGCAGTCCTGCTCTGACCCAGGGTTAACTCAGTTTAGGAGTAAAATGTTATTTTTTTGCCGCCAGCATTGCAGAATTCACCTGGGATCTGTGAGCAAACTTTGATTCTTTGTTGCACAGCAACGCCAGTAACAGAGGCCCTGCGGGCCAAGCCGGGGCTGCCGTACCAGTTGTGCAGTCCCTTAGCCTTTCTCAGACGTGCTCAAGTGCAACTACCCGCAGCATAGAAAGCAAACTGAGCGACACGTACGAAGGAATCAAATCCAGCTCCTTCCGTCTCAGCTGTGCTGGCTCTGCAGGGCTAAGAGCAGTGAAAATTTTTGTCACTAAAGGCATCAGGCTTGCCCCTGATAAGCACATGAAGCAGATTTGAGTAAGCAGGAGCTTCTTCTAATGTTGCTTTTCAGTGTAGATCAGCGCTTTAGCGGCTGCAGCCTGCTGTCCAGGGCAGCACTGCGATCCCCAGGATGTGTTTAACACCCCCCTGCATATGGTACTGTCAGACTCTCATCTCTGAAGGGATTTCACTTGTGATTTTAATGACTGCTTAAACCCCTTACAATGGCTCTGGACTCAGCCATTCCGCTTCTGTAGAACTTGATGCCTTGTTCAAGCTGACCAGATCCCGTAAAATGCCGGCTTTCTACACCTCGGTGTTTGTGCTTCTTCCAGAAAAAGGACCCAGCTCAGTTCCTCCAAGTGCATGGCCGGGCGTGCAAGGTCCACTTGGATTCTGCCGTTGCTCTTGCAGCTGAAAGTCCTGTCAACATGTGAGTAGCTTGAGCGGGCCCTGCCTGCTAGCTCTGCACTGACAGACTGGGAGCACAGTGAAGTAGATGGGGGTTGTCTGGAAAGCCCTCGAAGGGGCACCATCAACTTGCTCTTCCTTTGGTGTGGCTGTTGTTTTACTAGTGGGATCCCCTAAGGCGACCGAGTAAAGGAGAGGGGCAAGGTCTGGAGTGTTCCTGTTTGTCTGCTTTTGTGCGTGGTTAGCGATTCTGGGTCCCTTCGGGGGGTCAGTTCCTTCCCCTCATGTTCATGCAGCACTGTAGAAATCTCTTTAAAAGGTGGGAAGAAGTGGCTGTAAACCCCCCAGAATTGGCAGGAGGCTTGGGGCCCCTTGCACCTGAATCTCCTTTGCAGTCTGCACTCCAGGCGGACGGTCCCTTGAGCACGCGGCCTGCTAGCAGGACTATGCAATGATCAACGTGGGCTTGGCAGGGGCATGCCATCTTGGGAGTACAGTTTTGTACCCCAGGGAGTGACCTTCCCTCTTCTCCCCCATCCTCGGGGCATATGATCGGCATCTCAGCACAGGGACCTTGGGTCTAATCCCCAGGAACAGTGGAGACTGGAAATGGCTAGTTCTCCCCGTAATAAGTCAAGGTACATGAGTGGGGCCCTACCAAAGTCGCAGCTGTGAAAAACACCTCACGGATCGTGAAATCTGGTTTTCTGTGTACTTTTGCCCTATATTATACAGATTTCACAGAGGAGACCAACATTTCTCAAACTGGGGGTCCCAACCCAAAAAGTGGTTGTGTGGGCGGCGAGGGAGAGGGGGTTTGCAAGGTTATTCTAAGGGGGTGGCAATACCACAACCTTTACTTCTGTGCTGCCCTCAGAGCTAGGTAGAAAGAAGCAGCGGCTGCTGGCTGGGCACCCAGCTCTGAAGGCAGCAGCGCAGAAGTAAGGGTGACAGTGGGTGACCGGAGTGTGACATCTGCTGGCTGAGGGCCCAGCTCTGAAGGCAGCAGCGCAGAAGTAAGGGTGGCAAAACCATATCACACCATTTGCACTTCTGCACTATTTCTGGCCTTCAGATCTGTGCTCCTTGCCAGCAGCTGCCACTCTGTGGCTGCCCAGGTCTGAAGGCAGCGTCGCCAGCAGCAGCAGTGCAGAAGTAAGGGTGGCAACACCACAACCCCCCTACAATAACCTTGCGACGCCCCCACTACCCTCTTTTGGGTCAGGACCCCTACAGCATTGTGAAATTTCAGATTTAAATATCTGAAATCATGAAATATGATTTTTTAAATCCTAAGACAATGAAATGGACCATGATTTTGGAAGGGTCCTATACGTGAGCCAGGCAAAGCCTTAGCCAAACCTCTCTGTGGAGCTGGGGTCCTGCCGTGGATTTGTGTTGGGGGATGGGAGACCATGGGGAACTTTTCTCTCAAGCCCAGGCTGACTGTGGGACAGTGGTTTATGGGGAGACGGTCCAGGCTCAGCCCTTCCTTCCTCATGGCTCCTTCTGACTCTTTATCCTCCCTGAGGCAAGTTGGCCTCTTTTCAAACTGAGGCAAGTTCAAAGATCAGAGAGGTAGCCGTGTTAGTCTGGAATAGCAGAGGTAACAAAGTCCTGTGGCACCTTAAAGACTAACTATAAAGTTTTGAAGCATAAGCTTTCGTGGGCTAATACCCACTTCGTCGGATGCAAGCAGTGGAAGTGTGAAGTGGGTATTAGCCCACGAAAGCTTACGCTTCAAAACTTTATAGTTAGTCTTTAAGGTGCCACAGGACTTTGTTACCTAAGTTCAAAGATGTCCCCCATTCTCCACCCCAGGGGTGGAGCCGCATCCTGCTGAATAGACACTCCTCCAAAACCAGGCTCTGCCTGGTGGTTACCTTTAGAAGAAGAAGGAACATCCAGTCAGCTCTTCCCCACTCATTGATGGGTGGGCGGTCAGCTGGACTGGCTGCGTTCTCTGCTCTTCATTGGGGGGATGGGCCTGTTTTTTCTGCCAGCTGCCAAGCCTGAGTGAAATACACAGGAACAAAGCGTTCTGAGGCGTCTGGCTCGGTCTCTTTCCCCTCTGGAGTGCCCCGTTTTCACAAGGGTTTTCCAGCAGAGAGCACACTGTGTGGACAATTCCTAACGTTAATAATGAGCAGAGGTCCCTCCCCTGTACCTTATTTTAAAGGACCTCTGAGGAGATACCCATTACATGTATCAAGTTCACTTGTCTTCCTTACCACTGCGGGGCAAGTAAAGTACAAAAGTCTAAGTGCACCAGCGTTTTTATGCTGGGCTACTTCGCCCAGCTGAGGTGAAGAACAAAACTCTCAAAGGGAGGGCGCTAAGGCTCAGGGTAACAGGTGGCTGATTGTATTAATTTAGGTGCAATAAATTGGTCAGAGTCAAAGGCGGTCATGTGACCTTGTCACAGTGTTAAACAAGGGTCAGGGTTTGGCATAGAGACCTCAGCCTGCTTAGTGCCCTGGCAAGCATACAATTAAAAATCCCTGTAGCCTTTTATTACAGATACAGAAGAAGTAGAAACAGTTGAAGCATTTGAAATGTAAAGTATTAAGTAAGGGTTTTATTGCAACAGCATCCCTTGTTCCCTTTCCCTTTAGCTGATGGGGGGAAAAAACTCTTGTGTGACAGTCTCTTCGATGAAATCAAATATAACTGTTTTTTGGGGGGAAAAGAGAAAAGATAGCTGGAGCTGTTACTGTTGTTAAGGTCTAATCCTGTTTCCTAGAAGACAAGACAAGACAAACACTGCTAGAAAAACACAGGCACGACACAACATCTTATCAGCCCCTTTAAGATCTGGCAAACGTGTGCTGGCATCAGGCTGTTTAGGGCCTTGCCTTTAGTTGCATGTCTGATCACAGGCTTACAGCGGTGTTTGTAGAATATACCGTATTCACCTGCTAAGCCAGATTCTTATTAAACAGAAGGCAAAGGAGGAGGGATAGGAAAGAAGAAATAAGGCAGAGAAGGACAAGGGTGCACAAAGAGGTGCGGGACAACGATCTCCTATCCCAGATAATGTTTGGGTTTTAGCTGGAGGAGGTGGCGCTGTCATCTGGGTCCCTCGCTTTGGCCTGGTCTGGTCCGGACTTCTCTTGGGATTAGAATGCCCAAGGCTCAGTGATGGTATGGTGGATACCAACGTTTCAGGAGATGGTGGAGGTAGCAGCCATTCTCCTCCTTTTTTGATCACTCAGCATTGTCCTTGTTGATTCCTCCCCCCCTCCCCAAAGTCTTTCCTTGTGAGGACCCCAAGACAGAGTGATGGAAGGAATAGCACACCCCTTCGTTATTTTGTTCATCAATTAGGCTTAGTTTTTGACATACCAGTTTGGGGTTATTGATTTCCAGTCCCACACTTTTTTGTTTACCAGGTATGACGTCCATCTCATATACTCAGGTTCTATCAGGAGGCCTTTCTGTTTCAACTCATTTCGTTTTTGTCTGTCTCCCTTTGGCACCTTTTCCCATTGACAGTTATCGTTCTCGATTATTGTGACATTTGATGAAGTTTTATCCACTTTCCCACTGTTAGGCTTTTACCTGGGGTAGGCCTATAGGCTCTGAATGTCACTACACGCTGGCTCTGGTGTGTACCCTGCAGCAGAGCTAGTGCATAGACGTCCCAGGACTGAACTGCGTTGGGTCTAGACCAGGGGTCTCCAAACTTTTCAGCCCGAGGGCCGCATTAACTATCAAATAGCAGTTCGGGGGCCGACAACACACTCGAGGTCCAAATAAAAAAGAATCAAAACATGGATGTTGTTTTTAATTATTTATTTAATATTATTTTATTCAGTTATTATTTAATAACACATTGATACACTACACATGAACACCTGAACACTACACCTGAACACTACACCTGAACACCTGTTCACTACACCTGAACACTACACCTGAACACCTGTTCACTACACCTGAACACTACACCTGAACACCTGTTCACTACACCTGAACACTACACCTGAACACCTGTTCACTACACATGAACACTACACATGAACACCTGTTCACTACACATGAACACCTGTTCACTACACATGAACACCTGTTCACTACACATGAACACTACACATGAACACTACACATGAACACCTGTTCACTACACATGAACACCTGTTCACTACACATGAACACCTGTTCACTACACATGAACACTACACATGAACACCTGTTCACTACACATGAACACTACACATGAACACTACACATCAACCCCCCAACTGACCCACCCAGCCAGGTCTCTCCCCCCAAAACCTCCTTTCCTCCAACCCCCAACTGACCCACCCAGCCAGGTCTCTCCCCCCCCCCCCAACTGACCCGCTCAACCCGGTCTCTTCCCCCCCCCCCCCAACTGACCCGCTCAACCCGGTCTCTTCCGCCCCCCCCCCCCCCAACTGACCCGCTCAACCCGGTCTCTTCCGCCCCCCCCCCAACTGACCCGCTCAACCCGGTCTCTTCCGCCCCCCCCCCCCAACTGACCCGCTCAACCCGGTCTCTTCCGCCCCCCCCCAACTGACCCGCTCAACCCGGTCTCTTCCGCCCCCCCCCCCCAACTGACCCGCTCAACCCGGTCTCTTCCGCCCCCCCCCCCCCACTGACCCGCTCAACCCGGTCTCTTCCGCCCCCCCCCCCCCCCCACTGACCCGCTCAACCCGGTCTCTTCCGCCCCCCACTGACCCGCTCAACCCGGTCTCTTCCGCCCCCCCCCCCCCCCCCACTGACCCGCTCAACCCGGTCTCTCCCCACAGACCGTTTCGCCGCCTGGCAGTGGGTGGCTCCTTGTTTCTGGCGGTGCGGCGCGTCCCGGCCCCAGCTCTGAGCCGTCCCTGGCCGGCGGCGGCAGCGGAGCACGCGGCGCGTCCCGGCCGGCGGCGGCAGCAGAGCACGCGGCGCGTCCCGGCCCTGCGGCTGGCGGCGGCAGCGGAGCACGCGGCGCGTCCCGGCCCCGTGGCTGGTTCCCGACCCTTGCCGCGGGCCGGATGAGAGGGCCTCGCGGGCCGCATCTGGCCCGCGGGCCGTAGTTTGGAGACCCCTGGTCTAGACCATTGGTTCTCAAAGTGGGGGTCGGGACCCCTCTGGGGGTCGCAACCTGGTTTTGCGGGGGTCGCGAGCCCCTGCTCCCTGCAGCTGGCCCCGGCCCCTGCTGTGGGCTGCTGGCATCCGGCGCCCCCCGTGAGCTCAGTCCTGGTGGGCCTCTCCCCCCCTCCCCCCACCGCCAGCTCCAGGCGCCCTCTTGAGCCCAGCCCTGGTCACAGAGGGCTCCCGGCGCACCCCCCCCCCCCCCCCCCCCCGGCCCTGGCCGGTTCCAGGCGCCTTGTGAGCCGAGCCCCAGTCATGGCGGGCTCCAGGTGCCTCCGCGATCTTGGTCCCAGTCGCGGTGGGCTCCCCGTACCCCCCCGGCCGGCTCCAGGCACCCCCGTGAGCAAAGCCCAGTTGCGGCAGGCGCCCGGCACCCTCACAAGCTCAGGCCGGTCGCGGTGGCGGGCTCCCAGCCCCCCCCCGGCCCTGGCCAGCTCCATGTGCCCCGTCTCCAGGCTGCTGGAACCCCCAGCCCGGCCCTTGCCCCAGGGGGCTGCTGGAACCCCCCAGCCTGGCCACTGCCATGGCAGGCTGCAGGCATGCCCGGCCCCTGCCCCAAAGAGCTGCCAGCAGCCCCCCCCCAGCCCGACCCCTAAGGGGGGTCACACTTAGAGGCCTGGTGTGCAAAAGGGGTCACCAAAACAAAAAGTTTGAGAACCACTGGTCTAGACTGAGTGCCCCAGGACCTCCGGCTTCCTTTTTATAGCAACTTGTCTCGCTGACAGGTCTGTCGTTTGCACCCAGTTGAGGTGCTAAATGACCTTGGATTGTCTGTTCTCTCGCTTGCAGGATGCCCTGGCAAGGGGATACGAACAACATGATCGACCGGTTTGATGTGCGAGCTCACCTGGACTACATTCCCATGTACACCCCACCGCTGCTCAACCCAATGTAAGCCATTTCCGGGGAGTGCCACTTGGGAGCTCTTCTCCCGAAGCTCCCAACCTCTTCCATTCTAGCCAGGCAATCAGTGCAGACCAGTGGGATTCGGGAGCATTCCGTGTGGTTGCTGCTGGTATCCCTTCTTGGGACATAGGGTTGGTGTTTGTAAATGTCACCTCACCCCTGACTTTCCAGGCTGTCCAACACCGGTGGTGTCGGGGAGCTGCGGTGGGTTCTCCAAGTGTGGATCTGCTTAACATGGCTCTGGAAGGACCCTGTGGCGCTGGGATTCCATGTGTGATTGGTTCTGGGTTGAATGTGCTTGGCTTCCCTGTAGAAAGGCTGTCCTCCTTCCTCTGCAGACCTGACCCAGGCTCGGAGTCATACCAGGGTCTCTGTTCACATGCCATTGCTATAATGTTCTGCCAAACAAATAAGGGGCTCAGGGCAGGTCCCTGGGCTTGCCCAGGTATGACAGGTGGGAACAAAGCAAGCAGGGCTGCTGGGTCCAGCTCCCTTAGCTCTATTGGCTCTGCAGCGCTAAGGAAAGCCAAAGTCATTGGTGGCGGGAGGCCCTAAAGCCAGCTGAGACTGGGTCACACGTGGGGCAGAGCTAAGTAGAAAGATCTGTTTACAGAGTACATCGTGGAACAGAACTTCGCTAAATGGGGTTTTCCCTTGAACACCTGATCTCTGGTACTTCCAGCTCTGACCCCAGCATTAAAGGGAGCTGGGATCTACCTTAGTTTTAAAATTTGGTAAGAATTGCCAGGGTAATTGACTCTGGAGTTTGCCAGATGAAAGGAGCAGGCTCTGCCCATGTGGCTCCCTGCCTCCCATCCTGGTGTAGAGAGAGCTGCATTGGGTGGGCTGGGCTGGAGGTGGATTTTTGGGGAGAAATGGCTAGTAGAGTTCGAGATGGGTTCCCTTCCTTCCTTCCCATCCCCTTCATCTGCCGCTCCTCCCATCCAGATTCCAGACTCTGCCACGTCTGTACTGAGGCCTGCAGAAACCGCTTCCAAAACTAAATTTCACCAGCCAGCTTTCCCCTCTGAGCTTGTCTTCATTGAACTTCGTTTCTAAGCCCAGTCAGCTATAAGTGGGGATGAGCTTGCATATCTCCCAACACCCCAGATTTCCCAGAACTCCAGGCACATTGTCCCCTGTGAAACTTTAGGCCAACTGAGTTTCAGGGGAGGGAGAGTCACACCAGGTTTGTAAAGGAGCGCTCACTTCAGCCTTGCCTATGGAGACTCCTTTGTAACCAGGCAGCCTTCTGCTGAGCTCTCTTCATAGCCCATGGAAGTCATTGCTGCATGGGGACAGCCACCAAGGGGTTAATGTTGCACTGGTTGAACAGTGGAGTTAGCAGAATGCAGCCGCAATTGCTTTAGGGTCCAGTTTCCATAAGTGCTTTGCTGAGATGTGACTTGGGAGACGGACTCTCCCAAGAAGTCATGTGTGGAAATGGGACGTTGGCTGCCAAGTCCCTGAGGTGCTTCTGAGCTGGTCACCTTTAGTGTCCTGTCTGCCCAGTTGTCTCCTGGTGCCAGTGTGTGTTCTTCCTTCTCAGCTCTCCTGAGCAGGAGTCGGACGAGAGGAAGTGTAACTACGAGCGCTACAGGGGTCTGGTGCAGAACGACTTTGCTGGCAGTAAGTGTCTGTTGGAGGCCACTGTCCACTGGGGCATGGAGACATCCCTGGGGGCGATGCTGTGAAGAGAAGCTCTGGTGAGACGTATCGGCTGGCAACAGCAGGGCACGACACCACTCTGTGAACTTCTGCTCTGCTGTGCTCTGGGAGGGAGGGACCCTCTCCCCCCCCCCCCCCCCGATGGCCTGTTCGGCTCTTGGGTTCTCTGCCAAGAATATCACTGCACATGTCCCCCCAGCCCTTCACCTAGGAGTCCTCAAGCAGTCATCAGCTGGTAACAGCTTTCAGCCACTCCTGGGCAAGGCTGCATTCCCAATGACTTCTAGGATTCAGGGTCAGCAGTCCATCCCTGTTCCCTTGTGCTGTCCCGGCTCTCAAGGCAGGGATTCTGCTCTGCCCATGTGGTTTGATGATCCACGTAGGAGAGGCTCCCTCTTACCTGGGTCACCTCGAACGAGTCCCGTAATCAAGGCCTGTTGGTATCGGCGTTTGCCCTCAAGCTGGCATGTAACTCCCTTGTCTGTTTGTCTCTCTAAAGTCTCAGAGGAGCAGTGTCTCTATCAGATCTATATTGATGAGCTCTATGGGGGACTCCAGAAGCCCAACGAGGATGAGAAAAAGAAGTGAGTATGGGGAAGAGGAGGGTCGGTGCTGGTCCCCAGTGCTGAGCTGCCCCCTACATGTGCTTTGGAGGAGACAGAAGTGAATGTATTTGTGCCCCGAGTTGGATCAGAATGACCAGCCGCCGCCCTCTGAGCCCCATCTCCCCAGGCTGGGGGGGGGCATCAGTCCTTCCTCTCTGCCCTGCCTCAGAATTAGGCTTTCCAGGGTGTGTGGGGGTGGCTGATACCTGATGCTGCAGAGGAAGTCCTCCCCTTCTCTTCCGGAATAACACAGCTTCTGTCTCGGAGTAGCACTGGGGAAAATTCCTTTCTGACCCTGCGGTGCTTGGGCCAGGAAGCCCGAGACTGGGATATTTCTGCCTCAGTACCGGTATTCCGACTAGTCAGGCTGCATGCCTAGTGTACCATCAGTGTGCCGGCTGCTGGCCAAAGCCCTTCCAGAGGGCCCTGCCAGGTGATTGGGAGAGCTGGAATACGAGAAAAGGCAGTCTTTTTTTCCTTGTGCCTCCTTGCCTGATGCTTCAGGGGAGGCCAACGTGATGGGCTTACATGTCTGGGGCAGGGGGAGGCCTTTGGTGCAGTGTTTTTTCAAATGTAACCAGGGCACCATGGGAGCAGCCCTTTGAGAGCAGGGGAGGCTGGTGTTGCAAGCCTCCAGGGACCTGGGTGCCCTGTGCCTTGGCAGCACACGTTCACAGACGGTGTTTGTGCCCAGGCTCGCGGAGAAGAAGGCATCGATCGGCTACACCTACGAGGACAGCACCGTGGCCGAGCTGGAGAACTCCTTGGAGAAGCGGGGAGAGGAGGAGGACTCTGAGGAGGACAGCAACACGGACGAGGACGAAGTCATTCCGGATATCGGTGCGTCTCGCTCGCTCAGATAGTCCCGCCTCGGGATATCGCCTGTCCAGGCTGTTTCTGGGCGGCCCCACCCTCCCATCCCGCACACACAGACCGGCTTTCCCAGGCCTTGTGCTTCTGAGTTCATCCCTCAGGTGCCAACTCCTCAGTGTGTTGGGCACGTGCCCGTTTTACCTGGTGCCTGGGTGTGTCTCTAGGGGAGAGGTGTGGGGGCGCAGTGCGGTGCAGTGAGGAGGCCTGGCCAACCCTTCCCGGACCCCTCCTCCCTTTATGCATTGTGGGGGCTTGCAGGGGGCCTGGGTGATGCTTGGGGTTGTGTTCTTCCTCCCACCCCCGCCCCACCCCACCCACAGACCTGTCCCCTGCTGCCGCCTCAGGGCTTGTAAAAAACTCCCGGGGGATGGGAGTCGGGTGGCTGACCTCAGAGCCCTGGGTCCCAGCTGAGTTCAGGTAAAGCTGCTGCCATGTGATCCAGTGGGGAGAGGGAGAGAGGCTGCTCCCCAGCTCTCTTCCCCTCCCCCCCCCCCCCAATCCTGTGAGCAGAAGGTGGAGGACCATGCTTGAGAGGCCCAAGAAAGTCCCGTGTGCCCCACGTTTCAAGCCTCAGCTGCACGACGGTGCTGCAGATACTCCAGCAACATTCCCGGGGCAGCGGGAGAGCAGCCCAGCTCAGCTGCCCGCCCCGCTGACCCCCGGTACTCTGCTTGCAGATGTGGAAGTCGACGTGGATGAGTTAAATCAGGAGCAGGTGGCTGACCTGAATAAACAGGCGACCACGTACGGGATGGCCGAGGGGGACTTCGTCAGGTACGGCCCTTGTGCGAGTCAGGGCCCAGCCCCGGGCACACGGCCTCCTCTCTGAGAGCTTCAGACGCTCTGGGGGGTTGGATTGCCATAGTCACGAGCCACCTAGGGGGATCTGTGGCGACTGTGGGATGTAGGGGGCAGATGTGGCTTGGCGGGGGGGCTCCTGGGGCAGCAGGTCCTTGGCAGCCCTGGCTTATGTGAAGCTGCTGCCGCCCCTCTGCCCACACGCACTGAGAAGGTTGCTTTGGGGCAGATGTGTGCGAGAGGCTGTGACTGGCTGCCCACTGCATCACCTACCACACGTGAAGTGCCAGCCCTCGGGGCAGAGCGAACAGCTCTGGCATCAGCCCTGCTCCCGTCGAGGGGCGAATCATCTGACCCAGGTGGCAGGAGAGCCGGGGAGAGGCGCAGGGTTAAACGCGGCTCCTCGCTTCACTGATGCACCCGCGGGAGCAGTGGGTGCTTAGATAGTTGTAGTGTCAGACCCTTTGGATGGCAGCTGTCCTGCTTTCCAGGGGCAGCCCAGACGCTGCTGCTGCATGGGCCGCTCCAACTTGGCCCTTCCTGGTGCCAGGGGCACCCTGGTACCACCGGTACTGTTCAGGTTTAGACCCAGCTTAGCCCATTGAAGGCCCAAGTGCTCTGGTAGCAGCCCCTGTGCTAGAGGCAGGGTGGGAGCAGAGCGGAGGCTCTTGTGGTGGTGGTGAAGTCCCCTTGTCACAGCGCACCCAGGCCCCCGCGCTGTGCACCTCCATCCAGTGGCTGGGCAGGGCTGGCTCGGTGAGCTCTGGGAACAGCCGCACTTAACCAGCTCTCTTTCCTTTTCCGGAAGGATGCTGCGGAAGGACAAAGAGGAGGCAGAAGCCATTAAACACGCCAAAGCCCTCGAGGAGGAGAAAGCCATGTACTCGGTAAGGCGCGGCCTGGGGGGTGGGGGCTGTCTCAGCCCCGTCTCTTCCCAGCCCTGCTCTGATCTGCCCGTATTTCCCAAGCCTGACGAAGCTGCTTTTCCCCATGGGTCAGCGGGGCCCTCTGGAGAGCTCTTGTGTGCTTAGCAGGGGGATGCAGAGGAGGTTTTAAAAGACCTGGGCATGTTAGCCAGGACTCCCCACCGCCGGCCTGCACCCAGACTGGGGCAGCTCCGCCCAGAGGAGCTGGAGGGGACAGACTGTCCTTTCCCACCTTCTAGTGCTGGGGTAGAGCAATGGACGTGCTGAGTCACGGGCGGGGAGTTTCTGGCCGGCTTTCCTTCCCCCACTCACTGCTGGGCCTTTCTCACCTAGGGCCGCCGCTCTCGCAGGCAGAGGAGGGAGTTCAGAGAGAAGCGCCTAAAAGGAAGAAAAATCAGCCCTCCCAGGTAAGGCAGTGAGGGCGTAAGGTCCCCCTGCAGCCAGCTGGTCAGCCAGAGGGGCTGGGGTGGGGCCTCTGGCACTGGCTGTCCTGGGCACAAGGGCCTGGGCTGGGTTCTTGTCTCCCATGTCTGGTTCCTGCTCCAGTGTCAGGGTAGCTCCCTCAGCCCTGGACACAGTGGTGGGGGGAGGGATGGCTCAGTGGTTTAAGCATTGGCCTGATAAACCCAGGGTTGTGAGTTCAATCCTTGAGGGGTCCATTTAGGGATATGGGGCAAAAATCTACTGAATGACTTAATTGGGGAATGGCCCTGTTTGGAGCAGGGGGTTGGACTGAAGGAATCAAATAACTGGAATTAATTTGCAAACTGGATGCTGTTAAATTAGGCTTCAATAAAGACTGGGGGTGGCTGGGTCATTACACCGACTGGAAACTATTTCCCCATGCTAAGTTTTCCCCCTACTGTTACTCATACCTTCTTGTCAGCTGTTTGAAATGGGCTGTCCTGATTATCATTACAGAAGTTTCTTTTCTCCTGCTGATAATCTCTCTCTCTCTCTCTTTGCCCGTCACCCCCCAGCCAGGGTATGGGCCACCAACTGGTGTTGGTGTTTCAGTAGCAATTGGTTCCCTTACAGGGTGGAGTTGCTAGCCCCACGCCCATGTTAAGCCTACAGCACCTGGTATTCCCAGGAGGTCTCCCATCCAAGTACTAGCCAGGCCCGACCCTGCTTAGCTTCCGAGATCAGACGGGATCGGCATGTTCAGGGTGGTTTAGCCTGATAATAGCTCACATTAATTGATCAGTCTCTTAGGGTTGGTATGGCAACCCCCATCTTTTCATGTTGTGTGTGTGTGTATATGTATGTATCTTCCTACCGTATGTTCCACTCTATGCATCGGATGAAATGGGTTTTAGCCCATGAAAGCTTATGCCCAAATAAATGTGTTAGTCTCTAAGGTGCCACAAATAGTTTTCAGATTCTTAACCATTACCATTTCCAAGGCTGGACTGTGTCTTAAAGACAGACCATCCATTTTCACTAGCATGTTAGATTCAAGGTTCTTTTGTCCTTCCATTACCAACCTGTGCTTCCACCTGGAATCAGATGTCAAGTCCACTCAACCCTGGTCTACACTGAGGGGAGGAGAATCGACCTAAGATATGCTGTTCACGTAACTGAAGTTGCGTATCTGAAGTAGATGTATTTAGGTTGACTTACTGCGGCATCTTCACGGCACCAAGTCAACTGCTGCCGCACCCCTGTCAACTCCGCCTGCGCCTCTCGTGGCCGGGAGAGTGCTCGGGGATCAATGTTATTGTTCCTAGACTAGATGTGACAAATCGATCCCTGATAAATTGATCACTACCCGCCGATCCAGCGGGTAGTGTAGACCTGCCCTAAGACTACAAGACCTATCCAAAGTGTCTAGAGATGAGACTATACCTCCCCTCCCCTGTATTCTCAAGAAATAACTGCATAGCTGCCCTGCTCTGTAGATTCAGTTACTCAGTCCTCCCTCTGAACCTGAGATGCCAACTGTTCACTCAAAGAATCTATATGGAGACATTCGTGTTTCACCAACATCATCTTCCCAACAAGCTGGTCAAGCACAGCCAGTTGGTCATCATCATAGGGCTGTTCAAATTCCCTGACAATTTTCATTCCATCTGATGCCTTCTCGAAGTTAATCACACTGGGTCTTTCTAAAGCAAAGTCGGTGGATCCAAAATTCTGGCTGTTAGGAACTGAAACACATCTCAACAAACTTGCCTTCTGCCAACAGGAATTCATCCTGATCTACCTCCATTAATTCACTTCCACACCCCTCAGTTACAGCAAAGTTCTTGCAAAAACTACCCTGAGGATTCTTCTCCTTAGAAGCTTCTTTAAGCAACAGTTCACATTCATCTTGCCCCACAGAAGCAGTGCTCTGCCAAGCCACAACCAACTCCTTTCACATACACTCAGAATCACCTCTGATTAGGAGGATTTGTACACAGCCCCCTTTTAGACAAGCTGCTAGACTCCATAGTTAGAGGTATTCTCCTTCCCTTTGCAGCTTTCCTCACTAGCAGCGGGCCCGTTACCAGGCTTAACACACTCGCTTAGTTACAAGTTTCCACACTGTCAGTGAGTAATGCAGTTAAATCACTTTCATGCTCTCCTTGTGCCTGGCTAGATCATCAACCTGATTAAACAGAGTTGTCGTATCTTTACCCAGCAACACCCTAGCAACAGGCAAAATAGAAGCACCCGAATTGTCTGGTCCCTGGGACTAACTGGATACGACCTAGGGCTGGTACCCACTATGGCTTAACGTCGACTTTAGCAATGTTAAGTCGATATAAACATTTACCTGTCCTCACATGCATGCCATTTGAGTCGATTTAAAGGGACCTCAAAATCGACTTGTGTACTCCTCCCTAACGAGAGGAGTAGCTGAAATTGACCTCTCTGGGTCGATTGTGAACTAGTGAGGATGCATGTGACATTAAGCCTCCGACCTTCCACAATGCCCGTTTGCTCCCCAGGGGACCAGCCACCAGTCCGAGCAGCTCCGCGGCCCCCCCCCCATGCCCGCCCGAGCAGGTCCGCGGACCCCCCGTGCCCGCCTGAGCAGGTTCGCGCCGGCTCCCCGCCCGCCCAAGCAGCTAGCTCTGCGCCGGCTCCCCCCCGTGCCCGCCCGAGCAGGGGTCCGCGGAGAGGGGTAACTAGTGGTGTTCCCCAAGGGTCAGTCCTGGGACCGATCCTATTCAACTTATTTATAAATGATTTGGAGGAAGGGGTAAACAGTGATGTGGCAAAGTTTGCAGATGATACTAAACTGCTCAAAGTAGTAAGGACCAAAGCAGACTGTGAAGAACTTCAAAAAGATCTCACTAAACTAAGTGATTGGGCAACAAAATGGCAAATGAAATTTAATGTGGATAAATGTAAAGTAATGCACATTGGAAAAAATAACCCCAACTATACATACAATATGATGGGGGCTAATTTAGCTACAACCAATCAGGAAAAAGACCTGGGAGTCATTGTGGATAGTTCTCTGAAGGCATCCACGCAGTGTGCAGCGGCAGTCAAAAAAGCAAACAGGATGTTAGGAATCATTAAAAAAGGGATAGAGAATAAGTCGGAGAATATCTTATTGCCCTTATACAAATCCATGGTGCGCCCACATCTTGAATACTGCGTACAAATGTGGTCTCCTCATCTCAAAAAGGATATACTGGCACTAGAAAAGGTTCAGAGAAGGGCAACTAAAATGATTAGGGGTTTGGAACGGGTCCCATATGAAGAGAGATTAAAGAGGCTAGGACTTTTTAGCTTGGAAAAGAGGAGACTAAGGGGGGATATGATAGAGGTATATAAAATTATGAGTGGTGTGGAGGAAGTAGATAAGGAAAAGTTATTTACTTGTTCCCAAAATAGAAGAACTAGGGGCCACTCAATGAAATTGGCGTGCAGCAGGTTTAAAACAAATAAAAGGAAGTTCTTCTTCACACAGCGCACAGTCAACCTGTGGAACTCCTTACCTGAGGAGGCTGTGAAGGCTAGGACTATAACAGGGTTTAAAAGAGAGCTGGATAAATTCATGGAGGCTAAGTCCATAAATGGCTATTAGCCGGGATGGGTAATGAATGGTGTCCCTAGCCTCTGTCTGTCAGAGGGGGGTGATGGATGGCAGGAGAGAGATCGCTCGATCATACCTGTTAGGTTCACTCACTCCGGGGCACCTGGCATTGGCCACTGTCGGTAGACAGGATGCTGGGCTAGATGGACCTTTGGTCTGACCCAGTATGGCCGTTCTTATGTTCTTATGGAGCTAGCTGCTCGGGCGGGGGGGGGGGAGGAGCCGGCGCGGAGCTAGCTGCTCGGGCGGGGGGGGGGGGAGGAGCCGGCGCGGAGCTAGCTGCTCGGGCGAGGGGGGGGGGAGGAGCCGGCGCGGAGCTAGCTGCTCGGGCGAGGGGGGGGGGGAGGAGCCGGCGCGGAGCTAGCTGCTCGGGCGAGGGGGGGGGGGGAGGAGCCGGCGCGGAGCTAGCTGCTCGGGCCGGGGGGGGGGGAGGAGCCGGCGCGGAGCTAGCTGCTCGGGCGAGGCGGGGGGGGAGGAGCCGGCGCGGAGCTAGCTGCTCGGGCGAGGGGGGGGGGGAGGAGCCGGCGCGGAGCTAGCTGCTCGGGCCGGGGGGGGGAGGAGCCGGCGCGGAGCTAGCTGCTCGGGCGAGGGGGGGGGGGAGGAGCCGGCACGGAGCTAGCTGCTCGGGCGAGGGGGGGGGGAGGAGCCGGCGCGGAGCTAGCTGCTCGGGCGAGGGGGGGGGGAGGAGCCGGCACGGAGCTAGCTGCTCGGGCGAGGGGGGGGGGGGAGGAGCCGGCGCGGAGCTAGCTGCTCGGGCGAGGGGGGGGGAGGAGCCGGCGCGGAGCTAGCTGCTCGGGCAGGGGGGGAGGAGCCGGCGCGGAGCTAGCTGCTCGGGCGAGGGGGGGGGGGAGGAGCCGGCGCGGAGCTAGCTGCTCGGGCGAGGGGGGGGGGAGGAGCCGGCGCGGAGCTAGCTGCTCGGGCGGGGGGGGGGGGGAGGAGCCGGCGCGGAGCTGCTCGGACTGGTGGCTGGTCCCCTGGGGAGCATGCCCGGCTGCCCCGAAAGGTGGTGTCTGCTGGGGACTCCCAGAACGGTGGGATATCGACCCACAGTGCAACACTCCCTATGTCGACGCTTGCAAAAGTTGTAAGGACAGACACTGTCGACTTGCTGTGCTTTGTGGGGACGCACAAAATCGACTTTATACAGTCTGCTTTAGAAAATCGAATGAAAGGAAATGCTGTAGTGAAGACATACCCCTAGTTACAATGTCATTCTCCCTAGCAGACACTAACTTAGGAACATTTCCTTCCTGGGCTTTAGTTAAATCCAGAACCAATTCTGATGCAACTGAGATATCTTCAACCATTATAGGCTGACAGGCTGCTTCTGTCCGCGTCACAAAATGTTCAACCCAAGAGGAGTAGCTCTGCCCTGCTTCCTGAGTGGGGCACTGGGGAGGGTGAGTGGCGTGGCTGGGCTGCCAGCTGGTCACTCCGCAGGGCGCCTGGCAGCTGGCCACATGGCAGGCTGTCCTCCTTGGATCTCTCCATGGCCATTGCCACAGGCTCTCGCTAATGTGTGTTCTCTTTGCAGCTATGCGAGGAGAGACAGCCCCACCTACGATCCCTACAAACGGTGAGTGCCTGTAGCTGCGGGGCGTGGCAGGAGTGGTTTGCTGTACCTCCGCCCCTCCTGGGGGAGAGGTCACTGCGGCCACCGTCTCTGGGGATTCTTGTAGTTGACACGCTCTGGCTATTTCTGGGGGGCCCTTGGGCTGGGGAAAGGTCACCCCCTGCTGGAGCAGGCGCTATGGTACATGCTGGGTCTACTGCAGCCCTAGGGAGGTCCAGGGGCTGCATCCACCCCACTATGCTGTCCCCCCGCGGGAGCTCTTGGCAAATTCCACCTCTGGCAGTGAAGAACCTCCCTTCGTTCCCAGGTCGCCTTCAGAGTCCAGCTCCGAGTCCCGCTCGCGCTCTCGCTCGCCTTCCCCGGGCCAAGAAGAGAAGATCACATTCATCACCAGCTTCGGGGGCAGTGATGAGGAAGCCGCCGCTGCTGCCGCCGCCGCTGCTCAAGCCGGAGGAGTGCCCGGGAAAGCCGTCTCTCTTGGCAAGCCGCGCTCCACCCAAGTCCATCAGGGCAGCGCTGCAGCAGGTCATAGCGCCTCCTCCCGGTCGGTAACTCCCCCGCCTGGCTCGCTTTCCCAAACCTTAACACCAGAGACTCAGCAGGGGCTAACGGCCCATCTTCGTGATCGGCCTGCACCCTCCGTGCCCCCCCCCGGTGGGCACCAAGCCCAGCTGCCCCTGCTGGGAGACCCTGGCCAGTGAGAGCTCTTGGCATCCAGTCCTTTCCAGCTGCCATTTCGTTCTCAGCCCTGCCCACGGCTGGCCGGGGGCTGCGTGGGGTGGCCAGCTGGGGGCACTCTCCAGGAGACTGAGCGAGAGGCCTGTTTGGGTAGACAGTGCCTGGACCTATGAGGGGAACTCCGGGGGGCAGCTTGTCCTGGGGCACAGGGAGGGGACCTGGCATGTCAGTGAGGGAGAGAGCTTCTAGGACACGGGGGATCTGGCAGCTGGAAAGGGGCAGCTCTCCTACTTGCCCACAATATCCTCTCCCCGCGTTCCCTGACCCTCTCCCCTCCACCCCCGAGTTGCTGTACTTTCCCTCCCCTCCTGTGCCCAGGCACTGCCTGGCCCTGTTCTCAGCACACCGGCCTGTCCCGACTCCCTCTCCAGAGGAACTGGGCATTTGAGTGCAGGCTGAGAGCTTGCAGGGTTGTAAAGTGCCTCGTATGCCCCATGTAGACCAAGCTTAGTGCCTGGCCTTGGCGCTGTGGCTGCATCATTGCTGTGGTGTGTCTGTGGCTAACTAGCTTGAGCCGAAGGCTCCACCTGTGGCCTTTTGCACAGCTCTTGGCCCAGGCTGTAGGGAGACGGAGCTGCAGACACTGCAGAGCCCCCGGGCGGTGCTCTCAAGTGGAACTGCATGTCCTGGTGTCTGGGCTGGCACTGGCACTTCCTAACGCTACTGCCCCTCTCGGTGCCCCTCTGCTCCATTGCCGGGAGCCAGAATCCCTGTTTGCCCCGGAAGCTCTGCCCCGTGGGAGAGCCGTCACACGTTGGCGCCTTCCCGGGGCCCACGTTGCAGGAGGTGATGGTCCACTCCCTCAGGGTAGGCTGGAGACATGGGGGGCTGCAAAGCTGCCTGTCTGTCTTAGGCAGTGAGGCCATGGGGGGGCTGTGAGAAGAGCCCAGCGTTCCCGTCGGTCTTCCTCAGAACCACTTCCCTCCCAACTCGCTGTGCCAGCCGGAGCTGAGCTCGGTGTGGAGCCTTTATCTTGCTGGAGGCCTCAGTGGAGGACCCAGGCATGGGTCTCGGTCCTTAATGGGGGAGGGGAGCGATAGGACTTCAGCCTTTTCCCCAGCACTGTGGTAGGACGGTGTAACCAAACCCGCACTGAGCTGGGGCTGAGCGGCCTGCACCATCGCCACTGGGTTTCCCCTGCGTGCTCTGGGACCCTGGAAGTCGCTGCTGGCCCTGTCCTCTATAGGGTCTTCAAGACCAGAAGGGACTTTCTAGCTTAACGAGCCTTCAAAGTCTCTGGCTGCACAAAGGCAGGGGCCCCAGTGTTCTCCCTGCAGCCTACATTTGGGGCCCCCCAGTGGGGAACGGATGGTGGAGGATTCTGGTAGCGGAAGGACAGGCTTGAGTTACTGAGCCCCTAGCCCCTCCTTTTGGGGGGCTCCCCCGTCAGTGAGCCCTGGACACCCTCATGCTGTGCACGGATGAATTGAGCAGCAGGCAGTTGCGTTGCAGCCACTGACGTGCAAGCCCTGCCCCGGGGAGTGGAGTGGAGCTGCTAGCCAAGGGGGGAGAAGGGGTGATGGTGCAGGGTATGAGGGGCTCATTCACAGGGTCCTCTCCACAGCTGAAGCATAGGGACGCTGGCGGGGGGAGCAGGGGCCACTGAACATGTTGAGTCATTTGGGGCCCCGCTGTCCCTTCCTTAGCCCTCTCCCGGGCCGGCGTGCAGGGATCCTGGCGGCAGTGAGGGGGAGGTTGTCTGATGCCTTTGTGTGGCCCCCCAGCCCACTTGCCATTGTCTCCTGACTCTGAAGAGCTGTTGTATTGAGAGTGTCTGGACTGGGGGAAGAGCCGGTCACAGCCGTCACAACATGCTTGTTCCTCCATCACACCGAGCCCTTCTTCTTGGCTCTGGCTGTTCTAGCTGAGGGCAGAGGCCAAGGGGCTGAGTCTGCCCAGTGCTACTGAGGAGGAGGGCAGGGATCTCGGCGGGCCATGGTGCTCCAGTTCTTTGGCACCCCCTGTGTCGCATCTCCGCCCTCTGCGTGAATGGCTTGCGTTGTGTCTGTCCCTCTATAGAAGACGCTCCTCCTCCTCTTCCTCGTCCCCGTCGTCCTCGTCCTCTTCGAGCTCCAGCTCCCGCTCTCACCGAGCCGGCGGCCACCACCACCGGTCCAGCCGGTACCGCCGCTCCCACAGCCGCCGGTATTCCCGCTCCCGCAGCAGGAGCCGGCGCTACTCCGGAGGGGGCTCACGGGACGGCCGCCGCCGCTCCAGATCACACTCGGCTGATCGGGGCCGCCGGTACAGCTCCCGTCGCAGGTCCAGGTAAGTCCCACCCGGAGCTGTGCGGTGAGTCGTGGGGGGGGGGGGGGGGGGTTGCAGGAATTTCCAGGCATGGCTTCTTCACCCTGCAATGGGGCCATGTGCTGCGACGGTCTGCAGGAAGGTGCCTCTGGAGGTAGAGGTAGGAACAAGGCTGGGTGGGGGTGGGATGGCAGCTTTACACCCTGGGTTCCTCCTCCATTCTCTGTACCTCAAGGAACCACGCCAGCCCCGGCTGCAGGCCACTGACCCTCTGGATGGGGCTCTGGTAGCCAAGGGCATTTCCCGCAGTTATCCACAGCTGTGGGATTGGCACCCTTAATGCCAAGCTTCTCCCCCACTTCCAGGGCATCTGGGCCAGGGAAGCTGGCACGCACTGGCGTAGGGAAGGCTAGGAAGCCTGCGGTCCCTGACTGTCCTTTGCACTTTTAGGAGCCGTTCCCGGTCCGGGGAGCGCTATCGCCGGAGCAGCAGAGCGGGCAGACACTGGAGCAGCAGTCGGAGCAGCAGGAGTCCCAGCGATTCACAAAGCCGCAGCAGATCAGCTTCTCCAGCCAGAGAGAAACTGCTGAGGCCTGCAGCTTCCCCAGCCGTGGGGGAGAAACTGAAAAAGTGAGTGAGGGGGGCTGGTCCCGTTCAGGCCACCCCGTTCTAGCTCTTCCCCTGGCCTCCCTTCTGCACGCTCTGTGTGGCCTTGAGCCTGGCGGCAGAAGGGGCTTCTCCTGCCCCTGCCCTGGGGAGCCCTGGCACCCGGCAGTGCGGCTACGGGAGGGAGACTAATGCTGAGCTCTATATGAGCTGCCTGATCTGCCCATATCTGAGGGGGGAGGTTAGTGCCGGGCCTCTCGCCCTCCCAGACAGGGACATGGTGTCCCATCTGCTCCACAATGCTTCTGATCACAGCTCTTTTCCCCCCTCTAGGGCTGACACTGCTGGTGGTAAAGAGACAGGAGCTGCCAAAGTCAGTAAGAATTTAACCTCACCTGCTTAATTCACATCACTGCAGAGCAAACTAAGGGACCCCGTAGTTGACGGGAGAGAGGAGATGCAGGGACTTGCCTGAATGAAGGGCTCCTTGGCTGCGGTTGAAACCCAAGTCCCCTGTCCCTGGGCTGGAAATCCCGAGCCCCCTCCTCAAGGCGCAGGCCCGCCAAGCCCCCTAGCGCCTTAGAGCTGAGAGTGGATGGCAGCCGGCATAGGCAAGTGCCAGCAACCCTGCCTCCTGGCCAGGGGGTTGACGGAGGAGTCTCCGCTCTGAGCGACATGTGGGGATGGGTTTTGGGTCACGGTCCCTTTCGCTGACTTCCTGAGAACAGAAGACATCTTCCCTTCACCTGGCTCCACCAAGACCCCGGTCCACTGGGTTGTAGGTAGTGCGGGGCGGCGGGGCTGGCCTGTAACCCCGTGACCCCTGCAAGCGGATGAACCTATGTCCTCTATTGCACTAAGATCAAATGCAAGGGGGGCCAAGCTTTGGGATTATTGCCATCCCTGAAAACCAACCTGGTGGATCAGTCCCCTGGCTGGCCACTTCTCCCTTGCCAGCCATGCTCTCGAGACCCTGTTGACATCCTGCAGCAATGGCTGCCTCTGTGCAGGTGCACAAAGGAGTAAACAGAGCGGCCAATAGGAGCTTGGGGTTCTTGAGGGGAGAAGGTGCTTTGAGCTGCCAAGGGGGCTGAGGCCAGGACACTTCCCCCCCTCTCCCCCCCCTTCCCAGTTGTTTGGTTCCTGGAACAAACCTCTGGTGCTTTTGGACTCCGGGCCTCGCAGTTGTGGGATCCCGGCCTGCTGCCCGTTCCTGTGTGGCACGTTGGAGCAGCTCGACCCGGGGTTAGGCTCCCGATCTAACGCAAGGCCCTCCCAGCCTGCATGGCCCGGACTCCAGGCGGAGCCCCTAGGAAGGAGCTCCAGACATGGAGGGAGAGGTGCTGGGTTGGAAGCAGGGGGCCTTGCTGTACTCGGCAAGGCCATTTCACGGCCAAGTCCGCCCGCGATGCAGAGAGGTGCTCTGTGTTCTGTTGACCCTTGTGTCCTTGAGATCCTGAATAGGAAGGGAATTGCTCACTGCATCCCTACCTGGGATCCAGGTGTTCACTGGCTCTCCAGGAATGGGCAGCAGGATGTTGGCTTCCCTCCATGTGTCTGGGAAGGAGTGGTGCCCAGTGAGCTCCTGATGGTCTGGATCCCAAGGCTGGGCCCCTAGGGATGCAAGGTACCTGTGTGGGGTGTGTAGGGGGGTCCTCTGCAGAGCAAGGGAGGGAGTGCCCTCGGGGTTATCCGGGGGTCCCTCTGCCTGCCGCTCTGCAGGTCATCTCCAAGCCACCACCACCATAGGGAGCCTTTGTGGGACCCTTCGGGCTCAGGCTGCCGGAGGGATGCCGTCTGTCAGAACGGAGGGAGCGAGGGGTATATAGAGGCCGGGCACCTTCTTGGTATGATTTGAATGTGGGGAGCTGGTTCTAGCCCCATGGCAACTGTCAAACGTGTTTTCTTGTCTGCTTAATATGCCGGGCTAATTGATCCAATTTGCTAAAGCACCGGGGAAATGTCGGTCAACGTGCCTGACAGCCAACAGCAGCAATCCACGCACTCGGGCTTGGGGGACTAACTTCTGGCATTCAGAGAATAAGACTTGGGGGCGAGCGTCTGCACTTCTGCTGGTGGGCTAGTGGAGGTGAAGCCCTGGTTAGCCTGGCCCTCCATGAATGCAGCTGGGCTAGGGTGGGCCTGGGAACGTTAGACACGTTCTGCCTTGGCTAGAATCCCAGCGAGAGATCAGGGCTGTCCCCAGAGATGTGGAGCTGCTACACGGTTTCTCTCTGATCCTACCTGTGCTATCTCTTTGTGCCAGTGGTCAGAAGAGCGCTGAGCATCGCAGTGACGTAGCAGGAGTCTAGTATCCCGCTGCCCCGTTGTGGGTTGATCTGGCTTGCCGTGGGAGGACTGCAGTGGTCCCATGCCACTGGCAGATTGGAGAGGGGGTCAAAGCCTGGGTGCACTCTTGCGGCAGTGGCATCCTGAGTCCCGAAGGGCTAACCTGTCTGTAACCTGGAACATAAGGCATGTTAAAGCTGCCCAGGTCACACGCTGGGCAGACTGAATTTCCCAGTGGGGTCGGAAGATGTTAAATGAGAGGAGTGCTCCGGGGTGGGTTTCCTTTACTCCAGGGAACCCAAACTGTGGTACCCATGAGCTCCAGGGCTTCCTGTCCCTGGTATTGAAAACTGCGCACTCTAGCAAAGCCCTGGAGTATTGCCGGGGCTGGTCTCCTCCCGGCTGCATGAACGGACGTGGCTGGCTGGGCTGAGTTCCTCCAGTCCCCAAGCCCTTCCTGTGGCTGTTAGTGGAGCACCAGCCTCTGCCCAGCTCCCCACCCCATCTCCGGTAGAGCCACCTGGAGAGCAGCCCTTGGCTCCTACATTGGGTGCCTGTGAGGGGGTCCCTGCTGGCCTAAGTTGGGTTGAATGCTCCCAGAAGAAGGCAGGAAAGTACATTGTCCTCCCCTCCAGTCAGGCCAGGGACCCGGGCACCACTGCAGGCAGCTCCAAGGAGAGCCCGCTTCAGTGCACCATTGCAGCCAGGAAAGCAAACCACGGGGCTAGCGTGCAAAGGATGGGAGAGAGATTAACGGGTGCAGATCGTGTGTAGCACGGGTCACCCCATCTCACACAGGATACCCTAGAACGGGAGTTTCAGGGAGGGCGGCTCAGAGTCTACAAGTACCTGTGTGTGGAACAAATATTTAATAACTGGCTCTTCCATCTAGCAGCGAAAGGTCTAACACGATCTGATGGCTGGAAGTTGAAGCTAGACAGATTCAGACAGGGAACAGTGAGTCACTATCCATTGGAACAACTTACCAGCTGGCAACTTTGAAATCAAGATTGGATAGTTTTCCAAAAGCTCTGCTCTAGGAATTCTTGTTGGGCCGTTCCCAACATTGTGGGTTATAAACAATGGTCCCTTCTGGCCTTGGAATCTACAAATCTGTAACAACGGTCAAAGGCCTAGAAACACTCTTGGCTGGAGGGAGTGACAGATCTGGCTTTATTCCCTCAGGGTGTGCCTACCCAGGAAAGGGGATTGCAGCATGTGTAGCTATACCTGAGGTAGATTGGTCCAAGGTAGCCAGATCAATAGGAGCAGTGGCCTATACCTCCACTTCAATGCTATTGTTACTCAAGATCGCTTTGATCAAGTACAATCAAAGCTAGCTTGAGTACGTCTACAATCACCTCCCGACATTCCTCTAGAGGAGGTGAATAAGAGGTGACAGGAGATAGTCTATGAATTACTGACTGGTCTGGAAGGGAGACTGGGAGCTTTTCACGGCATTACAAGGGGACATTCCATGAAAATTGGAAGATGAAAATTCAAAACTGATGAAGACCTCCTTTAGCATAAAATATGAGACTCGGTCTGTGGAACTCATCGACACAGGATATTGCTGAGGCCAAAAACTTGGCAAGAGGCAATGAGGGACTGGCCATTTCTGTGGCTGACAAGAATATCCCAAGTGACTCTAGTCAACACAACACAGAACATGGGGCGGTGAGGGGGGAGGGGGGGCGAGAGGGAATCTCCTCCTTTAGAGCCTAACCCAGTCTCTAGGTGTCAAGGATCAGATGAGACCTGCCGGGACAGGTTGCTCCCCCGTCTGTCTTCCGCAGGGTTTCCTGTCTCTTCCTTTGAGGCATCAGGTGTAGGAGATGCCCTCCTCGGCAAGAGTGCCTCCGGATCTGATCTCGTCTGGCAGCGCCCATGTCCCTGTGCCTTCCCTTAACACGTCTCTGTTTAACTTTCCTTGTAGCCAAAGTTGACTCCGCAGGAGAAGCTGAAGTTGCGAATGCAGAAGGCGCTCAACAGGCAGTGTAAGCAGGATCGGGTTCATCGTGCATTTCGCTTGCCGCTCTGGCTGGCCTTACGGCAGCTGCTTAAAATTTCTCTCTCTCTGTGTCTGTCTGTCTCTCTCTCTCTCTCAGTTAAAGCTGACAAAAAGGCTGCGCAAGAGAAGATGATGCAACAGGAACATGAAAGGCAGGTAGGCAACCCAGCTGCACCCTGACACGGGTCTGCCTCTAACCACTGGGCTGCATCACTACTGTCATTTCACACCCCTGGGTGGAGTGTCTGGCCATTTGGAACGGCCTCTGCCCGCCGCCCCCTCTGCCTGGTTGGGAGCACTCGTGAATGTGTTACCCGAGAGCAGAGCCAGCATCCACAGTGGCGATGGCCCAGGGGCTCAGTAGGCGGGGTGGGGAGTGAAGTCGGGGAAGTGCTGTGCTGAGGGGAGTATGTGTGTTTTGGGGTTCACACTGAGCTTGGGAGGCCAGGCCTCAGCTGAGCTCTGCACACAGAATGAATGTAGCAGCGGCCTCTTGGGGGCACCTCGCTGCCTGTGCATGCCCCGTGGCGCTTGGCTGATCCGTGCCCCTCTCTTTCAGGAGCGAGAGGATGAGCTGCGAGCCATGGCCCGGAAGATCCGAATGAAGTAAACGCTCTTGCTTCCCCTGTTGTTCTCTGGGCGTGTTCTCTCGGTTGTGCGCTAAGCCCTCTTGTCTCTCTGCAGGGAGAGAGAGCGGCGAGAGAAGGAGCGGGAAGAATGGGAAAGGCAGTACAGCCGGCAGAGCCGCTCCCCGTCCCCACGATATAGTGAGTACCCGCTGCTTGGCACCGCCCTGGCAAGTGACTCCTGTGCTCTCAGAGCGTGGGAGCAGGGAGAGTGATGGGTTTGGTCACAGAGGACCCCCTGGGGACTGTCACCTGAGGTGCTGAAATTACCACTGAGCCTGTTTTCCCTGCCAGCTTGGGACTCCAGAACCCTGCCTTGGTGAGCCAGACACACTCACCTGCTGCCACACAGACCCACGTCTGGTCCACGCCCCCAAAGCTGCAGACTTAACTGAAAACAGCTCAGCAAGTACTCTAGTCTCCAGCATCTAGACACCCACCTCCTCATGGGATCCAAACCCCAAATAAATCCGTTTGACTCTGTATAAAGATTATACAGGATAAACTCGTACATTGTCCGCCCTCTGTGTTGCTGATAGAGAGAGATGCACAGCTATTTGATCCCCCAGGTATAATCACTTACTCTGGTTTACTAATAAATAAGTGATTTTTATTAGGTGATTTTATTAAGTGGTCTCAAGTAATAGACCAAAGTAAGTCACTAAGCAAAATAAACAAAACACGCAGGTCTAAGCTTAATACATTAAGAAACTGAATACAGATAAATCTCACCCTCAGATGTTCCAATAAGCTGCTTTCACAGACTAGACTCCTTCCTAGTCTGGGCCCAGTTCTGTCCCCTGGTACAGTCCTTGCTAGTTCCAGCAGCCATCTCAGGCCTCTTTTGTCCTGCTCCACCCCCTTTTATAGCTTTGGCACAAGGCGATAATCTCTTCTCTTTGGGTCCCACCCGTCCTTCTAAATGGAAAAACACCAGATCTAAGATAGATTTTAGTATCCTGTGATGTGGTCACATGTCCTGTGGGACCCCAGCCTCCTCCTTCCAGGGCTGGCCCCTATGTACCCAGGAAGCTTTGCAAGTAAACAGAGCCATTTACAGGTCATTGATTCTGAAGCACCCTTAATGTGTTTACATCAGTAATGCAAGTTTATATCTCATTTTCCTAACCCCAGACATAGAAATAATGCAAACAAATAGGATGAACACACTCAGTGGAATATAAGCTTTGTAATGATACGTTACAGAAGACCTTTTGCATAAAGCATATTCCAGTTGCATCATATTCATAAAGCATACGGAGTCCAACGTCACAGGGAGCAGCTGCTGTTTGAAGCTAGCTGTTTGCAGACCTGGAGAGAGAGCTGCTCCTTGCGCCAGCATTCACTGTGATGGTGCTGCAGTGGCCGAGGGCTAGGCTGGGAGGCGACTCAGTGCTGCCTGTGTCCAGCAGAGGTCAGGGTTCCCAGAGATTAGGGCCCTAAATCTTTGGAAGTGGTGGGTGATTTTGAGGCCTTTGGGAGACCCCTGCCCCTTGCTCCCAGTACCCTCGAGGTCAGTCTCCTGCAGTCCCTCCGAGCAGCCTCCTCAGGGTCCAGGTGTGTGTGTGAAGGGAAAGCGTGGGGTGTGTTGTTCTGGGGGAACAGCGCCATACGGGTAGCTGCCAGCCGCACTAATGCTCATGCCCCTAGAGGGCCAGCACCCCAGCGGGAGCCTACTGTACCAAGGGCTTCCCCTTTCGCCAGAACATAATGGGGCCAGACTGGGTCAGACCAAGGGTCCATCTATCCCAGTATCCTGGCTTCCGACAGTGGCCAAAGCCAGATGCCCCAGAGGGCAGAGCTAAATCAAGATTAATAAGAATCAAAAATACGGATCGTATGTGAAAGTTTTAAAGTGTAATTGGCTTGTTCTGTTTCCATCTGCCTAGTAGGCCTGCGAGAGTCAGGTTACCCTCCCCTGCTTGCAGGGTCAGGCCTGTACTATTCAGTACGTCCTTTCCCCAGAGCAGTTGGCTGAACTGCCTATCCGCCAATTGCTTCTCCAGTCGCTGAACTGGGTGGCTCGTGGTTGACTCCGCAGTTTTCTAACTGTTAAGAGAATTTCAGAGCGTACGTAGCAGTTTTTCTACGAAGATGGTGTCACTCTTAAAATGCTCAGCTGTTCTGAGAGAGATGAGTCCAGGGCGTCCTTAACATCCATTCTGAAGACACGTGGGAGCTTCTGGGAATCCCACCCTTAGATGCCTAAATATGGGCTGATGGGCCTCACTTTAGGCTTCTATGTCTGAAAATATCAGCCTGTGTTTTTTTTTTGTTTTTTTTTTAAAAAAAGGTTCTTCGAGATGTGTTGCTCCCGTCAATTCCAATGAGGTGAGCGTGCGCTGCATGCACGGTAGCCGGAAGATTTTTCCACTAGCGGTATCTAGGGGAACCCGACGGAGGGACTGCTAGGGAAAAAAATCTTCCGGCTGCCGTGAACGCAGCGTGTGCACACCTCATTGGAGTTGACAGGAGCAACACCTCTCGAAGAACAACAGTTACGAGGTTAGTAACGGGTTTTTTCTCAGTCCTTAAGTAACGTCGCCAGCCAGGGTGAGAGGCCTTGGTGTTCACACAGAATCAGTGACTGACCTTTACGCTGCTAAGAAGTGTGTAATGAAACTGCCGCCACAGCCCGCAGGGCTGCAGACACTTCCATATGCCTGTTCACCTTGGCATCACGTGTGATCGCACAGGTGTCAGCGGAACTGAGTCAGGTTCCCCTCCCCTCTTGCAGGGGAGGTCTGTACTCATCAGAGCAGTTGGCTGAATCCCCTGCATTTCTCACTTAGCTCACTATCAATCAGCACAAGTTTTGAGAGACGCCTCCCCCAGCCTAAAGCTGCTGGAAATGGCTGCCCGACTCCAGAGCAGCCAGCTTACCCCTCTCCTGAGCTATTTGTGCCCCCAGGCCAGCTGCATCTCCTAAGCCCATGCCAGCCAATACAGAGGCTTCATCTCCAAGTTGTAACTCTTGCTCTTTGCTTGGCAGGTCGGGAATATGGTTCCTCCAGGAGGTAGGTTCAGTCTCCCCTCGCCTGGGATGGGGGACCCACCACCTGCAGCTCCCAGCCCTGCCCACGGGGGAGCTGTGAGGGCAGCTAGTCCTGTGCCTTGGGGCGTCCCCATGTCCTCCTAGATCTGGCGTGCTCTGCCACCCTTGCTCATGCCCCTAACCTGGCCCCTGGCACTCTGCAGGCTCCTCCACTCGCTTCCTCGCATGCTGCTGGCCCTGCTCACGCCCTGGGCTGTTCACCTGCATGCCTTGGCGGGAGGTGTCCTGGCCCTGCAGCGGGGGAGGGCAGGCTCGGGTGCACGCAGCTGGCTGTGTCCAGGACCGCTTGGCTGCCCTGTGCAGAGCTGTCATGTCTGGGATGTGAGGGAAGCTGAGCCCGAGGGGGAGCTCTCACTCTCTGGGTTGAGGCAGGCAGGGGGTTGAGTGCCCCAGTCCCTGCGTCGCCCTGGTCAGGCTTTTTCAGGGAGTGGAAGGATTGATGTAGCGCTGCTGCCCCCTGTAGGAAGGGGGAGGGTGCTGCGTGGCTACTGGTGCACAGCTGGGGGCCCTGCCCCTGGATGCTCTCCTGCCCCCGGATGCTCTCCTGCCCCCAGCTTGGCCCTAAGGGCCGCCCACGGCTGCACATTCCCTTCCCCACTTTAACCAGCCTGTCTTCTCCCTTTGCAGGCGTTCCCGCTCCCGGTCCAGAAGCCCTCACTACCGCCATTAAAGCGGGGGTCCCCGCACAGCGCTGGTCTCTGCCCGCCAGCCCCGCTGTGTAGCAAAGCTGTACATTGCTGTTCTGTTTTTAAGATGCCAGTATCAGATAATAATAAAAAATCCTCCTTCGCCCTTCCAGGAGCCTTACACTGGGATGGGGGACAAGGCCTCAAGTTGGCCTCCGCAAGGACCTGCACCAAGGTTTCCTGTGACATGGGGTGGGGGAGGGGTGGAGCTGAGCAGGGGAGTGGGTCTGCAGTGTAAGTTCCCCCCTCCCCCACGAAACTGTGGCGGGGGGGGGGGGGCAGTAGCTGTAAGCTATGCCCTTCCCCTTGGAAGGGCTGTGGCCTGCCCCGGGAGCCGGCAGGAAAGTGGGTGGAATAAGGCTTGGAGGCTGCAGGGTGACTGAGGCGGAGGCTTCCTAAGGCAATGTCAGCTCCCTCCACCCCTGGGCCTTCTCTGCCAAATGGGCTAGTGGATGCTCTGAGGGCAGGCCCAGTGTGCTGAGAAGGGGAGACTTATTCCTTCACCGTCCCACTTGTCCTCCTTGCATGCACAGAGAGCAACACTACCCCCAGTCACAAGATGCAAACAAGTCAGTGTTTACTGGGGTGAACTTCCAGCAAGCTTCAAGCCAAGTTCCTTTTGCCTTATTTTCGTATCCCAACTTACTTCCTGGTTGCCCCTAATTTATACAGTACTAGTCTCAGCTCTACCTTAACCAATCATTTGACTGAAATTTACCTAACCAGTCCTAACATTGTAACATGATTAGCGAACTTGGGGACGGCCAGCCTGAGCAGAAGCCAGAATTTACCAAAGTACATTGCCAAAGAGTCACCGTACTATGTCAACAGCCCCATCCACGCACAGCCCCCACCAATCTGTGCCTATGCCCCCTGCAATCAGCTGTTTCACATGTGCAGGGGGGAGTGGGGAAAGGAGGAGGGAGCAGGGGCCTAGGGGGAAGGGGTGGAGTGTGGGGCAGAGCACCATGTTGAGGACCCCCAAGCTCATTGGAAAGTCAGCAGCTATAGCTAGCCCCAGAATCTGCTTAGATAAGGAGCCGCACATTAACCTCTGAAGAGCCGCACGTGATGCCAAAGCCAATTATATCCCACCACTTTAATTAATTTACACTCAACAAAACTATACAGCAGACAGAACCTGTCACAGAACCAGACAGACACAATGCAAATAAACAATAGTAAAGTGGGAACTATAATGACAAAACAATACCGAAGTGAGGATTTCACAACTACATCTATGAAAATGGGTTTCCCAGCTGTGTCTATTGATAGGTGAGTTCTTACCAAACACAAAACTATCAAACTAAATTTCCTTTTACATATTCTAGGCTCTTCCCTTTCTCGGGGGGTGATAGATTGGATCACCTTTCTAACAGCCCCAGATTGCCCCACAGCCACATATTACACAGGCAGATGGTAATTTTGATTCTTTTATAACTAACTAAATGATAAACAGACCTGCTTAAAGTCTAGGCCTTTACAGACAGGCCTGAATATCTAGATCCTAACCTGGGGCTGTGAGGTCTCCATAGACTAGCCTGGGCCTTTTCTCTGGAAAGGTTTTTTTCCTGTTGGGTACAGACCTATGGCTACTAAACTTGTAAAGGGCAGGTGCAAACTCAACTGCTCCAAGTAGGGTTTGAACCGATGGAAGTGTTAAACCAGAACAACTGGTGTGTGCGGACGGGTCAGAATCCAAACCAAGTGCCTGCCCTGCTACCTGCAGTGTGTCATTACCTAGCTCTTTAAATGCCACTACACCACTGCAACGAGGCTGGATAACAAAACAAGAATTGCAATTCATAAAATCGTAGGACTGGAAGGGACTTGAAGTGGTCACCGAGTCCAGTCCCTTGCACTCATGGCAGGACTATTAGCTAGACCATCCCTGACAGGTGTTTGTCTAACCTGCTCTTAAAAATCCTCAATGATGGAGATTCCACAACCTCCCTAGGTAATTTATTCCAGTGCTTAACCACCCCGACAGGTTTCCCTACTGTCCAACCTAAACTGCCCTTGCTTCAATTTAAAGCCCTGGCTTCTATCCTCAGGTTAACAAGAACAATTTTTCTCCCTCCTCTTTGTAACAATATTTTATGTACTTGAAAACTGTTCTGTCTCCTCTTTCTTCTCCACATTAAACAAACCCAATTTTTTCAATCTTCCCACATAGGTCATGTTTTCTAGACCAGTGGCTCCGAACCTTTCTAGACTACTGTCTCCCTTTCAGGCAGCTGATTTGTCTTGTGTACCCCCAAGTGTCATTTAAAAATGACTTGCTTATAAAATCAGACAGAAATACAGAAGTGTCACCCCACTATTACTGAAAAATTCCTTACATTCTCATTTTTACCATATAATTATCAAATCAATTATAATACAAATACTGTATATTTCAGTGTATAGTATAAAGAATATAAACAAGGTACTGTCTGTATGAAATTTTAAAGTGCTGACTTTGCTAGTACTTTTTATGTAGCCTATTGTTAAACAAGGCAAAGAGCTAGATGAGTTGTTGTACCCCTTGGAAAACCTTAGTACCCCAGGAGTACACGTATTCCTGGTTAAGAACCACAGTTCTAGACCTTTGATCAGTTTGTTGCTCTTCTCTACACTTTCACCCATTTGTCCACATCTTTCCTGAAATGTGGCACCCAGAACTGGACACAATACTCCCCTTGAGGCCTAATCAGCAGAGTAGCACAGAAGTGTTACTTGTGTGTTGCTTACAATACTGCTAATTTGATCTGGTTGGTATTAGTGAAACCTGCGGGAATAATTTGCATGCTTAGGATATTAAAAATCCTACTTAATAGAAGGAATAAAATGGGTAAAAGGGGCAGGCAGGTTGATGTCAAAAAGGGCATTGCCAGTTTGAGACATTGATAACAGAAGACGGTGAGGGTGAATGCTTACGGATCAATGTCTGACAGATAAAGCACAAGATGGGGTATTAGTTGGTGTCTGCAGCAGCCCACCATCCATTAGGGAACCAGCTGACTGGCTCCTTACACACCTATCTATAAATATAGGGAAAAAACTGATCACGGGAGACCCAGTAGAGTGACACACACGGCCTGTATTAAAACATCCTTGTGTTCCTGGCCCACCCCCCTTGCTGCTTGGCCCCTCTTGCTATTGAAACATTTTTATGAACCTGGAACCAATCAAAATCACTGAAAAAGTTTGCAGATGACATCAAAATTGGGCAAATGAAGAGGACGGGTCACTGAATCCGAGTGAGCTGGGTTGCTTGATAAACTGGGTGCAAGGAAATCACGTGCGTTTTAATACAGCTAAATGTAAAGCTAGGAACAAAGAATGCAGGGCATACCCACAGGATGGGGAACTATCCTGGGCAGCAATAACTCTGAAAGTGGGGGGCGGGGGGAGGAATGCTGGATAATCAGCTGAACATGAACTCCCAGGCTGATGCTGTGGCCAAAAACTAATGTAACTCTGGGATGCATAAGTAGGGGACTCTCCAGCAGGAGTAGAGAGGTTCTTTTAGCTCTGTATTTGGCACTGGTGTGACTGCTGTGTCCAGTTCACATGTCTACAACTCAAGAAGGATGTTGATAAATTGCACAGGGTTCAGAGAAGAGCCATGAGAATGATTAAAGGATTGGGAAACCTGCCTTACAATGAGACTCAAGGAGCTCGATCTATTTAGCTTAACCAATAGAAGGTTAAAGGCCAGCTTGATAATACTGTGTAAGACATCTGTGGGTTTTTAATTCAATCAGTCACACCGTGCAGTTACTCAACTGTAAGACGTAAGGTCCACAAATGAATTGAGGCCAGAGGTAAGGAGAAGAAATGTTACAGTTGTGGTAGAAGCGTGTGTCATGAATCGGAGCTGGAAATGCTCTTGTGTGTGAGAAATTCTGACATGGTGTAACTGAAACTGGCTGGAATGTTAAAATCCCTGGTTGCAGCTCAGGTAGGAGGCTAAAAGGGCGTAGCTAGCTCTCGCCATCATTTATCACCCCCCTTCCCGGGTCATCTGAAAACTTTTCCAGTGATGGTTTTTATGTTCTCTTCCAGATCATTAATAAAAACATTCAATAGCATAGGGCCAAGAACTGATCCCGGAGGGACCCCAATTGAAATGGACCCCTGGATGATGATTGTCTGTTTACAGCTACATTTTGACAGTTGGCCAGTTTTTAATCCATTTAACGTGGGCCATGTTCATTTTATGTTGTTCTGGGCTTTTTTTAATCAAAATGTGTGGCACCAAATCAGATACTTTACAGACATCTAAGTATATTACATCTACCCTAGTACCTTTATAATCAACCAGACTTGTAATCTCATCTAATAAAAAAAAAGATTGTTAGTTTGACAGGATCTATTTTCCATAAACCCATGTTGATAAATTGTTTGCTTCTGGGAGAGATCAGGAGACACTGAGATGCACAGGGCCTGAGGCCTTTGAAATGTACCCAGAAGACCCCGGCAAGTAACCTGCACCCCTCACTTCAGAAGGCAAAAAAAACCCAAAAAACCAAAAAACAGCCTCTGACAATCTGACTTGGAGGAAAATTCTTTCCTAACCTCCTATATGGTGATCAGCTAGACCCTACGCATGTGAGAAAGAACCAGCTAGCCAAACACCCGAGAGAGGAAAGTAACAGTAACTAGCACCCCGCCTGGTATCCCATCTCCAGCGGTGGCATCCCCAATGCTTCAGAAGAAAGAGAATAATACCATCACAATCCCATGTCCAGGCTACACTGGGAGGAAAATCCCTGACTCAGAATAAAACTAGACTAGGTCCAGAAAGTGATTAGAGAGGTCTGGGAAACTTGCCTTATATTGAGACTTGAAGGAGTACAATATCTGTATTTTAGAGACAATTCAATGGTGGCTTGATCATGATCTATAAGTATCCACATGGGCAGAAGTTATCAGATACTAGAGGGCTCTTTAATACCACAGATCAAGGCAGAGCAAGACCCAATGGCTAGGAGCTGAAATGGATAAATTCAGACCAGTGGACTGGAACAGGATAATTAATTTACTAAAGGTTGTATGTAGTGGATTCTCCAGCACTTGGAGTCTTTCACTCAACATTGAATCTTTCTAAAAGACACACTCGAGCTCACCCCCAAGTTTGGAATGCAGGAATCACCGGGTAAGACTCCCTGCCCGTCAGACTAGATCACCAAGCTCCCATGGTTTATAAACGTTAACATCTATAAATGCCGGCCTGTTTGAGCAGAAACATTGGGTGCAGGGGCCTCCATGATAGGGTTGGGTTCTGAACAGGGAAAAGCATCTATGGCTCACTATGCTGAAGATAGGAGGAGACCATAAAAGTGTCCATCAAAGAAATGGGGGCAAGATGCCTGGCTTGTTTCATTTTCACAATTAACTCGAAGGAGAATATGCCCGGGCAAACGTCAAGCAGCAACTCCGGCTGCTCAGTGGCAGGGTGAGGGGGAGAAACACCTTGTTCTAGGGGCCTGATTTTCAATGGGTTACCTTAAAGGGGCCTGATCTTCAGGGTCCTCTGCAGGTTCTGAAAATCAGGTCTATTTATGACAGCTCCCACTGGATTCCCAAGGAGGGCAAAATGAACCATCAGTCACTACCAAAAACCTTGGCCAATTAGCTCATTTTCAGGGCAGAGGGGTGAGGTCCATGGCAGGCTCCAGACCAGAGAGTTGAAATCCCTGCTCCACTAATGCCAATTCACAGAGCACATTAACTTGCCAACTTTCATCTCAAACGGCTAGGCTCAACCGCTCTCCGTCCCACCAGGCCAATAATCCACGCAGCCACGAGAACTTGCAGCCTCCCCCTGCAAGTCAGCGGGGTCCTGTCCTTCTGAACTGGCCAAAGGAAACCAGGGAGATCAGATATTAACTACAATCTGAAAGAAATTTGAGCTGGAAAATTCTGTTGCATCTAGATGGCGCTCTGCAGACTTCTACCAGCTTCCCCGGGAGCCCAGTTCCCAGCTCCTGGCTCACATTCACCCCAGATTACTGTGTGCTCCGCTTCATCCTATAGCTTTTCAGCCTCACCTCAATCACAGTCCACAAGGATTGACACGTTTTGTAACACTGCCTAGGCCATCACAGTGGTACAAGCCTCATCTCTGTACACCCCAGCTCTGCTCTGCCCCCTGCCCCCACGTTATGGTCTGCACAGGCCCAGGGGGCTGGCAATTCAAACCTTACAGCAGGCAGAAACAGGGAGACTAGTTTTACTGTCGCAATATCCTTCCCTCCTCTGATATTCATGGATCCCACCTTGGGCTGGGTGTCTGGACAGAAGGGAGGGGACGGGTGCCGCAGTGACAGACAAGGCTCCTCAGGTTTCTTCCCCTATTTGAATAGGTGCTCATAGCTACCCACAGCCAATAACGGGGATGCCAGGTGCTCACCGAGCCACCGAGACTGGTAACTTTCAGCGAGCAGATTTGGTGATCATGAGCTATTTGCAGCATGATCTTTTTGGTCTCTGTGCTCCAAAGTGGTGGAAATGTTTAGGGGTTCTATTCACTGGGACCAAGCGGATCATCCAAGGGAATGGGATATCATGTTCCCATAACCAGCAGATAAAAGAAACAGAGACGAGTTGTGCCAAATGGATGCACCCCCAGCCCCCAATCTCATTTCCACTCCAATTCAGGGCCATCTCCAGAGCAGCACAAATGGGTGGAGAAGAAGCATCCCTTTCCAGCTATGATGCTGGGGCCTGCAAATTCACCTCCACTCTGAAAGGCGAAGAAAGACCCCTGCAAGCTGTACCCGAGGGTGTTTTTATTAGAAAGCAGGACAGGAGGGGGTCAGGGAGCCGGTGGCAGTCACAGCTCGAAGGTGTAGGAGATGATGTCCGAGCAGCGGAGCAGCGCCTCCCTGTGCACACCCAGCGGGGTCTGCAGGTCGGACACCTGGAAGTTCAAGATGTCGATGTCGGAGGCGTCGAAGGAGGCCGAGACGTTGACCCTTTCGTACATCGTGAAGTGGACGGTGTGGCCAACCATGGCAAACAGGCTGCGCAGGTACCGCTCCCGCAGGGCCACGCGACCCTGCTGCTCCCGCTCCAGATCCGCCTCATTCCCGCAGCCCACAGTGGAGATGCTGATGGAGCTCAGAGCCTGGTACCGAGGGGAGTTGGGGTCAAAGCCGCGGCTTGTGCCATCCGGCCCCCGGGGCAGGCGGATCACACTAACTGGCACCTTCATATCAGATTCCTGGGGGCAAAGGCAGCAACGCGTGAGCTGGTAGCACAAGTCCCTGGGCTAGAGCAAAGCCTTCCACAGACTAGGGATGTAAACAGTGGTTAAAAAAAGTAACGGTGTAACCGATTACAATGTTATCGTTACACAAACATTTAACCGGGGAACTAGCGGTGTGGTGGGTGCTGCCACACCCCCATATTTTACACAGGGCCCTACCGCCCGCACCCAGGGAGTCTAAGCCCCGCACCCAGGGGCACTGGCTGCTGCCCCCTGGACAACAGCAGAGTTCAACTGTTAACTGATAGGGCTGATTCTTATCGATAACTGGTTAAACTTTTACATCCCTACCACAGACCTGCCTGCACAGGGCGGGCCAGAGATACCCAGGACCCTGGCTGCCACTCGCCCCTGCCCTCCCCCCAGAGATACCCCTACGAACAACCACCCTGATACAACCAGCACCCACCCATGTCCCAACTCCCCCCACCCTGAAATCCCCCCACCTGGATACACCCAGCTGCCACTCTACCCCTGCCCTCCCCCAGCTCCTCCTGAAATACCCCCACGAGCAACCCTCCCCCAATACACCCAGCCCACCCCCACCCAGCTCATCCTGTCTCCGATACACCCAGACCCGGAACTCCCGACTACCGACCCCATGTCCCATCCTAAAGCAGCTCCCCCCCTCGGCTCCCCGCCTCTCCCCGACCCCCACTGGTCACCCCCCGAGATCCCCCCGCCTCTCCCCCCACCGGTCACCCCCCGAGATCCCCCCACCGGTCACCCCCCGCCTCTCCCCCCACCCCCAGGGGTCACCCCCCGCCTCTCCCCCCACCCCCACCGGTCACCCCCCGAGATCCCCCCGCCTCTCCCCCCCTCGGCTCCCCGCCTCTCCCCCCACCCCCAGGGGTCACCCCCGAGATCCCCCCACCTCTCTCCCCGCCCCCACCGGTCACCCCCCGAGATTCCCCCGCCTCTCCCCCCACCGGTCACCCCCCGAGATCCCCCCACCCGCAGGGGTCACCCCCCGCTCGGCCCGAGTCAGCCCCTCACCCTGGCGCCGGCCCCTGGCGGTCTCCGGGGCTCGCTGGACTCGGTGCAGCCGCGAGCAGAGCCCGGCCGGGAGCAGAAACCGCCTGTCGGGTTCCGCCCCGCGCCGGGCCGCCCAGCTCCCCCCGGCAGGGCCCCACCCCGCCCGGGTCTCCACCCTGAGGCACCCCGTGTCCTGCCCCCCCCGCCCCGGGCTCCCTCCAACACGTGCCACCCGCCCTGCCCCCCCAGACACCTGCCTGCCCCCCCCACCTTCCCCTCCATCCTGCCCCCCAGACACCTACCTCCCCTCCACCTTCCCCTCCACCTGCCCTCCCGACACCTACCTCCCCCCACCTTCCCCTCCATCCTGCCCCCCGACACCCACCTTCCCCTCCATCCTGCCCCCCAAACCTGCCCCCAGACACCTACCTCTCCCCCACCTTCCCCTCCATCTTGCCCCCCAAACCTGCCCCCAGACACCTACCTCTCCCCCACCTTCCCCTCCATCCTGCCCCCCAGACACCTACCTCCCCCCACCTTCCCTTCCAACCTGCCTCCCAAACCTGCCCCCCAGACACCTACCTCCCCCTCACCTTCCCCTCCTGACATGACAGGTGTTGAATGTGCTCTGCAAAGCAAGGTCTGACAGGTGGCCCTTGTGCAATGCAAGGTGCGCAGTGAAGAGGCGGTGGAGGGAATTGCTCTGTCTCTGGTTAGGTTTCAGCCCGCCTGGGAGTTGTTTAGCCGTTCTTCTCAGGGGTCATTTTTACTCCTCCTGATCAAGGAGATTGAGACATTCCTAGGTGCTGAGGCCAGAGCGGACCCTTATGATCATAGAGTCCGGCAGCTCGCACAGCAAAGGCCAAATCTCTTACCATTCAGTGTTTTGCCTTTGGACTACAGCAAGTTGCAGCAAAGGCCTGGTTTCAAATGAAGTGTTCCTGAGATTGCCCAGATCCCACCTCCCCGTGTACGTGTGAGGCGCTGGAGGGGGGCCCAGGGGTTCAATGAATCAATCAACACACACTGAGCTGGGCTATGGACCCCCCCCCCCCCCCCCGTCTTGCCTAAACTAGCATCTGCTCCCAGCAGGTTGTAACCCCCCCCCTCCCCGTTTCAGGACACTTTAAGCACCGCCCCCTTCTCACGCACCCAAGCTGAACACCCCCCTCTCCTGAGATCAAAGGAGGCTTTGAATAGCCCCTCCCCAAAGTCCCCCCCTTTGCGGGCACAGAACAGCCCCTGCCCCGCTCCTGCACTGCGGAGCCTCGGGCGCCCTTTTGCCGAGGACAAGCCGGGAGCGGCTCTTGCCAGTGTTTATTTACAAGGGCGCGGGGGGGGGGGGGTTGCAACCTGCCTCCTCGGGCCGCGCGGATCCGGGGCTCACACGCCAAAGGAGCCCCAGGCCGCCCCCTCCCCTCTCCGGGGAGGACTCGTGTGTTTGTTTTCGTTCGGGTCGGCTCCTTAAAGCCCCCAGGGCGGCCGTCCAGAGGGGCCGGGGAGGCTCAGACCAGCCTGGGGAGACAAGCGAGCGATGTCAACAATCGTCTGCTTCTTCCCCCGCCCCCACCCGAGAGCCCCCAAGGAGGAGGCCAGACGAGGACGCTGTGGGACCGGGGCTGTCATAAGTCGGGAGGGTGAAAACCAATGAATGAAATAACGCCCCCCCCCCCCGCCATCGTCCGGGCTTTGCAGATCTAGTGGGAGAGTGGGGGTGGACGGGGCAGTTTTCAGTGTGCGGCGAGGGGGATGCAGGGGCAGTGCAGTGTGCGGCGGGGGGGATGCAGAGGCAGTGCAGTGTGCAGCGGGGGGATGCAGGGGAAGTGCAGTGTGTGGCGGGGGGGATGCAGGGGAAGTGCAGAGTGCGGCGGGGGGATGCAGAGGCAGTGCAGTGTGCGGTGGAGGGGATGCAGGGGTAGTGCAGTGTGCGGCGGAGGGGATGCAGGGGAAGTGCAGAGTGCGGCGGGGGGATGCAGAGGCAGTGCAGTGTGCGGCGGAGGGGATGCAGGGGAAGTGCAGTATACGGCGGGGGGGGTGCAGGGGAAGTGCAGTGTGCGGAGGGGGGGTGCAGGGGAAGTGCAGTGTGCGGCGGAGGGGATGCAGGGGCAGTGCAGTGTGCGGCGGGGGGGATGCAGGGGAAGTGCAGTGTGCGGAGGGGGGTGCAGGGGCAGTGCAGTGTGCGGCGGAGGGGATGCAGGGGCAGTGCAGTGTGCGGCGGGGGGGATGCAGGGGAAGTGCAGTGTGCGGAGGGGGGGTGCAGGGGCAGTGCAGTGTGCGGCGGAGGGGATGCAGGGGTAGTGCAGTGTGTGGCGGGGGGATGCAGGGGAAGTGCAGTGTGCGGAGGGGGGTGCAGGGGCAGTGTAGTGTGCGGCGGGGGGGATGCAGGGGCAGTGCAGTGTGCGGCGGGGGGGATGCAGGGGCAGTGCAGTGTGCGGGGGGGTGCAGGGGAAGTGCAGTGTGCGGCGGGGGGATGCAGGGGAAGTGCAGTGTGCGGAGGGGGGATGCAGGGGAAGTGCAGTGTGCGGAGGGGGGATGCAGGGGCAGTGCAGTGTGCGGGGGGGGATGCAGGGGCAGTGCAGTGTGCGGGGGGGTGCAGGGGCAGTGCAGTGTGCGGCGGGGGGGATGCAGGGGAAGTGCAGTGTGTGGCGGGGGGATGCAGGGGAAGTGCAGTGTGCGGCGGGGGGGATGCAGGGGCAGTGCAGAGTGCGGCGGGGGATTCAGAGGCAGTGCAGTGTGCGGTGGGGGGGATGCAGGGGAAGTGCAGTGTGCGGAGGGGGGGATGCAGGGGCAGTGCAGTGTGCGGGGGGGGTCACTGATACCCTCCACGTTTCTGAAGCTGGTGCATTGAGATCGTTGGATGGGGGGGGGGCGTTTTCATGGATTGCTTTTAAACGGCTGAATAGAGACGTCGGGAAACGGTGCAGAGGGGGGCAGGCGGGAGCAAGCGAGCGGGGCTGGTTTCGTTGCATCTCCTCGGACGGGGTTTTTCGGGAGATGCCCCTTGCGGGGGGGAGGGGGGCAGTTTCAGTGCCCGCCGTTTGAAACCCGGCCGGCCGGCCGATTTCCCTGCCTGCTCTGCTGGCTGGGGACACTGAACGCCCGTCCCCGGCTCCCCCTCCTTGTAAACGTCCGATGCAACCGGGCCCAGCCTCTGCCGGGAGAAGGGGGCTCGCCGGGCGCGGTTTGCAGCCCTTCTTGGTGCAGGTCGCGGCAATGTGCAGAGCTCCCTTGTCCTGCAGCCCAGCAGGAGAGAAACTTCCCCTCCCTCCAGAGAGGCGGCTCTCTCGTGATGGGGGGGGGGGGGGAGGCGGGGGTCTTGCACTGAGCCCCTCTGCCCCTTTGTATCCCCCTCCCCTGCCCCCTTTGCACTGTCCTGCGGGTGGAACTTACTGTTATCAGAGGGCTTATCACGCGCTGCCCCCCTGTGCAGTGTATTGGTTTATCGAAGCCGTTTGCAGAGCTAGCAACGTGCAACGCTGCCCAGACCCCCCTTTGCATCTCTCTGCACCTTCCTGGCTTGTTTTGTTTCCTCCCAGAGCACAGGGTTCAACCAGACAACGGTGTGTGGGCCCCGCCCGGTTTTGTTTTGTCTGGGTGGGTTAAACTGCTCTAAGGGAGTGAAAAGTATTTCTCCCAATGTGCCCAGTGCGCCCCTGAATTCCCGCTGTGTCTCGGGGATTATTGGCTTTATTAGATTGGGGAGGTCGATTCTTGCAGAACGATTCATGTCTTTCCTCCACTCTTAACTCGCTGCTTAGTGTTGGGTTTTGATTTCCTTTCAGGCCTTGGGAGAAGAGTCTCTCTATCCCAGGGGAAACACACTCAACCCTCCCGCTAAAGAACAGCCCAATCAAGGACTAAGCAAGAGGAACCCAGTAATGTCAGATGATCCGTACAAACCTAGACCTTGAGTTTGACTATTTGCAGCCCTGCTTCTACCCAGAGGAAGATGATTTTTATGTGTGGAGTCCGGACTCGGCTTCCCCAGGGGAGGACATCTGGAAAAAGTTTGAACTGCTGCCTACCCCTCCCCTGTCCCCCAGTGGGGCAGGACTGCAGGGGAACCCCGCAAGAGGGGCCCCAGTGCCATGGGAAGGGGTGGCTTTTGGGGGATTCCGACCCCATGATTCTCCGGACTGGGCATCTAAATTGCTGCTGCCTGCTGAGGCCGACCTCTGGGGAAGCACAGATGGAGGAGACTTATTCAAGACAGGTTTGGGGGAAAGCCACAACCTCAACTCCGTCATTCTCCAGGATTGTATGTGGAGCGGCCTTTCTGCCCACGGGCCGCTGGAGCGGGCAGTGAGTGAGAAACTGCAGGGACAGTTGGGAGCACCACTGACAGCTGGCACCACCACCACCAGCCCTGGGGGCAGCAACAGCCAAGCAGAGCTCAGCAGCTCTCTGTCGAGGTGCATGGATCCTACCGTGGTGTTCCCCTTCCCCGTCAACAAGAGGGAGCCCGTAGGAGCAGCCCCAGCACCACGGGGAAGCGATGGCACCCTGGTGAACATTGGTGGGAGCGGTGGGATCGAACAGGGCACCCAACGCAGCAGCTGCTATAGAAGTGCCACCAGCAGCTCAGGAGGTGATACTCTCAGGGACTCGGGTAAATACTCCACTCATCACAGATGTGCTAGCCTGCATACATATCCCGAGGTATTTGTATGTGCATGGCTGTCCCACCCTCAAATGCAGCTTTTGTGGGCAGCATCGCCTTTATGATGCATTCCCCGCAACCAGAGGCACAGAGGGAAGCAGGGTGAATTCATTACGGGCAGCCATGCAAACTTCACTTCACTGAAGGAGGCTGTCATTTGACGGTCGAGTAAACCAGCACTACCCTGGTAAGATGGGTGGGTAATGTTGTGCCCGGCTGGTACATTCTGAACCTTCCGCAAGGCTGCGTTAGGCTCTCGACACTGAGAGAGAACAAGGGGTGGTCATTTTCTCCCTCTCTCTCTTCACATTTTCCTTCCTATCATCAGAATTAAGCTCAGGTCATGTCTACACTACAAACAGCAGTTCTGGCCGATATTAGGTTGACTTGCAGCCATGGCAGTGCTTACTTTTCATGTCCCACACAACCTTCTTTTGGTCAGTAGTGCCCATCAGGAGTGATGGGGGCACCCTAAAATGGGGGGGGGGCACCAGCGCCCGAACCGTGACCCCGCTCTTGCGCTGCCCCTTTTCCCCTAGCAGCACAGCTCAGGTTCTCATCTCCCTACCAGGAGCCTGACTGTTCCCCTGGGCTCCAGGAGTGGATCTCCCCACCAGGAGACTGGGGGACGGCCAGGCTCCCAGTGGGGAGTCGGGAGCCTGGATGCAGCTGGGCTTCAAGAGCCCAGAGCCCAGGTGGAAACAGGCAGTGGGGAGCCCAGGAGCCACGAGCCCGGAGTCAGCTGGGCTGTGAGCCAGGAGCCTGGGGTTCCCTGCATGGGGTTCCCAGCTCAAAAGCTGTGAGCTGGGCAGAAGGTTCACAGCCGGGACAGGAGCGTACCAGCCTTTCTTGTCAATTTCATGGCTCCAGCTGTGAGCTCCCTGCTGTCCAGAAGCTCTGAAAGGGAAAAGAATGACAGGCAAGGGCCATCGTGAGTAATGCCGCCCTGAGTACACTGAGATAAGCCGGACACCTGTCGTGGAGGTGGAGTTATTATATCGGTGTAGTAGGGCACTTAGGCCTGGTCTACACTGGGCAGGGGGAGGGGATCGATCTAAGTTACGCAACTTCAGCTACGAGACTAATGTAGCTGAAGTCGACGTACTTAGATCTACTCAGCCTGTGCCTCTCGCCAAGGCGGAGTACCAGAGTCGACGGGAGAGCGCTCTGCGGTGGATTTATCACGTCTAGACTAAACGCGATAAGTTGATCCCCGCTGGATCGATCGCTGCCCGCCGATCCGGCAGGTAGTATAGACAAGCCCTTATATCAATGGGAGAAAAGCTGTAGTGTAGACAGTGACATAATTAGTTTGAGGTAAGCTGCCTTACATCGACTGAACTCTGTTGTGTAGAGCAGGCCCTAGTCTTCCCTTTCCCCAAGCCCCTCCATGCAGCCATGTGGTCAGGAGACCAAAGAAAATAAATCCATGTCCCTAGGTCAGGGTGGGCAAACTACAGCCCACGGGCCAGATCCAGCCATGAGTCATTTTAATCCATCCCTGGAGCTCCCACTGGGGAGCAGGGTCTGGGGTTTGCTTTGCTCCGGTGTTCCAGCCACAGGGGCAGCCAGGGGGCTCCACTCTGCACGCTGTCCCCGCCCCAAGCGCTGCCCCTGCAGCTCCCATTGGCTGGGAACCAATTGTGTAAATAGTGCATTGCCGATACAGGAAAATGTTTTTAGTGTAAAATAATCCTGCCCTGAACACGGCTTTTAAATAGCTGGGCAGTCTAATAATTTGCCGGGGAAATGTTTGACTTTGGGTTTTTGGTTTAAGACACAGATAAAAATCCAGAATGCTAAAAAAAAATCCTCTCATGTAAAAAATGCATCTGTTGTTGCAAAGAAGCCCAGGTCAATTGTAAACACAGTTTCTCACACATAAATGAGTAGATCCATATGATCATTATCCTGAACTTGGTGGCAAGTCTCCTGTTTCAATATCCCTTTAATGTCTGTGACTGGACAGCTTTGTGTGAGCAGTACTTTCTCCCAACAGGAGCTGTCTTCTGGGCAGTAACCCAGACCCCTGTCTTACTGAGACTCTCAGACTGGAGCAGCTTCACATTCTGCATCAGAACAAATCCAGCAACTGTTTAGTTTTCTGGCTCCTTTTTGGTCAAACAAGGGAGGTGTCGTGATATAGTGTGTACGCATTTGTGTGTGTTTGTGCACGTGCACACATATGTGTTCTGCGCCCCAGTTTGATGGTTAATGTATTTTCTCTAATACTGGTTCCTCTAGTGTGTTTATTTGGGTTGCACCTTCATGTGTCCTCCTATTGTACAGCTTGAAAGTGCAGAAAACTGTCAGTTTTAGGGTTATAAATTTAATTTTGCAGAGACACCCACTTATTGTGTCTGGGTGGGAGTGTATGCATTGTGTGCGTATAATTATCTCCATCTATCTGTAGATAGTCTATGCACCCTATCTTTATCCTCAATTACTGCACTGTTGCTTTTAGTGCATATTTTGAACACTTAAAAAGCTACGGAGTGTCGTTTGTCCTGAGAATCCACACAGATATGTTACTAGTTTTTAAATGTCAAGGTCCTGTGTGAATATTTACTTTCTTGATCTTCTATTTTGTATTTCTAAAGATGAGGAAGAGGATGAAGTGGAAGACATTGAGGTTCTGGCAGTGAAGAAAAGGCACTCTTTCTCCAAGAAGACTGTTACAACTATTATTCTAAAGCATTGCACCCCGATTCACCAGCATTATTACTACATCGCCCCTTCCCCATACATTGAAAGTAAAGATGCCCTACCGCAGGAAAAGCTAAAAAATGAGGTGCCCCATATCATAAAACCCGTGATCCAACCAGCATCTAAGAGTTCAAGTCCTCAAAATGCAGAGTCAGAGGATAGCAAACGTCTACGCCTCAATTGTTTGGAACGTCAGCGGAATAAGGATCTGAGGTTTAGTTTCCTCACATTAAGGGACCATGTACCTGAACTGGTTACAAATGAGAAAGCTGCAAAAATACTCATCTTGAATAAAGCCACAGATTATATCCATTCCCTTCAGGCAGAAGAACACAAGTTATTGCTAGAAAAGGAAAAATTGCAAGCCAGACAACAGTGGTTGTTAAAGGAAATAGAACACATGGAGACTTGCTAAACTTTTTTTTTTTTTTTACCTGACCTGGACAGTCACTGCCACTTTGCACATTTTTAAAAAAAGTGTTTTCTGATGTTAATGTTGGTTTTACTTTTGATCCAATCCTTGAAGTAGTTGGCGGACTGTATTATCCAGGTAGAGCACATGGATGTTCTTGCAAGGCGTGCAACAGACTGCCAAACAATGTCCCACTGCCCTTGTATTGCTTCTTAAGAACTATAGATGTTCTTTAAAGGTTGTGAGTATTTGGAGCTACTGATGGCACCTAGTTGAGTTTAAAAACATTCATTCCTAATTTTGAATGGTGCTTATGTTCTACCAGGTGTAACTTCAGGAGTTACCATTTGTACCCCTGTGGGAATCCATGTCCTGGGTTATGAGAGTTGGCTCCTGCTACCAGTATTTGACTGGAAGTTCATGCCTAAGGTAATACTTCAATGTTTGAGGAGCATGTTCTTGTATACAAATATATTGTTAATCTCTGTTATACAGGCAGGGTAAGAATTAGTACAGTGCGTACTTTAGTATGATGCTGAGACATAACTACATTTGATACTTATATTTTCATATGAAAATGAGTTCTGAAAGTTGGGAGTAGCTATTACTGTATCACTTTTTTGAACTAAGGAAACGTTTGTAAAGAAATTTACTAAATATGCCTTTTCCTAGCCTGTTTCTTCCAGTTGATGTAGTTAGTGTTTGGTGCATAGAACTGGGTAACTAGAAAGTTCCATTTTTAATTTCTTCCAAGAATATATATTTAGTGATGTCGTTTATAGCATTTTGAAATACCCCGTGCTTATGAAAATAAATAACACTTACATGATGGTTCAAGAATAGCAGCCGTGTTAGTCTGTATCCATAAAGAAAGCGAGGAATACTTGTAGCACCGTAGAGACTAACTAGTTTATTTCAGCATAAACTTTCATGGGCTATAGCTCACTTCATTGGCTGCATAGAATGGAACAGAAGTAAGATGCATTTATACACACAGAAAGAAAAAAAATTGTACATTAGCATACCAATTCTAAGAGGGCTGTTAAATGTAGATGGGTCATTATCAGTAGGAGAAAAAAAATACCTTTTGAAATGGATTTCTGTATCAGGTAAATTAACTCAGGAAATGCAATCAATTAGTGTAATGAGAGAACCATTTGCAAGTCCTATTTAGCCCCTGGCTAATTGTATTGAATTAATTTTCAAATTGGATACAATTAACCAGGGGCTAAAGTATTCCTCCCTTTCTTTATAGGAGGTCCAGATGCATGTGAGTTGGGTGTACAGTGACTCCTCCCCCCCTCAGCTGACAAGTGATGGGGGCAGGAAATGGGGGAGGGGAGGATGCTGAGTTTCCTGCAGTTGGGTAAGGTTTCTTGGAGTGGGGGGGTGTCTGACACAGCCCCAGCCACACCTTGCAGGGGAAGAGCAAGTTCCATCCTCTTCTTCCTCCAGCCCAGCTGGGACTACCAGCTGATCCCGGCTCAGGGTAGGAGCCACTGGCTGGGATGTCCCCAGCCCTGTGGTGATTTACCTCTTCACCAGCTGCTCTGGGTGCCTGAAAAGATGTACCTGCACAGCTAGGGGGTGGTGTGTGACTACTCTTGCAGCTTCCCTGTCAGAAAGTCATTTTTCTGCAAGGAAGCAAAGAAAGCTGCAGGGGACATGAATTCTGTGCATGCTCAGTGGCATAGAATTCCCCCAGGAGTAGCCCTTATTTATCACTAAGGACGCTGCAAGAGGAAATAAACACCAAACCTTTGTGTAGGGCTGAGAAAATATTTTGTTTTCCTTTTGCTGATGCCCACATAGTGAGCTTTAGGGCAGCATTTGTGTCACCATTTTCCTTCACTTCTGCCAGCTGAGTTGTGTGCTTTTCCCTTGTGCATCTCAACCTCCCTTGGAGCGAATAATACAGTCTTTTTAATCAACTTCTTTGTCCTATGTCATGGAAGTGTGTGTCCCTCCCACAGGAATGTCAATCAATTCTAGGTGGTAGAACTAGAAGTGACCGCAACTAAGTACAAAGACATTAAATCTATCTGGGTCTTGATTCCACAGGATTTTCCATGGAGTCAGCTAACTTGTATGACCGATCCTGATGTAAAAATATAACTCTTTAAAATGAAAGAAAATAGTCCTTATCTAGTGGCCAGATTTCCTCAAGACCTCACATGACCTAAATCACTGTTCTGTAGTCTAAATAAATGTAGGGCATCATATTTAAGCTTTTCTTCCCACTGCAAAGCAATTGTTAGTCACCAGGTTCTTTCTAGGGACAGAAGGGGCAGACATCCGCAAAACACATCTCTTCATGCTCATTGCATTCTCTGCACCTGAGAAGACACAATAACACAACTGTTTAACTTTGGTGGAGGGGTGCTGACCTCAGGAGTTTGGTCAGTAAGACTACTGAAGCATGTGTTTAGAAAAAACTGCTTTGAAACCAAGATAATTTCTTAAGTATGTGTTAGTAAGCATTTTATCTTTACTTTTCTTGTAGCCAATTATGATTGTCTAATAAGAGTAATCATATAAAATCTCTTTGTAGTTGACAAACTATATCTAACTATCTAAGCCAGTGTGTTTAAATGGATGTTTCCAAATAACTATTTGAAAGAATAAGCGTACATATGATTTTCTTAAAGGTTTATTGGACTTCAAATATTGTGTACTGTCCAGGAGATACATTTCTGGGAAAATCTGGGACTGGGGACATATTGAGGGGTCACTGTGTAGTACAGGGGTGCCCAACCTGTGGCTCTTCAGAAGTTAATATGGGCACCGACTACGGGGCTGGGGCTAGAGCTAGAGATGCCAACTTTCCAATGTGGGGAAAAGGGGACAATTCCCCCGGGGAAGGCTGGAAAATCAGGGTCCCTGTCACCAGAATAAAGCCCTCAGGAAGAATCAACTGAGTCTTGTGCGAGGGATTATTTTGTTAGCATGGCCCCTGCCACAGAACCACGGCCACCGGCTACACCCAGGCCTCCGGGACACAAAGCGGTTATAAGGGAAACAAATTCCTCTGGTGGAGGGGATAAAGGGAGGGTGCCCCCTAGACAAGGTGGGTGACGGCAGGAATGCCTGGCCCTCAAGGCTGAGACTTACCAATTCATCACAGCAGTGACTGCGCAAAGTGCCACCACATCCTGGGTCTCTGCAACCCCCTCCCTGTTGCAGGGGTGTCTGGTCACTGCAGAATACACCCCCCCCCACTGCATCCCGGGGGGGTCTGTCTAACTCACTGCAGCCCCCCGCGAGAGGTGTCTGGCTCATTGCATGCAGCCCCCACCCAAACGGGGGGGAGGAGCTTTCTTCTCCCGCTTTAATTGGTCAGGGCTCTGTCTCCTCTGTGTCGGGAAGGGGGCGGAGCTTCCCGAGGGGGTCAGGAGGGGGCCCCGAGGCGCGAGGTGACTCCTGAGCAGCACGTGGAACAAGCTGGAGTTAAGAGGGTAAAGGCGGTGGGACACCCCCCCCCCCCCAAATACCCCCTGGGCTCCCCCCCATATCTTCCATCCCCGCCCCCAATACCCCTCAGCCTTCCCCACATGTATTCCACCCCTCCTCTTCCACCCCTGCCCCCAATACCTCCCCCTTCTCTTCTACCCCCACCCCCAATACCTCCCCTCAAATACTCCTCAGCCTTCCCCACATGTATTCCACCCCTCCTCTTCCACCCCCGCCCCCCATACCTCCCCCTCCCCTTCTACCCCACCCCCAATACCTCCCACCCCCCCAAATACCCCTCAGCCTCCTCCACATGTATTCCACCCCTCCCCTTCTACCCCACCCCCAATACCTCCCCCCAAATACCCCTCAGCCTCCTCCACATGTATTCCACCCCTCCTCTTCCACCCCCGCCCCCCATACCTCCCCTCCCCTTCTACCCCACCCCCAATACCTCCCACCCCCCCAAATACCCCTCAGCCTCCCCCACATGTATTCCACCCCTCCTCTTCCACCCCTGCCCCCAATACCTCCCCCTCCCCTTCTACCTCACCCCCAATACCTCCTACCCCACCCCCAATACCCCTCAGCCTCCCCCACATGTATTCCACCCCTCCTCTTCCACCCCCGCCCCCAATACCTCCCCCCAAATACCCCTCAGCCTCCCCCACATGTATTCCACCCCTCCTCTTCCACCCCTGCCCCCAATACCTCCCCCCAAATACCCCTCAGCCTCCCCCACATGTATTCCACCCCTCCTCTTCCACCCCTGCCCCCCATACCTGTCCCTCCTCTTCTACCCCCACCCCCCAAATACCCCTCAGCCTCCCTCACATGTATTCCACCCCTCCTCTTCCACCCCCGCCCCCCAATGCCTCCCCCTCCTCTTCTACCTCCCACCCTCCCAATACCCCTCAGCCTCCCCCACATGTATTCCACCCCTCCTCTTCCACCCCCGCCCCCCAATACCTCCCCCTCCTCTTCTACCCCCCGCCCTCCAATACCCCTCAGCCTCCCCCCCATGTATTCCACCCCTCCTCTTCCACCCCCACCCCCGAATACCTCCCCCTCCTCTTCTACCCCCCGCCTCCTATACCTTCCCTCCAAATACCCCTCAGCCTTCCCCACATGTATTCCACCCCTCTTCCACCCCCACCCCCCAATACCTCCCCCTTCTCTTCTACCCCCACCCCAATACCTTCCCCCCAAATACCCCTCAGCCTTCTCCACATGTATTCCACCCCTCCTCTTCCACCCCCGCCCCCAAATACCTCCCACCCCTTCCTTTTCAGCCCCTGTCCCAGATTTCCCCCTCTTCTAGCCTCACCCCCCAATACCTCCCACCCCTTCCAGCTCTCCTCCTCCAAATACCTCTCATCCTCTCCTCTCTTCTAGCCCCCCAAAACCTCTCTCCTTCCCTCCCTCTTCTAGCCCCCTTCCCCAGATACCTCCCACACTTCCTCTTCTAGCCCCCACCATCCCTCCTTTAGTTCCCAGCCCTGCTTCTAGCCCCCAATACTTTTCACCCCCTCCTCTAGTCCCCAGTCCTGCCTCTACCCTCTCCTAACACCGACCTTGACCCCCCAGCACTCCCTCTAGACCAGGGGTGGGCAAACTTTTTGGCCTGAGGGCCACATCGGAGTTCAAAATTGTGTGGAGGGCCGGGTAGGGAAGGCGGTGCCCTCCCAAACAGCCTGGCCCCGCCCCCTATCAACTCCCACTCACTTCTGGCCCCCTGACTACCCCCTCTCAGAACCCCCAACCCATCGCCCTATCTGGAGATCCCTTACTCTAATGGCCCCCCAGAGCCCCACCCCCTATCTAAGCCCCCCCTGCTCCCTGTCCTCTGACTGCCCCCTCCAGAGACCCCCTGCCCTTAGCCACCGCCCCAAGACCCCACCTCAAGCCCCCCTGCTCCTTCGCCCCGACCACCCCCTCCACAGGTCTCCTTTTCCTTACTCACCCCCCCAGGACCCTATCCACTTATCCAAGCTTCCTTTTCCCTGACACCTATCTATACCTCCACCCCCAACAGGCCCCCTGGGACTCCCATGTGCCATCCAACCTCCTCCCTCCCCCCCCCCCCACCTTCTGCCCCTTTAGGTAACCTGCCTGGCCCCGGTCCTCTTACCTCGCCGCTGCCTAGAATAGCGTGTCTGGCCCAAAGCCAGACACACGGCTGCGCTGATCTCCCAGAGCGCGCAACTGATCTCCCAGAGCGCGCAACGTGTCTGGCCGGGAGCTGGACACGCTGTCGCGCAGCCCCGCCCAACAGCGCTGCTCACGCGGCCCTCTGGGGCCGCGGGGGAGGGAGACAGGGCAAGAGGGGCTGGAGCAGTTTCCCTACCGTGTCCTGCCGAGGCCACGCGGGAGGGGGCCAACGGGGGAACAACTTCCCCAGTGCAGCAGCTGAGGCCGCGGGGGAGGGGCAAGAGCAGCCTCCCCAGCCAGACCTCGGGGGCCGGTTTGGAGGAGCCCGTGGGCCGGATCTGGCCCGCGGGCCGTACTTTGCCCACTTCTGCTCTAGACCCTCCCCAATACCATGATCCCTCCACTTCTTCCATTTGTAGACCCCCCCCAACGCCTGCCCTGACCCCCCCTCTCTCTCTTCCCTGATCTCGAACATCCTTTCCTGTAGCCCAGTAGTTTCAAACCTTTTTCACTTACAGCCCCCCAAAACATTTCAAATAGCGGTGCGACCTGCTTTGGAAATCTGATGTACTCTGCAGACCCCCAGGGAGCCGTGTACCATAGGTTGAAAACCACTGACCTAGACCCCCCCAAACATCTACCCCAGCACCTCTGTCCTCTAGACCCCCTGCCCACCTCCCCTTTCCTCCTCTAGCCTTCGGGGATGAAAGGAACCAGAGAGGTTCCCGAGAGCTGGGGGCAAATGTATTTGGGTGAATGTTTTTCCCCCTCCACAGGCTGGCTGGGGGGGGAAACAGTGTTGTTTATCCAATCCGAATAAATAATCCCTCTCCAATTGTAATGTCAGCTCCTCCCCTAATTTGCCTTTGGTGCTAATCCTGCCTCCTCTGATTCCCCCTCTCAACCTGCTAAACCCAATAACCCTTCCCCCGCCTCCAATCCCACCTCCTTTCCTAATCTGCTCCTGGCACTAATCCCACCTTCTCCTCCTCTTCCTCCCCCCATGAACATTGCCCCCTCTTCTAATTGCCTCCCTGGGACCCATCTCTAATCCTGCCCCCTCCCTCTGGTGCTAACTCTGCTTCCCATGCCTGGCTCTTGCCTCCTAATCTCCCCCAGATCTAATCCCAGCCCCATGTCCTCTCCTAGCCCTTCTGCCCACTTCCCCTTCTGCTGTCCGACCCACGGCTGGGCTCTTGCTCCTTTCAGATGGTATGGAGGGGGTTCCACCAGATGGTCACCGAAAACACCGTCTGGTGACTTGGCTCTGGATCCAGCCCTAGTCCCCATGGGACTGCCTGGACTCGGAGGGGAAGGGTCCCCGGCCCGAGCCCGGCTCTCCAGGCTGTGCCCCCTGGCCAGGGGGTGCTGCTGTGCAGGGGGCAGCGGGTGAGGGGTGAGTTGGACTGAGCAAATATCAGGGCTGGATTAAGCCCGTCCGGAGTCCTAGGCCTTGGGCTCTGCCCCCCTTGCTGTGTCTCTGCCCCACCCGCAGTGACAGGGCGAGGCTCCCCTCCCCAAGAGGCGGGGTCATTGGTATGGGGCCCTATCCCCAGGAGTGGCAGCAGGACCCGCTCGTCTCTGGTGCTGAAGGGTTGACAGCCCTTGCAGGGGACCATGCTACCCCCAGCGGTTGGGCTGTGGGCAGGCACTCTCCCCGTCCTGTCACACACAGCGCCGGGGAGTGTGTGTGTGTGGGTCGCTTGGCCAGGCCCCCTGGAACAGTAGGGCCGGGAGTCAACACCCAGTGACGCTGAGGCAGATCCCCCTCACCGGGGTAGGCCCACGCTCTCGGCGGGCTCAGGCTCTCAGCAGACTCAGGCAGCGTCAGCGGTCCCGTCCTCCCCCGCAGCCATGAGCTCAGGCAGCACTGTCACCGCGGTTACGCGTGGGTTACATTTTTTTTTGAGCTTTTCTTGCTAATCACAAGAACGGTGTTTTGCTTTCAGGTGCAAGGCGAGGTCCTGCTGGGGTCTCGTGACTCTGGGGGCCTCTGCTGTTCCCCCGGGTGGTTTGGGGACAGGCTGGCACATGGCAGGGAGCTCCCAGTACAGTTTAACCCGGTGAGGCTGAGATGGAAGAGTGGACCCTGTTAGTAATGGGGAGGGAGGGAGCCAAGGTGGGTGAGTGGGGCGGTGTGTGGCTGCAGGTTCGGGGGAAAGCTGGACATCATGGGGTTGGTAGAAAGGGCTGGGATGGGATGGATGGATGGCGGGGCATAGTGTAGGGTGAGGATGGAGGGATGACATGGCCTAGTATGGGGGGACCCAGGGGGTGGGGTCCAGGGGGTGGCTGCATGGCTTTTTATGGGGTGGGCTGTGAGGCAGAGGTGCGGTGGGTTTAGCTGGAGAGACTCGCGTCCGCCGTTCCCCCACCCTGTGCCAATATCGATCCCAGTGTCTGTTCCCCTGCAGAGCCCTCGGCTGTGCCTGTTCTACCCTGTGTCCCCTGGGAGTGGCCAGAGACCCCAGGGTGCTGCTCCCTGAGGCAGCTGTTCCCTATGGAGGCAGGGAACCCAGGTGAGTGTGAAGGTGACTCCGAGCAGAGCAGCCCTGGGCGGCTGGCCCCATAAAGCCAGGTGGGGACCCCAGAACCCCCAGAGCATCAAAGACCTTAATCTCTAGGGAGTTTGTGGCTAAGATGGGAGTAGAACCCAGGCATCCTGGTTCGTAGCCCTCCCCCTGACTCCCCGCCCTAAACCTCACGCCCCTCCCAGAACTGGGGAATAGATCCCAGGAATCCTCGTTCCCAGCCCCTTGCTCTAACCACTAGATCCCATGCCCCTCCCAGAACTGGTGAATAGAACCCAGGAATCCTTGTTCCCAGGTCCTTGCTCTAACCACTAGACCCCACTCCCCTCCCAGAACTGGGGAATCGAATCCAGGGGTCCTGCCTTGTTCGGGGGGTGTTCTGGTGCTCCCTAGAGCTGCTCCCCCTGCCCCTTGGGATTGGCAGCACTTTCTCTCTTGTCCTGTAGCCTCAGAACAGCGGCCTAGTTCCGGAGACCTCTGGCCACAGGCAAAACCAGGCAGCCCTGTCAGGCCCCACCGGTCCCAGTCCTGGGGGTGCCCCTAACCCATCTCCCCCAGCTGTGCCCAGGCCTGAGCATCCCTGTCTGGCCCCATCATGCTGCTCCCTATGTGCCCGGTCTGACCCTGTCACACTGCTCCCCTCCCCCCGTGTGCCCAGTCTGACTGCATCGCATGGCACCCCCTCCCCTGTGTGCCCGGTCTGACCCCCGCCAGGCATACGGGGGTTACACCGACGCCCATCATCGCAGCGTCTGGGCCGAGTCCCTCCACGCCCAGGGCCTAGATCTGCTCTCTCCCCGCCCCCCTGCTGCAGAAAACGTGGTCTCTCACGTGGACCGGTGCGCGGCCCTGACCAGCGACGCCTTCGACCGGCTGCTGGCGGAGGACCCGCAGCACAGGAGCTGTAAGAGCAGCGTGGCGGCCTTCATCCTGGAGCGAGGTGAGGAGCAGCTGGCTGGCCGGACCCTGCCTGCCTCCCCGAACAGAGGGGTAGCTGATGCTAAATGGGTTGGTGCGTTCCCTGGTGCTTGGAGCCAGGACTCCTGGGTTCTATCCCCAGCTCTCAAGAGTGTCGCTTCAGGGTCCAAGCCAGGAATCCGTGCTAGGAAACCTGCCCACTGCCTCCTTCCAAATTCTAAGTGATGGGGAAGTCCCAGAACCGGGATTAGAACCCAGGAGTCCTGGGTCCTAGCCCCCTCCCCTCTTTAACCACTACAGCCCACTCCCCTCCCTGAGCTGGAAATAGAACCCAGGAGTTCTGGCATTCAGCCGCCTCCCCTCCTTAACCACTAGAGCCCACTCCCCTTCCTGAGCTGGAAATAGAACCCAGGAGTCCTGGCATGCAGCCGCCTCCCCTCTTTAACCACTACAGCCCACTCCCCTCCCTGAGCTGGAAATAGAACCCAGGAGTCCTGGGTCCCAGCCCCCTCCCCTCTTTAACCACTACAGCCCACTCCCCTCCCTGAGCTGGAAATAGAACCCAGGCATCCAGGCTCTCAGCTCCCCCGGCTCCGATCACTAAACTGGAGGAGTCACAGTGGTGAGGGCAGGTTACCCCCGCCCCGCTGCCTCCCCCCTCCCTCTTCAGTCTGTGTCCTCAGTGCTGGGGTTTAACCCTTCCCTGCCCTGCAGAGGTGACGGACATGCAACAGGGTTGCGGGGAGAGCTTTGAGATGGTGGCGCTGGGCACTGGCGACACCTGCTCCGACCGCTGGCTGGATTTCGGGGGCCGGCGGCTCCAGGACACGCACGGCCTGGTGGTGGCTCGCCGGGCGCTGCAGAGGTGAGATGTCACGAAGCTGCAATGCGAGGGGGAGGGGCCAGCCCACAACAGTCAGGGAGGGGCCTTGCGGAGGACGGAGTCTAGCAGTTGTCATAGGAGAGACCATCCCTCCCATAGGCAGGATTCAGCCCCTAACTCCCAGTCGTCCTCCCCCCCCCCCCCCGCTCTAACTACTAGACTGCACTCCCCTCCCAGAGCTGGGAATAGAACCCAGGAGTCCTGTCTCCTTGCTCCCCTTCTGTAACCCACTGTCTGGACAGGATGGATGAGTCCTTGGGGGAGGAGATGAATTTAGGGTGTTATGTGGGTTGGAGAAGTTGGGGTACTGGGTTTTCAATCGACGGGGGGGAGGGCGGAGAAGGGAATCCTGCCCTGTGTCCCATGGGGGGTTGTCTATGGATGGATGTGAAGGTTGGGGTGGGGACATCAGTCTGTGGGAGTGGGGGCAGGGTTCTGCGCTCTTGTGGGACCAGTCCTGGAACCCTCCCCCCCCAGGTACCTGTACAAACAGCTGCTGCTGTGGTGCCACCTGAAGGAGCCGGCGGACGGGGAGAAATGCATCTTCCAGCCCTCGGCGGAGGGGGGGCTGCTGGCCCTCAAGCCCAAGGTCTTTGTGCACCTGTATCTGAGCCGCACACCCACTGGGGCCTCCGAGAACTTCCCGTGAGTGGGGGGGCTAGAAGGGCCAAGGGTGTGGGGCTGGGGGGTGCCAGGGCCGAGCCGTGGGACACAGGCGTGGGGTGGCGTTGCTGGGGGGGCAGTTAGAGCTGGCGATAAACAGTGCAGTGAAGGAGGCAGAGACGTGGGATGGAGCTAGGGGGCAGGGGGCTTCCATGGGGCAGAGGAGTGTGGCGGAGCTGGGGAGCAGTACTAGGGGGTGGCAGGGCAGTGGGGTGGGGCTGAGACGTGGGTTGTTTCGGGGGAGGGGTGTTTGTCTTTTCTCCCTACAAATCAGCCCTCTTCCCAGTGGGTGGTAAACCCCGAGCTGCCCCCAGCCCGGTGCCCCTGCCCCCCTGTGACCTGCCATGCTCACTGCAGCATCCCGTTCCCCGGGAGGAAGCCCTCGGTCGGCCTCTACGTCCATGCCAAGGGCGCGCTGATGCCCGTCTCCAGCTGCCCCCCGAGCGTGCTGGCCGCCCGCGTCTGCTGCGCCTCCAGCAGCGACAAGCTGAGCCGCTGGAGTGTGCTGGGCCTGCAGGGGGCGCTCCTCAGCCACTTCCTGGAGCCGCTCTACCTCTCCAGCATCATCCTGGGTGAGAACTGAGGCTGCGGGGGGCGGGAGGGGGGAGTGGGGACTGTGCTGCGGGGGTCTCAGTGGGGAGGCGTAATGCAGCGAGGGGTCAGTAGCGGTGCCAGGCTGCAGGCAGTGGGGTGGGGGACTAGTGGGGGGAGGACGATGGTGCAGGGGGATTCAGGAGGGGACACTGTGCAGCAGGGAGTGGGGTGGGGGCTCGGGGCGCTGTGCCACAGGGAGCGGAGGGGGCTCAGTAGGGGGCGCTGTGCCACAGGGAGCGGAGGGAGCTCAGTAGGGGGCGCTGTGCCACAGGGAGGGGGCAGCCGGCTCAGTAGGGGGCGCTGTGCCGCAGGGAGCGGGACATGGGGCTCAGTAGGGGGCGCTGTGCCGCAGGGAGCGGGACATGGGGCTCAGTAGGGGGCGCTGTGCCGCAGGGAGCGGGACATGGGGCTCAGTAGGGGGCGCTGTGCCGCAGGGAGCGGGCAGGGGGCTCAGTAGGGGATGCTCTCCCTGAATCCTCTGAGCCCAGCATGGCACAAGGGGGCGCTGTACCCCACTGAGCGGGGCAGGGGCTCTAGAGGACACTGACCGCAGGGTGGCGGGGGGAGGGGGGGGTCGGGGGACTCCATGCCTTGGAAGGGGCCCCGCAGCAATGGCCCTGCAGCTGCCTCTGCCTCCCCCTCCCCAGCGGATCCCAGCCCCGCCCAGCCCGCCCTGAGCTGGGTCATCAACGAGCGGCTGCAGCTGGGCCCCGAGGCCAGCCTGCCGGCCCCCTACGCCCAGCGCCAGGTCTCCTTCTTCCTGGGCCCCCGCGTCGGCCCCCTCCTCTCCAGCGCCGAGTGCTGCGGGCTGAGCCTCAACTGGTGCCGCGGGGACGCAACCCCGGAGCGGGTGGAGAGCGCCACTGGGCTGTGTGTGCCGAAGTGAGTGGGGGGGGGGTCACGGTGCAGGGGGGTAATTCAACTCAGGGTCCCCTGAGCCCCCTGGCTGGTCCCCTAGTGCCAGCAGGATGTGGGATGCTGGGGGGTGATCCCCAATGAATGGGGATGGGGGGGGTGTTGTACCTTGGGGGCTGCTCTTGGAAGCAGATCCCCCATGAGCACAGTGCTTGGACTCCCCCCAGCGGGTGTCTCTTCCCCCTGCAGTGCCCCCCACCTGAGCCCCCTCCCCAGTCCAAACCTTGATCCCCCTGGAGCTGGGGGGGGGGCTCCGGAAATGGGCCTGGTTCACCCTGCGGGGTGGCCGCAGCTGGGTGTTCACCCAGTGCCGCCCCAGACTGGTGGTAACTGGCCCCAGCCTGGCAGTAACTGGCCCCATGGGTGGCTGCGGGCGGGAGTGGGGCAGAGGGGTGTCTGTCCCCAGTCTGTGGATAAAGCTGGGTCACTCGCACCCACAGCTGGTGATCCACAGCTGGAGCCTCTTTCCTCCCCCCTCCCAGAAACCCTGCCGCGGAGGAGCAGGTCTCCCCCAGCCAGATCTGCAAGGCCGCCATGCTGCGATACTTCCGGCAGGTGGCGCAGCAGATGAACAGGAACGCCCTGCTGGCACTGCCCACTTACCACCAAGCCAAGGTAGGGCGCTGCAGGGGGGTGGGGAAGAGGGCATGTTCTACGGGGTGGGCTGCCAAGTGCGGAAGGGAAAACCCAGGAGGGTGGGGTATGTGGGTATGTCAGGCAGAATGGTAGGAGTCTGGACTCCTGGGTTCTGCTCCCAGCTGTGCGAAGGGGAGAGGGGTCTAGTGGTTAGAGGAGGAGGAGTGGGGGGATGGGGACTTGGGGTTAGGACTCCTGGGTTCTTTTCCAATCTGCCACTAACTCTTCTCCAGTTGATGCCTCAGTCTCCATTCCGTCCTGCCCCTCCCAGCTCCGGCTCTGTAACATGGGGCTGATTCTGACCCCCATCCGACTGCGAGGCCTAAACCCTTTGGCTCAAGAGTCCGTTAACCCCGCGGGGCCCTGGCCAATTCCCAATGCGCCTCTTTCTCCCGCTTTAGGCCCAGGCGGAGTCTTACCAGTGCGCCAAGGAGCAGCTCTTCGCTCACCTGGTCTCCCAAGGCCTTGGCAAGTGGCCTCAGAAGCACCTGGTGGACAGCTTCACCGGTTCGGCAGTGAAATAGCCCCGGGGGAGTCTGGCCACCTGCCTCCCGGAGACGCCCGGGGCGGGAGGGGGAAGGAGGAAAATCCGGAGACTGTTGCAAATTTGGGGAGTTGGGGTGAGGGGTTTTAAACTCTCTTTGTCAGGCTGCGTAGGGGAGGGGCCAGGGCTGTGCAGTTAACAGACTAGGTCGTGAAGAGCTGCGAGGGCTGTCGATTCCCGAGTGCTCCGGCTGGTTCAACCCTGTTGGCACAGGGCAGCTGCCAACCCGCTTCCACAGCTGGGTTAGTGCCGGTGCATTTAGCCCAGAATGTCTCCCTCTGTATCAACCTTGTTCAGTGGTGAATTATACTCGTCTGTTCGTCTGAGCTGCTTTTAGTCTCTCTCGCTCGCTCTCAGATTTTCCAGCCCTGGGATCATTCTTGTGACACTTTAAGCCCTTTCCAGCCCTTCTGAAGTGTGTCCATCAGAACAGGGTTGGATATTAGGAAAAACTTTCCCCCTAGGAGGGTGGTGAAGCACTGGAATGGGTTTCCTAGGGAGGTGGTGGAATCTCCTTCCTTAGAGATTTTTAAGGTCAGGCTTGACAAAGCTCTGGCTGGGATGATTTAATTGGGGTTGGTCCTGCTTTAAGCAGGGGGTTGGACTAGAACCTCCTGAGATCCCTTCCAACCCTGCTATTCTATGATCGCCCCCAAAACCCCGGGGGGTGGGATTCTCAGTAGTATAATCGGTTGTGGGGATGGTCACAGGGATATGACATGAGTGATAAGGGCAGGGGAGGAGACAGTCTGTCTGTGACAGTCAGCTGCACAGAACGGGGAAGTGCATGAAACCCTGATGTAGCTTCAAAAAACAGGACAAAATTTGCACAATTGCATGTATAGCTCTGGCCAGTAGATGGCGGCATTAATTGTGCCGAAAAAAATAGAGCACCAAGGTGGGGGAGATAATATCATTCATTGGACAAGCGGCTGTTGGTGGGGAGCAGGGCCGGCGACAGAAATTTGGGGGCCCCCTACTCTGATAGTTTGGGGGGGCCCCCAGCCCAGCCGACAGTGGCTGCCCCCCCCCTCAGCCGCCCCCCCCCCCCCAGCCCAGCCGACAGCGGCTGGGGAGGAAGCCCAGCCGGCCTCCCCCCTTCCCCCAGCCCAGCCGGCGCTCCCCCCCAGCTGACAGCGGCTGGGAGAGGAAGCCCAGCCGCCCCCCCCAGCCCAGCCAGCGCTTCCCCCCCAGCCAGCGCTTCCCCCCCCCCCCCAGCTGACAGCTGGCGGCAGCGAGAGCCTGGGAGCGGCGTGAGCCGCCCTTGCTGTTCCCCCCTCCCTTTCTCCCCGGACTGCGCCGCTGCCGCCAGCCGGGCTCTCTGCTCCTGCCGGGGACACGCGCGCTCGTCCGGAGGAGAGCCGCGCCGCCTCCCCACCCCTTCCCCGCTCTCCAGGTCCGGCGACAAGGGGGGACGACAATGGGTATAGCTGTGTACCGGGGCCCCCTAAAGTCGGGGGGCCCGGTACAGCTGTACCCGTAGTACACCCCTGTCGCCGGCCCTGGTGGGGAGTAGCTCAGTGGGGGGATAGCTCAGTGGTTTGAGCATTGGCCTGCTAAACCCAGGGTTGTGAGTTCAATCCTTGAGGGGGCCATTTAGGGATCTGGGGCAAAAAATCTGTCAGGGGACAGTACTCAATCCTGCTAATGTAGGCAGGCGGGTCCTGCTAGTGTAGGCAGGGGACTGGACTCGATGACCTTCAAGGTCTTTCCAGTTCTAGGAGATTGGGAGTAGGGTGACCAGACAGCAAGTGTGAAAAATCGGGACAGGGGGTGGGAGGAAATAGGAGCCTGTATAAGAAAAAGACCCAAAAATCAGGACTGTCCCTATAAAATCAGGACATCTGGTCACCCTAGTGGGAAGAGAAGCTTATGGCTATGAGCTTGCACAGAGCTTTTATTCAGGTCTGGACACGACCTGGAAACACGAGCTAGTAACAAAAGTACAGTAGTCCACCAGCCTCAGTACTTAGATCTGTGCTATCTTGGTGGATACTTTCCAAAGACAGTAATTTGAAGACAACTGCCAAGGATCACTCATGAGAAAGCCAGCAGGTTTCCCGAGGTTGGACTCATTTGAACTTCAATCCCAGTGTATCTTCTGTTTGTTTCCAAAATGTTCAGTGCTTTTGGACTCTTGCTGAAAAAAAAGAGTATTAAAAAAAGCCACAAATTTAATGGCTTTTTAATGCCTTTTGAAGATTCTGCAGCTTGTACTAGTGCTAGCTGGAGTAAATGGCCTCTACAGTGTGTATAGGAGAGATTAGGGTTACACTTTTCGCTGAGCAAAGCTTGTTCTCCATTATGTCTTCCAGAGAAGTTTGTAGCTCCATCAAATTCACAAGCAGCATCTGTTTGGGGTTCAATTTACAAACATTTAACTCTTCTAAGATGTCAGAGATGCAGCTGATGCGTCTTCTATAACCTGAACACCTAGAATGCATCTACGGGCTTACCACAGACATCAAGATAACATAGGCAATGACTTAATACTTGATGCCTATTTGCATTGGTGCACTCGTCAGCCATGTATGCACATATTTTGACTATGGTAAGAGTTCTTCACTTTTTCAACTCCTGAGTCTTTCACTGTTGCACCACCTTTCAAGAGAGTCAGCTGAGTTTTTTGCAGTAACACAGTGAGCATTTGCCAGTCTTGTTCGGAACCAGTGTGCAACTTCAGGAGAAACAATGCACTTAACTTAGGCCTCTAGTTTGTCGTGTGTGGTGTCTCTTGTTTAAATAGAAAGTATGATACCACAGCCATGTTAGGTCACATAAACTGAGTTAAATACGAGGAGGAATACTTGTGGCACCTTAGCGACTAACCGGTTAGTCTCTAAGGTGCCACAAGTATTCCTCTTCTTATTTACGGATACAGACTAACATGGCTGCTAATCATAAACTGAGTTGTATCGCCAGCATTCTTAACAGCCTCATTAAGTTCTAAAATTGGCTTTGACAGTGACTGGCTTATAAGGCTTTCTGCATGTTGATGCAGTCCAGAGGCATGGTGTTTTGCAGCCTTTTCATATAGATTGTCAATACCTCCACTTTTTACTATATAAATTCATGACTTGCCCACATCTTAAATACCGGGTGTAGTTCTGGTCACACCATCTTAAAAAAAGATATACTGGATTTGGAAAAAGTATGGAGAAGGAGGACAAAAATGATTACAGGTACGGAACAGAATCCACATGGGGAGAGATTAAAAAGATGGAGCCTTTTCAGCTTGGAAAAGAGATGACTAAGAGTAGATATGATAGTCTTACAAAATCTTGATTGGTGTGGAGAAAATAAATATTTGCTCCTTCACTTAACACAAGAACGAGGGGTCACCCAATGAAATTAATAGGCAGTAAGTTTAAAACAAACAAAAGGAAGTATTTCTTCACACAACGCATAGTCACCTGTGGAACTTTTTGCCAGGGATGTTGTGAAAGCCAAAATTATAACAGGGTTCAAAACAGAACTGGATAAATTCATGGAGGATTGGTCCATCAATGGCAACTAGCCAGGATGGGCAGAGATGCAACATCATGATGTGAGTGTCCCTAGCCTCTGTTCGCCAGAAGCTGGGAGTGGACAACGGGATGGATCAATCGATGATTCCCTGTTCTGTTCATTCCCCCTGAAGCACCTGGAACCGTCACTGTTGGAAGACAGGATACTGGGATAACTGAACCATTGATCTGACCCAACATAGCCGTTCTTGCATAAAAAATAATTATAATAATAAAAAAATTTAGTACAGAAACTCCCCAAGATAATGATCTCTTGAGATAGTGAGGATGTGAGAGAATGACCTTGGCAGATAATGCATTTTTCAAATCTTGGCCTACTAGGAAACAGATATTGATATGTTTCCCAGTCACAAATCCAGCTTCTGGAGAAAGTCACTAAACCATAGTCCAGTGCTGTTGTTTGTTATGCCACCGTTCACTCTATTGCTCTGCCCCAATGGCCCTGCACTGTTACCTTCTGTTGTCACCTGCCACTGTGACCTCTGTGAGTCGGTCTCTCCCGGTTCCACCTGACCCTCAGTGATTTCAGCTCTCGGGGGGAACTTCGGTGCTAGTGCAGACTGGGCCGTCTCTTCCACAGAAACACCATCCCACAGCCTGTCTAAGCGCTTAGCCCTGATTAGCAGAGATTTCAGCTGCAGTGGTCACTTACACCAAAAGACTCTCTGTGGAGCCTAATGAGCTCTGTCTTTAAACAGGGGAGAGGGGCCGGTCAAATAGTACTTGTGACTCAGGCAAATAGTACTTGTGACATCAAGCAAAACACCTGTCCCCACCCTCTCTCTGGATGCCCTCAATCAGCACAGGCCAAGTACAGTTCTACTGCCCTTTACTCCTACAATAAAAACATTTCATTCCCACCGTATTCAAGAGATTTGTAACCCAGCCCCAGCCAAAATCTATCACTTGGGCAACACAGCTCTGTTTGCTGGATACCTAGGTAGATTAGGTCTGAATGTAAATACAATCTGGTCCTGAAGCCTTTCCGCCCAGCTCATCACTAGCTGTCAGGGAGGCTCATTTAGACTTTGCTTACAAATCATAATTTGAAATTCTTAAGTTGGCCAACGGCACCGAAATGAATGCACGGACATTGGCACAAAACACAACAGCTGTATAAGGCAGCTAGTCTGTGTTCATTCTTTTCAAATCTCTTGTACTTTTTCATATGCTTTTAAAGTGTGTATTAATGTTTCAAATTCAATACAAATTTCCAAACAATCACTAAATTGGCAACACTGAATGTAACTTGTTCACAAAACTGGGGGGGGGGGGATCCCTGATGTGGGGGATCTCGGGGCCTGGCACACTGAAGGGAAAGGAATTGGTGACAGGCTAGGCATAGAGTAATGTGACTGTTACAGTGTGTGTGTGTGTGTGGGGGGGTGTAATACAGATTGATATGTAACCCTTCTGCCAGTCAGAGTTAGCAGCAGCAAGGGCCGGGTTCAGTATCTAGGGCAGGGATGGGCAAACATTTTGGCCCGAGGGCCAAATCAGGGTTGCAAAATTGTATGGAGGGCTGGGTAGGGAAGGATGTGCCTCCCCAAACAGCCTGACTCCTCCCCCTATCCGCCCCTTCCTGCTTCTCACCCCCTGACTGCCCCCCTCAGAGCCCCCGATCCATCCACCCCCTGCTCCTTGTTCCCTGACACCCACTCCAGAGACCTCTCACCGGCCCTCCACCACCCAACCTCCCTGCTCCCTTCCCCTGACTCCCCCACCCCTATCCACCTTTCCCACCCCCCCGACAGACCCCAGGGACTCCCACGCCCTATCCAAGCCCCCTTACTCCCTGTCCCCTGATTGCCCCTCTATCCACCCCCTACCCCTGACTGCCCCCTCCAGAGAACCCCCAACCACCACCCCAGGACCCCACCCTGCTCCCTGTCCCCTGACTGCCCCCAGGAGCCCCTGCCCCTTATTGAACCCCCCAGCCCCCTTACCATGCTGCTCAGAGCAGCATGTCTGGCTCTGCACAGGAGTGTATAGCCCTGCCCCCCAGAGCACTGCCCATGCAGCGGCGTGGCTCTGGGGAAGGGGGGGGGAAGGCGGGGGTGGGGCCAGGGGCAGCCTCTGCAGTCAGGGGGCCGGGCAGGATGGTCCCGTGGGCCAGATGTGGCCCATGAGCCATAGTTTGCCCACCCCGATCTACGGTAGGGATTCCTTTTCAATAACACACGGCAAATCCAGCTCGAGCCCCCACTCAGCGACCTGGGACAAATACATACCACCCCCCTGGGTGCCTCTAAAGGGCGATACTTCCCCTTTCACAATCACAGAGTCTGAGTGTAGCAAAAGCCTTTTAATAAAGGAGGGAAACAATGTGGCCTTATTTGGGGAAACACCACAAACGATTCGTAACATAAACCATGAGCAAAAGACCAACTCTCAAATAAGTTTAGTATTCTTCCCCCTCACGGTCTTAAGTTCAGCAACCCAACAGCCACCCCACCTATGGTTTCTACCTCTGGTCAGTGCAATGCCAGAGTGGTTCTTGAGTCCAGCAACCCCAAAGTCAGTCCTTGGTCAATGCAGCCCCAGAATTCACCTCCCAGCACCAGTACAAAGAGAGGAGATGGGGGGGGGGGGACACCTTACTTACTCTGCTGCTAAGGTGAACAGGTAGTTATCACACCTTTGTGTGGAGCTCTGTTGCAGTTTTCACCACCAGCCATGCCTGTAAAGTAGCCATTTTGTTAGCTGCTCAACAAGAATATTTTCAGGTAGCCCCCTTAACACCCCTCTCCATAGTTTCACCTTAGTAGTGATTTCAGGTCACACAAACTTATATCTAACTCTAAGAGGCTTTATTTCTCTGTGTTTTGGAACCCATGTCCCTTGCTTAGCAAATGCCCCTTAGTTGAGGGAGGATCCCTCCATCATAAACCGCCAAGGACAGTTCTACTGTCCTTGAATCACATAACCAGGATAACAACACTTTATTACTCATGGCCCAATAACAAAGAGACGGGGGATCCCGTTGCAGCCAAAGTGACCACTTGGGCAAGCAGTCCCATCAGGCTGGGTGTGTCTATGCAAACGAGATCAGCCCCTGAAGTCCTTTTCCACAGCTCACCACCAGATGTCAGGGTAGAGCTCATTCTGACACTGCTTACGTACAGAAAACAAATGGAAAAAGGGAGAAGATGGGGAAACGATACATTTCCTGACCAGGCTGTGATGAAGTGGAGTCTTTTTGTAATATTTTTATGAATGCTGTTTGGGCCTCAGTTTTCCCTGTGTGCAGCATTGTTGCCTAGTGGGTGCAAAGGGGCTGCTTGCTCTCAGGGAAGGTTGAGACACAGGTGTGAATGGTGCCTAGCTGTCTGGGACTACGTGGGTCACTGGAAAGAGCTTGGCTGAGGCTGACCCCATGGTAGTAGTGAATCCATGACAACAATGACAAATTCAAGAGCGGGACTTTGGTAACCAAAACCCAAGCATTTCCCCAGGTGGAGGACAAAGGACTGGGGGAGGGGTGTGAGTGGGGGTGTAAGTATTGGCTGCTGGAGGCAGCCGGGGTACACCTGGAGTCTGATGGATAGAGCCCTGTGTGGACACAAATTTCTCTCCGAGGGCTCTCCTGGGAACCAAAGCGGTGAAAGAAGAACATGGGGCTGCCGCTCCCAGGAATCAGTGCCCCACACTGGCAGCTCCTCCTGGCTGGGCAGCTGTGCCACTCAGCTCCTCTGACCCTCCTCTGGGTGGAGACACTGAATCCACGGAGCTCCTTCAGCCTCTCCCTGCCCGGCAGGTTCCCAGCCCCCAAATCCTTCTCGTAGCTCTTCTCCGGCCCCTCCCCACTTCTCCCTGTGCTGTTTGCAATGAGGACACCCCAGCTAGGCCCAGGAACGGTCCCATTTATCCTCCCTGCCCATGCTGGGTTCCCCTTGCTGATCCAGTCCAGCCGTGCACTCGCCCCCTTAGTCACAGCCCTGCGCTGGAAGCCCCTGGCCAATGGGTCACCTTGAGATCAGCGCGCCCCATGGCCAGGCTTATTGCCCACGACTTACGGTAGGTGCAGACGGCTCCTTTGCCCGCCCAGCAGGGGCTGGCCCTGTCAGAGGGGAACGGGGGCTCCTTGAGCCCTTGGGCCTCTCTGGCTGTGGCAAGTGCATCTCTGGCGGGGAGCCCTGGGCAGCCCTTTTATCCCGGGGTCCTCAGCAGGAACTGATCGGGATGGGGGCCGAGGAGACAGAGGAGTGGCAGGGGATGGCTCCCCTCCCCCTCCGCTAGTTCCTCCCCCCTTATCCTCTGCTCCTTCTTCCCCTCCCCCCACCTCTTTTCCCAATTTGCACTGGGGCCTGCCCGCCCCAGGCTGGGCAGAGCTCTCGGTGCGGGGGTCGGGGCTGCTGCGGGGCTGTTCCTGACTGGGCTGCTCTCCGGCCAGGCTCTGGCCCTGCCCCTGGCCCCCCAGTCCCCCGGCACCGTCCAGCCCCCTTAGGCTGCTGGCCAGCCAGACCAGGGGCAGGTACTTGTGGACCTCGATGGCTGGGCTGCGGCGGTTGGGGTCGAGGGTCAGCAGCCGCCGGAACATCCCGTGGGCGCCGGGGCTGAAAGCCCTCCAGGGCGCCGGCGCCTCCCCGGGCACCGTGCTGTTCTGCCAGGCGCCGAACGCCTCGAACTGGGGGTCGGGGCTGACGGCCACATCCCAGGGGAAGCAGCCGGTGCCGAGGCAGAAGAGCAGCACCCCGAAGGCCCACACGTCCAGGCTGGCGTCCAGCTCCAGCGTCTCCGAGGCCTCGAGCAGGCAGAGCTCGGGCGGGGCGTAGGGCAGGGTGCCCGACATGGCGCAGACGGGCGTGCCCTCCAGCCGCGTCAGCCCGAAGTCGCCCAGCTTCACCCGCCGGCACTCGCCGTCGAAGAGCAGCACGTTGTCCAGCTTGATGTCCCGGTGCACCAGGGCTTTGCCGTGCATGAAGTCCAGGGCTTCGGCCAGCTGGGCGGCGCAGCGCTTCACCTGGACCTCCGGGAGACCCTCCTGTGGGGGCACGGGGGTTACACGAGGGCAGCTCTGGCCTCCCACCAACAGCGCCCCTCCGGGGACCTCCCCACACAGCGCCCCACTAGGGATCTACCCTGCATAGAGCCCCAAAGCTTCCTCCGGAGACCTCCCACACACAGCGCCCCCTCCGGGAACCACCCCACACAGCGCCCCACCAAGGACCTCCCCCACACAGAGCCCCAAGGCGCCCTCCAGAGATCTCCCCCACACAGTGGCACAGCACCCCCTCTGGGGACCTCTCCCACACAGCGGCACAGCGCCCCCTCTGGGGACCTCCCCCCCACAGCGGCACAGCGCCCCCTCTGGGGACCTCCCCCACACAGCGGCACAGCGCCCCCTCTGGGGACCTCCCCCAAACAGCAGCACAGCGCCCCACCAAGGACCTCCCCCACACAGAGCCCCAAGGCTCCCTCCGGAGACCTCCCCCACACAGAGCCCCAAAGCTCCCTCCGGAGACCTCCCTCACACAGCACCCCCTCTGGGGACCTCCCCCACACAGCAGCACAGCGCCCCACCAAGGACCTCCCCCACACAGAGCCCCAAGGCTCCCTCCGGAGACCTCCCCCACACAGAGCCCCAAAGCTCCCTCCAGAGACCTCCCTCACACGGCACCCCCTCTGGGGACCTCCCCCACACAGCGCCCCCTCCGGGAACCTCCCCACACAGCGCCTCACCAAGGACCTCCCCCACACAGCACCCCACCTAGGACCTCCCCCACACAGAGCCCCAAGGCTCCCTCCAGAGATCTCCCCCACACAGTGGCACAGCACCCCCTCTGGGGACCTCCCCCACACAGTGGCACAGAACCCCCTCTGGGGACCTCCCCCACACAGCGGCACAGCGCCCCCTCTGGGGACCTCCCCCACACAGCGTCCCACCAAGGACCTCCCTCACACAGAGCCCCAAGGCTCCCTCCAGAGATCAGATCTCCCCCACACAGCGGCACAGCGCCCCCTCTGGGGACCTCCCCGCCACAGCGTCCCAGTGCCTTGCCAGGGACCTCCCAACATAGCGCCCCAGCACTGCCTCTGGGATTTCCCCACATAGCGCCCCAGCACAACCTATGGGGTCCTCCCCTGCACAGCACCCCAGTGCCCCACCAGGGACCTCCCCCCGCACAGCACCTTCTCTGGGGACCTCCCCCACACAGCGCCCCCACTGGAGACCTCCCCATCACAGTGCCCCTTCCCCCCTCCCACGCCACCCTATGCTCCCTCCGGCCCCACCCCCTCAGTTAAAGTGCCCTGTGCTTTAACTCCCCACAGCACACCAGCGTCCCCTTCAGCATCCCATGCTGCACCCCAGTCCCAAGGCTTCCTGTTGAGAACTCCTCCCGTATCCCTTGGTCCCCTGCGCCCCCCCCCCACCAGCCCCTACTCCCCAGGAACCCTGAGACCCTGTACACCAGCAACCCCTTCCCAGCCCTCTCCACTGAGCCCCCAGCCACACACTCCCGAGACCCACAGCACCAATCCCCCATCCTCCACTCCCCAGCTCCCTGCTTCACAGGCCCCCACTGAGACCCAGTGCCCCATGCCCCTGCTCCCCATCCCATCCCCTAGTCAACAGCCCCACTAACAACTGATGCCCCAGCCCCCGATCGCCACACACACCCCCAGAACACCCCTGCCCCCGCCCCCTGCCAGCATACCCCATCATGCACAATGGCACACAGGTCCCCAGCGGGCGCTAGTTCCTGGGCAAAGGCAAAGTGGGTGGGGCTCTCGAAGACGATGGGCAGCGTGCGCAGGAATCCGGCGTGGGCAGACAGGCAGAGCGCAATGCAGTACTCCCGCAGGAACGCCCGCCGCTCCGTCCTCTCCTTGGGCATCAGCTTCAGCGCCAGCGCCGTGCCTGGGTACAAAGGGGCAATCAGGGTGTCCCAGTGGACGCAGGGCCTCAGTGCAAAGGAGGGATCGGTATGTGCCAACAGGGGGCGGGGCATGCTACAAAGTTGGGGGTCAGTGTGTCCCAGCAGGGGGTGGGGCCTGGTACAAAGTTGGGGGTCAGTGTGTCCCAGCAGGGGGCGGGGCCTGGTACAAAGTTGGGGGTCAGTGTGTCCCAGCAGGGGGCGGGGCCCTTGTACAAAGTTGGGGGTCAGTGTGTCCCAGCAGGGGGGGGCGGGGCCTGGTTACTTTGAAGTAAGTGGTGTCAGAGAGCAACTGGGTGGGTCCCTGAGTTCCTGCCCCACTCCTTGCAGCACAGCGCCCCCTAGCACCTTCTGGGGCACTGGGGCCAGCACTGACTGCTGGGGAGATTGCCCCCTACTGAGCCCTCCCCCCCATCCCGTGCAGCACAGCGCCTCCTAGTGCCCCACTGGGGCCAGCACTGACTGCTGGGGAGAGCGCCCCCTACTGAGTCCCCACCCTGCTCCCTGCAGGGCCCTCAAGCTCGCTCGGGCCTGGCCCGCCCAGGAGCAGCCGGCGCTGCCCTCACCTCGCTCCCGGTGCTCCGCCAGCAGCACGTTGCCATAGGTGCCCCTGCCCAGCTCCTTGATGACAGTGTATTGCTCCTGCAGCTCCAGCTGGGGCAGGCGGCGCGAGGTCACCTCCATCAGCCGCTCCAGGAACTCCGCGTTGTCCTCCACCTCGGGGAGCTCCATGCCCACGCCTGAGGGAAGAAAGCAGCGCCCGTCAAAGGAGAACTCCCCCCCCCCCCCGTGGGACACCCCCCGCACCCGCCTCCTGTCGCCTAGAGCCAAGGGAGGGTGACTGGGTTGGGGGAAGGGCTGGGACACCTGGGTTCTATCACGGCTCCGGGAGGGAGTCGGCGCTGGTGGCGTGGGGAGTGTGGGAGCCAGGACTCCTCGGTTCTATTTCTGGCTCTGGCCCAGCTGAGCTGACTGAATTCCCTTCGGCTCTCAATTTCCCTGCTCTGGGAAGTGCTCAGATATTTGCAGGCCTGAGCCGAGAGGTGAGAGATAAACCCAGTGCCGGGTCAGCGCCTTCTCACGGCTGTTAAGGCCCTGCCCCCCCCACCCCCCCTCATCACAACTCCGCTTGTGGCTGCCCCCACGGGCCTCTTGCCATTGATTAGCAATACAACTAGCTGGGAGGGCAGCCCTGGCCAGGCTGGGCCGGCCCCACTCACTGCCACCTCTTGCTCCTGAGGGATGTGTGTCTGTTGGCTCAGGCATATGGGTCCAGATCCCACCCAGCTAGGGATGGGGGCTGGGTGATTTTGTTGGGGGGGGGAATACTGAGAGGGGCAGGGGGTGGTTGGTTCTAACGTGGGGGGCACTGAAAGGGGCAGGGGCTGGTTGGTTCTAGCGTGGGGGGGCACTAAGAGAGGCAGGGGGTGGTTGGTTCTAACGTGGGGGGCACTGAAAGGGGCAGGGGGTGGTTGGTTCTCGCGTGGGGGGGCACTAAGAGAGGCAGGGGCTGGGTGTTTTGCTCCCCAACTCATGGGATGTGGAAACTGTGCAGAGCGCTATTGTTGGGGGGCAAAGGCTGGGGGGTGCACTGGACGACATCTATGACCAGGCCTGTGCCTGGCAAAGTACTTTCTGCGCGCCCCTCTGTCGGGACCAATTCCCCCCTCTAGGGCAGGCCCCTTATCCCCTCAGCATGTGGGGCCCATCCCTATTCCCCTGGCATCCCCTGGACAGTGTCAGTCCCGCTGTCTGAGGGTTAGATGAGGAAGACTGGGGTCTAGGTGTTAGAGCAGGGAGGGTTGGGAGCCAGGACTCCAGACTGCGAAGATCCCTCCAAGCGGCGTGACCACCGAGGTGCCTCTCCCCTGGCCCCAGCCTCCGCTACCACAGCCCTGGGCCCTGGGCTGCTGAGGTTATAGAGGTCTGGGGGGGGTCCTCTCTCCCCCCTGCAGTCTGGGGCAGCCTGCACCCCAAACCTCTCATCCCCAGTCCCACCCCAGAGCCCACACTCCCAGCCACAGCCCCACCGGTCCAACCCTCTGCCCCAGCCCGGAGTCCCCTCCTACACCCAAACTCCCTCCCAGAGCCCCCACCCCTCACCTATTCCCACACCCCAACCCCCTTCCCCAGCCCTGAGCCCCCTCCCACTCTCCGGACCCCTCGGCTCCACCCTCGCCACACATCACTCCATAGTGGTGCACATTCATTCCACACATGGACGTAAACAATGAGAGGGAACATTGCTGGGTGCTACCCCTGGCTGTGGGAGGGGATTGGGGTCTAGTGGGTCCTAACTAGAGGTTGGGGCTGGGAACCAGGAATCTTGGGCTCTTTCCGCAGCTCCGGGAAGCAGGGGTGAGGTCTAATGGTTAGAGCTGAGCCCCCAGTGCTGTCGCTGCCCCAAACTGGGCTTATGGGAGGGAGTCCACAGGGGAAATGCAGAGGGTGGGGGCAGGCTGGTGCCTCGGCCCACCAAGCAAGGGTCACCTGTGAGCTGGGGGTAGGCGTTTCCTGCGGCGCTGGCCCTGATCCCATCCACCCCGTGCCCCTACCCCTGCAGGGGAGACTGTCCCTCGCCCTGGGTCTGTCCCCCCCCCAAGTTGGGACCCCTCATAGACTTTAGATCAGAAGGGACCATTATGATCATCTAGTCTGACCTCCTGCACAATGCAGGCCACAGAATCTCACCCACCCACTCCTGCAATAAACCTCTCACCTATGTCTGAGCTATTGAAGTCCCACAATCATGGTTTAAAGACTTCAAGGTGCAGAGAATCCTCCAGCCAATGACCCGTGCCCCATGCTGCAGAGGAAGGTGAAAAACCTCCAGGGCCTCTGCCAGTCTGCCCTGGAGGAAAATTCCTTCCCGACTCCAAATATGGCGATCAGCTGAATCCTGGGCATGTGGGCAAGACTCACCAGCCAGACACCCAGGAAAGATTTCTCTGTAGTAACTCAGATCCCATCCCCTCCCACTTTCCATCATATACCACCAGGCCCCTCTATTACCATAGTCAAGGATCAAGTAATTGCCAAAATTATGTTTTCCCATCACACCATCTCCTCCTTCATCTTGACGCCCGTTAGGTCTTTTGCCCCCACTGCTTCCCTTGGAAGGTTGTTCCAGAACCTCACCCCTCTGATAGTTAGAAACCTTCATCTAATTTCAAGTCTAAACTTCCTGCTGGCCAGTTTATATCCATTTGTTCTTGTGTCCATGTTGGTACTGATCTTAAATAATTCCTCTCCCTCCATGGTATTTATAGAGAGCAATCATATCTCCCCTCAGCCTTCTTTTGGTTAGGCTAAACAAGCCAAGCTCCTTGAGTTTCCTTTCATAAGACAGGTTTTCCACTCCTGCTGGATTTTCCTGTCTGTTACCCAGTGCTCATTAGTGCTCATCGTGACTGGCCTGTGTCCCAGGGCCTCCTGCTGGAGCTGGTATCCCCGAGTGTGACTCGTGTGAGCAATCCTGGAGCTGTGCCCGCCTGCGGCCCTGGCCCTGGTCCCTTCCCCCGTCCGCCTCTCTGCCTGCCCGGCTCTTAAATACAGCCCCAAGCTCCTCAGCCCTTTCCCTCTGAGGCACTTTGGCGCCCAGCCCAGCTGGGATTTGCCAACTGGGACCCCTGTCCTGGAGCTGGGTGCCTGAGCCAGATCAGCCCCCATAAACCCCCCCAAGGAGAGCCCCTGCTTGCAGCCCCTAGCCTAGGGGGCAGCGCACTTGCTAGGAGAGGGGAGTTCAGATCCCCCCTCTACCTGCTGTGGTGCAGGTCTCAGCCTCTGGGCCACAGAGTCAAACTCCCTGAGGTTTTCGCACTTGCTGGCCCTGTAATTATTTAAGTCTTTATACACGATGGACCAACGTCAACAGTAGAGACTAAGGGCAAGTCCATGCTATACAATTAAGCCGACGTACCCTGTTTCCCCGAAAGTAAGACATCCCCCGAAAATAAGACGTACTTCCAGTTTTGCCTCTCGCTGTAATATAATGTAATGTAATTTTGGGAGCAAAAATTAATATAAGACACTGTCTTATTTTCGGGGAAACACGGTAGAAGCACCGCAGGAATGGGGTTTTGCTTGTCCAAACTATGCTCCTGGTGTTGGCAGTGCACGTCCTCACCAGGAGCTCTTGCCCCAATTTAACTGTCAGCGTGGGGCATTGTGGGACGGCTTCGGAAAGGTGGCAACAGGCGATGTCAGTAACACAGTGTCTACACTGACACCGCGTTGACCTAACTACAGTGACCCAAACGCTACGCCTCTTGTGGTGGAGAAGTTATTAAGTCGGTGTAGTAGGCCAGTGACTCGCAACCTTTCCAGACTACTGGACCCCTTTCAGGAGTCTGATTTGTCTTGCGTATTCCCAAGTTTCACCTCACTTAGAAGCGACTTGCTTACAAAATGAGATATAAAAATACAAAAGTGTCTCAGCACGCTAGTACTGAAAAATGGCTGGCTTTCTCATTTTACCATATCATTATCAAATAAATGAATCAGAATATTAATAACGTACTTACGTTTCAGTGTATAATATATAGAGCAGTATAAACAAGCCATCGACTGAATGAAATTTTAGTCTTTACTGACTTTGTTATTGTTTCAGTGTAGCCTGTTATGAAACTAGGCAAATACCTAAATGAGTTGATGTACCCGCTGGAAGACCTCTGTGTATCCCCAGGGGCACATGTATCTCTGGCTGATAACCCCTGTAGCAGGGCAATTACCTCAGTGGGAGTTACACTAGTTAGTGCTGACGCTTACAGAGTTACATCGACATAAGTTGCCTCACTTTGAGCTAATGGTGTAGACCAGGCCTAAGGGCTTGTCTACACTGACAGCAGAGCAGCTGTGCCCCTGTAGTGCTTAGTGAAGATGTGAAGAGCTTCTCCCATCAGTGTAGGGATCCCAGTTCCCTCAGAGGCAGTAGCTATGTGGACAGGAGAGGCCCTCCTATTAATATAATGCTGTCTACGCGGGGGGTTAGGTCAGTATAACTGCGTCGCTCAGGGATATGCATCTACCCCACGAACAATGTAGTTTGTAATGCAGACCACGGCCAAGGTGATGTCCACAGCGGCACTACTATAGCACTTCAGTGCAGAGTCTCACTACAGCGATAGGAGGGGTTCTCCTGTCAGCGTATTTAATCCACCTCCGTGGGAGGCGGCAGCTAGATGAGTGGAAGAATTCTCCCGCGGACCCATCGCTGTCTGCACCCAGGGTTAGGCTAGTTTAAGGATGCTGCTCAGGGGGGTGGATTTTTCTCACCCTTCAGCAATGTAGTGATGCCAATGTAAGTTCCCAGTATAGATCATGTATAGTTCCCAGTATAGACCAGTCCTGAGAGAGATGCCCCTGGAACAGACAGTACCCAGTGGTCAGTTCAGATCTGGAGAGGATGTGGCTCCATCTCTCCTCGTACACACTGTCTAACCCCCTACATACACACACTCTCTCTCCACAAACCTATCTATTCCATACATCTATCTTTATAGCCACATCTAATCTAATCTATCTATACACGTACACCCTATCTATCTAATCTATCTGCATATATCCCCCCTCTATCTATCTAATCTATCTATCTATCCCCACACATCCCCCCTCTATCTATCTATCCCCACACATCCCCCCTCTATCTATCTATCCCCACACATCCCCCTCTATCTATCTATCCCCACACATCCCCCCCTCTATCTATCTATCTATCTATCTATCTATCTATCTATCTATCTATCTATCTATCTATCTATCTATCTATCTATCCCCACACATCCCTCTGTCTATGTATCTGACTGCACTGCAATCAGGTAGGAATTCCAGATTTAACCGCATGGTGTCTGCTCTGAGGTTTAGTTGATAGATGAGGCCTGTTAGCTCCGTGCAGCGGGATCAGGACAGTGAAGATGCAATATCAGGGCATAAGACCATAAGAACAGCCCTGCTGGGTCAGACGTACTGGGTCCATCCAGCCCAGTATCCTGTCTACCGACAGTGGCCAATGCCAGGTGCCCTGGAGTGAGTGAACTTAACAGGTAATGAACAAGTGATCTCTCTCCTGCCATCCATCACTCCCCTCTGACAAACAGAGGCTAGGGACACCATTTCTTTTCCACCCTGGCTAATAGCCATTAATGGACTTAACCTCCATGAATTTATACAGTTTTCTTTTAAACCCTGTTATATTCCTAGCTTTCACAATCTCCTCAGGCAAGGAGTTCCACAGGTTGACTGTGCGCTGTGTGAAGAAGAACTGCCTTTTACAGTAGACTCTCGATTATCCAGGATTGGGTTAACAGGATGTCAAAAAATATGCGTAACCTGAAGGGCTGGCTCTAGCTTTGTTGCCACCCCAAGCACACACAAAAAACACCCCCACCAGGGCGCAGGGCAGTCAATGAACCAGCACCCCCCTTCCCCTGGTGCAGGGTGGCTGGTGAACCAACCCCTCCCCCCCCATATTTCCTATGGATGGTGATTATCCGGGATTTTACTAACCAGGATTATTTTTTTCCCGATCATCCTGGATAATCGAGAGTCTACTGTATTTGTTTTAAATCTGCTGCCCATTAATTTCGTTTGGTGGCCCCCTAGTTCTTATATTATGGGAACAAGTAAATAACTTTTCCTTATTCACTTTCTCCACACCACTTATAATTTTATATACCTCTATCATATCACCCCTTAATCTGCTCTTTTCCAAGCTGAAAAGTCCTAGCCTCTTTAATCTCTCCTTGTATGGGACCTGTTCCAAACACCTAATCATTTTAATTGCCCTTCTCTGAATCTTTTCTAATGCTGGTATATCCTTTGTGAGGTGAGGAAACCACATCTGTATGCAGTATTCAAGATGTGGGCACACCATGGATTTATATAAGGGTAATAAGATATTCTCCGTCTTATTCTCTATCCCTTTTTTAATGATTCCTAACATCCTGTTTGCTTTTTTGACTCCCGCTGCACACTGCATAGACGTCTTCAGAGAACTATCCATGATGACTCCAAGATCTTTTTCCGGATTAGTTGTAGCTCAATTAGCTCCCATCATATTGTATGTATAGTTGGGGTTATTTTTTCCAAAGTGAATTTACTTTATCCACGTGACATTTCATTTGCCATTTTGTTGCCCAGTCACTTAGTTTTGTGAGATCTTTTTGAAGTTCTTCACAGTCTGCTTTTGTCTTAACTATCTTGAGCAGTTTAGTATCATCTGCAAACTTTAACACCTCACTGTTTACCACTTTCTCCAGATCATTTATGAATAAGTTGAATAGGATTGGTCCTGGGACTGACCCTTGGGGAACACCACTAGTTACCCCTCTCCATTCTGAAAATTTACCATTTATTCCTACCCTTTGTTCCCTGTCTTTTAACCAGTTCTCAGTCCATGAAAGGATCTTCCCTCTTATCCCATGACAACTTAATTTACATAAGAGCCTTTGGTGAGGGACCTTGTCAAAGGCTTTCTGGAAATCTAAGTATACTACGTCCACTGGATCCCCCCTGTCCACATATTTGTTGACCCCTTCAAAGAACTCTAATACATTAGTAAGAAATAATTTCCCTTTACAGAAACCATGTTGACTTTTGCCCACCAATTTATGTTCTTCTATGTGCCTGACAATTTTATTCTTTACTATTGTTTCAACTAATGTGCCCGATACTGACATTAGACTTACCGGTCTGTAATTGCCGGGATCACCTCTAGAGCCCGTTTTAAATATTGGTGTTACATTAGCTATCTTCCAGTCACTGGGTACAGAAGCCGATTTAAAGGACAGTTTATAAACCATTGTTAATAGTTCCCCAATTTCACAGTTGAGTTCTTTCAGAACTCTCTGGTGAATGCCATCTGGTCCCGGTGCCTTGTTACAGTTAAGTTTATCAATTAGTTCCAAAACCTCCTCTAGTGACACTTCAATCTGTGACAATTCCTCAGATTTGTCACCTCCAAAAGACAGCTCAGATATGGGAATCTCTCTAATGTCCTCAGCTGTGACTCTAAAGTCAGGGCTTTAAAGTTCACAGACCCTTGTGAGGGTATGGAACCAGCACCCCACCGGGGCTGGGGGCCAGCGCTCTGTCACGCCCTGCATCCCTGTGCCAGCCTAGCAGGGAGTTGGGAGCAGCCAGCACCCACTGGTTGCTTGGGCACCCTCCCCTGCTGATGCAAGAACTGGCGGCAATGTGGCATACAACCCTGGCTGTCTCCCTGAGCCCCCACAGAGACCCAGGGACATCGCAGCACCCTGCCCCACATGCCCTGTCCTCCAGCATGTGTGGGGGGAGCATTCCTGCTCCCTAGGTGGAGGGAGCCAGCTGATGCACTTGTACCCTGAGAGGGGTACCAGCCCCCGTTCCCCCGGCTTAGAGAGCATGACGGCATTCACAAGCAGCTCCCCAGGGCTGTAGAACATGGTGTGTATGGGGATAGATAGATAGATAGATAGATAGATAGATAGATAGATAGATAGATAGATAGATAGATAGATAGAGGGGGTGGATGGGGATAGGTAGATAGGGGTATGGAGATAGATAGAGGGGGTGGATGGGGATAGATAGATAGATAGATAGATAAATAGATAGATAGATAGAGGGGGTGGATGGGGATAGATGGATGGATAGATAGATAGAGGGGGTGGATGGGGATAGGTAGATAGGGGTGTGGAGATAGATAGAGGGGGTGGATGGGGATAGATAAGTAGATAGATAGATAGATAGATAGATAGATAGATAGATTAGATTAGATGAGATTAGATTAGATGAGATGATGGATGGATGATGGTATTTGAAGGCCTCTCTCTCACCCTAGTGTCCACACTGGGTCTGGTTGGTGTCTCTCAGGAGGTGCTGTGCAGGGATCCTGTTGCTGGCATGCCCCCAGGGCCCATGTCGGTGAGCTCCGTATGCAGGGACTCTCTGCCGCTGTGTCTCCGTGTTTCTCCCTGCACCGGGCCAAGCCGCAAGCCACCGGCCAGCCGTGCAGTCCCCGGGAGCTGGAGCTGTGACTCAGACTTTCCCTGCTCTGGCCCGCGCTCTCTGTCCCCGGGGCTGTCCTGCGCTGGGATAATCTCTCCCGCTCGCGGAGAACATGTGTCATTGACTCAAACACAATTCATGCCGACTTCCAAACATAGGCAGGGAGGCTGGTGCTGAACAGCCCGCTGACAACAATGAACCCAGCATTGCTGCCCTGGGCAGGGATCTGACCCTAGCCCCCTCCCCACAGCCCTCAGCAACACCACTCGGCTCCCCCCAGCTGCAGGGCGAGGGCAACCAGAGAGAGAGACAGCAGAGAGCACGGTGCTAGGGACAGGACAGACAGCATAGAGCTCTATGCTGTAGATAGATAGACAGATAGATAGAGAGATAGAGAGGGGGATGTATGAGGATAGATAGATCGATAGATAAATATATATGGGGGGCATATGGGGATAGATAGATAGATAGATAGATAGATAGATAGATAGATAGATAGATAGATACGGTGTAGGTAGATAGATAGAGGGGTGTATGAGGATGGATAGATAGATTAGATAGATATAGAGATAGAGTGTATGAGGATAGATAGATAGAGGGGGTGTATGAGGATAGATAGATAGAGGGGGTGTATGAGAATAGACAGAAAGATAGATAGAGGGGGTGTATGAGGATAGATAGAGAGATAGATAGAGGGGGTGTATGAGGATAGATAGATAGAGGGGGTGGATGGGGATAGATAGATAGATAGATAGATAGATAGATAGATAGATAGATAGAGAGGGGTGTATGAGGATAGATAGAGAGATAGATAGAGGGGGTGTATGAGGATAGACAGAAAGATAGATAGAGAGGGTGTATGAGGATAGACAGAAAGATAGATAGAGGGGGTGTATGAGGATAGATAGAGAGATAGATAGAGGGGGTGTATGAGGATAGATAGATAGATAGATAGATAGATAGATAGATAGATAGATAGATAGATAGATAGAGGGGTGTATGAGGATAGATAGATAGATAGATAGATAGATAGATAGATAGATAGATAGATAGATAGAGGGGGTGTATGCGGATAGATAGATAGATAGATAGATAGATAGATAGATAGATAGATAGATAGATAGAGGGGGTGTATGCGGATAGATAGATAGATAGATAGATAGATAGATAGATAGATAGATAGATAGATAGAGGGGGTGTATGAGGATAGATAGATAGATAGATAGAGGGGGTGTATGAGGATAGATAGAGAGATAGATAGAGGGGGGTGTATGAGGATAGATAGAGAGATAGATAGAGGGGGTCTATGAGGATAGATAGAGCGATAGAGGGGGTGTATGAGGATAGATAGAGAGATAGATAGAGGGGGTCTATGAGGATAGATAGAGCGATAGAGGGGGTGTATGAGGATAGATAGAGAGATAGATAGAGGGGGTCTATGAGGATAGATAGCTAGATTAGATGGATGGACTCAGTGTGGCCATAGTTAGAGGATGATGTGTCTGGGGACACAGAGACAGGTGCACAGGCAGACTGGCTCTGCGGGGCCTATGATGAATCCTATGGCAGGGAGTCCACGGAAGTGGAGTTGCTGAGAGAGGGAGCGAAGTGAATGAAATCACAGAGCATAGACAGCATGACTCCTGTGGGGGGAGCTCCACGCCTGTTCCCACTGGGGGCTGTCCTGGCTGGGGGCACTTCTGGTCTGGCCTGGCACAGACCACCCCCCAGAGGGGGGTACATGTGCTTCAGTATCAATTACCCCCAAAACAGCCAGCCTCGGGGGGCTCTGAGTACCAGAGCACCTCGGAACTGCGACAGGCAGGGGAGCGCCACACGACACCGGGGCTCAGCCACACAGCCCTGCACCAGCTGTCCGCAGCACGCCGGGCAGAGCCTTGGCAGGCAGACAGCTGGAGCTCATCCATCTGTGTGGGTGGGCAGGGAGGTGTTTGTGGTATGTGTGTGGGTGCTGGCTTGTGCCCTGCAGGGGTGTTTGTTTGTGGTAGCTCCGCGGGGAGGCATTTGTGTGTTTGGGGCTGCATGTGGCGGGAAGAGGGACTGTATGTGTGTGAGGGGTGTATATGAATGTGTAGGATGGGGGTATATGTAAATATATATGTGGGGTATATATATGTGTATATATATATGTGTATGGGTGGGTGTATTTGCACATTAGAATCTGTAAATCTGTATTGATTCATGCCCTATATAAGTCAATAAAATAAATTGTTTCCTCTAAGCTTATTGAAACTTTTAAATTTTAAGAATAACTGAAATGTACTCACATTGTGAATTGAACTGTGCACCAAGACTGGGTGGACCCCGTATTACACAGTGTTACAGGCGGTGACAGAGTTAGAAGGCTAACCTGCCTAATCCTTCAGTTCACTTCTCGCCTTTGCCCAAGCAAACTGAAGCCAGCATCAGAGAGAGCCAAAGACCGGCCAAGGGCACTTTCAAGCAATAAAATATCCAGTGATGTCAGTCTCTTGTCGGTCATCCTCCATCGAAAATATGCTTTGTTGAGCCTTAGCTTCGAAGAGCTGCGCTCACCCCCTGCGACAATGACCTGCAACTTGAGCAGAATCCTCAAAGCTCCCCACACATTGGGGAAAGTGTCCTTCAGCTCTGCATCATGAACGAATTGTAGAACTTGGCGTGCAGAGTGCTTCATGCATGGCAAAATGTGATGGATGTTGTCTGATTCAACACAGGGTCTTTATCATGGACATCCCAACATTCCCCATTTGTCAGTGTCTGATGCAAGTCTGTACAATTGTTCATGAGTGTTTTCCTGTCCACCGGCAGCTTACTAAGGTCATACAAAAAAACCCTGGTTTTTTCATGGTGCTTCATTTGTCCAAACCCTTTTTTGATGGACACTTGAGCAGTGTTAACAAGCGAGCAAAAAACTCCCTCTTGAATGTTTCTTCTGAGCTTCCCATCGCCTCGTCTCTACCCCCAAAACCCAACTGTTTTTTCTTCCAATATCTATGAGTTTCCTTGAAGATAGGCTCAGCTCCTAAGTTTTCTGCCATTTCTTTGGCAGCAGTGATCTTCAAATCCGTTCTGTCTCTAGGCCACAAGGAAATCAAGGCAGCTTCTCATCAAAGGGCTGGTCTTCACTACTCACCGGATCGGCGGGTAGCGATCGATCTTTTGGCAATCGATTTCTCGCTTCTTGTGAAGATGCGAGAAATCAATCGCCCGCGGCTCCCCCGTTGCCGGAAGGCACAAGCTGGAGTCGACGGGGGAGCGTGCCGCCAACTACCGCCGCCATGAGGACGGCAGGTAAGTCGGCTTCAGATACGCAAACTTCAGCTACGTATCTGCCGTCGATCCCCCCGGTAGTGGGGACCAGCCCAAAGTAACAGAGGTTGCAATATCTATTGACGGAGTTTGTAATGCCTTGTGTACAATGTTTACATGGAACAGGATATTGTGCCACACCACAACTGAGACCAGACATTTGAAGTCAGTGATCTGGTTTACTAGTGTTTGTGCCTCATGTCAGATTCTGGCCTTGGCTTCACTTGACTGCACCGCTTCCATCAGTGCGTAAAAAACCTCAGTCATTTGGTACCTCACTGTTCTGAGGTGATGGTATCATGGAGTCCCTGGGGCGATGGTCTGGAACTGCTCCCTACGAAGCCAGTCAGGATTCTGGGGGGAAGCTTCCTTTCCGTAAACAGCCTGTCTCCAAGGCTCAGAGCCTCACAGCTGACAGCTTCCACCTTCCTGGGTTTGACCTCGGAGCATTTGGCATCTTCTGCCCCTCCGTGCACTTCCTGGCGGGGTCCTGGGAGAGCCCGTGGGTCTGCACCCCAACTCCACAGTCAGACGTGACTCTCAGCCAGCCAGTAAAACAGAGGTTTATCAGATGACAAGTGATCTAAGACAGAGCTTGTAGGTAGCGCGAACATGACTCCTCCGCTGGGTCCATTTTGGGGGCCAGAGAGCCAGGCAAGTCTGCCTGTAGCTCTCTGCCTCTTCCCAGCGAGACGGAGACTGAAAACCCCTTCTCCAGCCCCTCCCCTGCTTTCCTTTGTCTCTTTCCCCGGCCAGGAGCTCACCTGACCTCCCTCTAACAGTTTCAGCTGACACCTTGCAGAAAGGGGGGAGGGCCAGGCCCTAGACAGGGCATGGGCTACTTACTTACACTGTCTCTCTGCTTTGCACCAACTACAGACCCTTATCCCTCCACATAGACACTCAAGACATGCTTGGGGGAAACTGAGGCACCCCCACACTATCCAGAGGAAACATTAAGAGCATTTCCATTCCATCACAGATGGAACGAGGTTTTTTTTTTCCCTTGGGTTTCCTGAGTGGCATGCAGAGGGGGTGGGACTCAGTTTCCCTGGGAGTTACTTTTAACAAGGCGATGGGAGAGGGAGTTTTTTGTTCCAGAGGACCGTGGAGGGAACTTGGGACCCCAGCCCATGGCCTGGAGAATGGAGACCCCACCGACCAATGACCTGGAGTGCAGCTCAGGAGTTGAAGGCAGTGCTGGCTGGTGGGAGAGCAATGGGCTGCAAAGAGAGGAGCCCTGGGGGTCCCGAGCGAGGGGACTCCCTGAGGGGTCCCACGACAGAGGCAGGCGTGCTAAGGCTCAGAGAGGTGCGGATCCAGGAGGTGGAGGGGCTGGGCCCCGAGAGAGAGAGTGGACCCCAGAGAAGGGCTGTCGCACTGAAAGGGGCATCCCCCCCACGGACCGCATGGGGCCACGAGCGGGCACGACCTGTGAGTCCGTGACACCTTATGCTGTCCATGCGGCTCTCCCAGTGAGTGTCACTTAGTGGCTTCACGGTCAGATTTCTAACATTGTCCGTGAGGACTTTCTACCCGAGAGATGATGTAGAAACCGGAACACATATCCTTTGCAGTACTCCGAAGAGAGAGAGACACTGCATCTGACACGGCCAGGCTGAGGGAATGGCGGCTACAAGGCATGAAGAAAGCTCTTGGATTCGGCGCAAGGACGTCGCTATTTCTTCCCTTCACGTTTGTGCCATTGTCGTAGCCTGGGCTGCGGCAGTTCCGAAGCTTTATATTATTCTCATTTGAAATGTTCATAAACATTTATGTTTGGACTTTTCCAGGAGAGTTGTCCACAGACTGGAAACAGATGCAGTGTTCCTTTACTTGGATACAGTCGTCCTCGTCATCAACAGATCTTACTGTGAATGACATCTTTTCACCGTGACTAATGTTGGAAGTGCAATCCATTACTGTCACGGAGTGCCCGGGGCGATGCTCTGGAACTTGCTCCCTATGAAGCCGGTCAGGACTCCAGGGGAAGCGTCCCCTCTCCATACACAGCCCGTCTCCAAGGCTAGAAGCTTCACAGGTTCCCGCTTCCACCTTCCTGGGTCTGACCTCGGAGCATTCAGCACCTTCTGCCCCTCCGTGCGCTTCCCCCAGTGAGCCTACCCAGGCGGGGTCCTGGGGAAGCCCGTGGGTCTGCACCCCAACTCCACAGTCAGATGTGACTCTCAGCCACCCAGTAAAACAGAGGTTTATCAGATGACAGGTGATCTAAGACAGAGCCTGTAGGTAGAGTGAACGCAACCCTTCCTCTGGGTCCATTTTGGGGGCTAGAGGGCTAGGCCAGCTTGCCTGTAGCTCTCTGCCTCTTCCCAGCCAGACCCAGACTGAAACTCCCCCTCCAGCCCCTCCTCCCCTTTTCCTTTGTCTCTTTCCGGGTCAGCTGACCTCCCTCCAACAGGTTCAGAGGTAGAGAGGTGGGGGGAAGGGTCAGGGCGTTGGCTGCTTGCTTACACTGTCTCTCTGCTCTGCAACACTATCAGCCCCTAACGCTCCACATACACACTCAAGAAATGCCTAGGGGAAACTGAGGCACCCCCACACTGTGGGGCTGTGTGGGCGTGTCAATGCCATGTGTGTACATGTGCGTGTGTGTTGGGCGGGTCGTCGTTCCCATCTCTGCAGCCCGGTAGCTAGCCCTGCCGCACACAGGCCCTGTGAGGATTTGGGCTCTGTCTTTGCGGCCTGTTCACACCCTACGCTCTGCTGCCAGACTTCATGCCCTGCGAGGTATCATTTGAAAACTAATAACTCGCCGGCCAGGAACATTAGCAACCTTAGGTGTAAAGTTCTGCATCCCCCTGCAGAGTGTTGTTAGCACAGGTTCAAACCCAGCCAGCAGTTATTAAACAGGGTCCTCCAGACAGCAGGGAGCTGGAGCCGGGAATGGGAGCCGGGACAGCTTGGCGGGATGGACAATGTGTTCACCTCTGGTTCTCTGGGCTCCAGGGCTCTGTCCCGCTGACGAATCCATCCTGCTCTGTTTGGAAACCGCCGGCTGGTCTCACTGCAGATCCTGGCTGGGGTGCATTGGTCTCCGCAGAGTAGCCACGTCTCTGACCCAGACCAGTCTGGGAGTCTGGCTCAGTGGATTCGCTGGGCAGAGCTCCCGGGGTGAAGCAGGAGGCTGCAGCCCAGAAGCTTAGGCTGGGCGGCAGTGGTGTAGACGGGCCTGCCCTGAAGGACAGGGGCCTGACCCTTGGGGGTCTGGCGGATTGAAGAGGATCCTCCAAGAGACTGATTAAAAGCTGGGGCGTAGAACTGATCCTGTGGATCATAGGGAACTCCATCCTGGCCCCGTGTGACTGTGTCATGGTCATGTCCCCCTGCCCCGTGCTACCCTCATCCCTGTCTCTCCATCTGTCTGTCCCTTGGACACACCCCTCTGCGCTGCCCTGTCTCTCTCTCTGCTCAATGGACATATCCCACTGCCCTGCTCTATCCCAGACGTGTTTCTCTTCTGTCCCACAGACACAGCCCCTGCCCCACTCTGCCCGTCAGTCCCATAGACCCATCCCCCAACGCTGTTCTGTCCCTAGCCCCGTCTGTCCCAGGGACACAAGCCTCTGCCCCGCTCTGTCCCCAGCCCTGTCTGTTTGTCCCATAAACACCCCCCCGTAGATTTCTCTGTCCCATGGACATATTCCCCTACCTGCTCTGTCCCCAACTCTGTCAGTGTCAGTCTGTCTGTCCCACAGACACATTCTCCCTGCTTCGCTCCGTCCCCATCTCTGTCTGCCCCATGGACGCATCCCTCCGCTCCTAGTCTGTCTGTCGGTCTGTCCCATGAACAAAACCCTCTGCCCTGCTCTGCCCCCAGCCCCGTCTGTCTCTCTGTCCCATACACATGCATCCTCCTGCTTCGCTCTTTCCCCAGCCCTGTCTGTCTGGCCTGTTATCTCCACCACCCATGGTACCCACGGACACGTCCTTCTATCCCTCACTGCCCATTTGAACCCTCTGGTCAGCTACCAAACCTGGACAAGGGTTGATCAACAGAGCTGAGTGCCAAGTGGACGGGACCCCGGAGAGAGGCCAGAATCCACCCCCTTGCCTTGTAAAGTTGCTAATTTGGGTTGGACGTATTCCTGGAGGTTTGCTCACATGATATAACCTTTCATTAAAGATTAACCCATAGGCGCCGACTCCATGGGTGATCCGCTCTGGTGGGGGGGGGGGGAGGAGGAGGAAACTAGAAAGTCGGTGCCTCTGAATTAACCTTTAATTCCAGGAGACCCCAGGACAATCCTGAAGGTTGGCCTCCCCTATAGCTGCAGAGCCAGGGCCCAGAGCCCCTGAGGGCTCCCCTCGGAGGGAGAGGAGTGCTGAAAGGGTTAATCTGCCCTGGAACAATCTAAGTTAGGATGCTAACCGTGCAACTGTTTCTTCCAGTCTTGGGCTGGCAAAGGCCCCCGGAAGCCACGCATGCCCCCACGCCCACCTGGCACATGGGGGGACCCAGGCTCCCTGCAGAGCTGGTCAATCCCCGGGTCCCCCTTTCCTCCAGGCCACCTCCTGGGGCTGGGGGTGGGGAAAGGATCGTGTCAAAGGCGAGGGGCAAAAACGGACGGAGTGACGCTGCCAGCCAGAGCTAGCACGGTGCAGAGGAAACCGCCCCCATGCTCCCAGAGCCCCACCGGTGCCCCTCAATCCCGACCCGCAGCCCCGGGCTGCCTGATGCCCCGCAGACCCCTGCTACAGCTCCCAGCTGAGCCTCTGCGCGTGGAATGCTCCGGGGGTCTATTTCGGGAGGTGTCTATCCTGGCAGTGCTCTTGGCAGCACAAGGGTAGTGTGTCCTGCCAACAGAGAATGAGTGTATTGAACGCCTAGTTGTTAGAGGAGAAGGGGCTCAGACCCTTCTAAGAGCCTAGAGGCAGCCTGATAAACTGGGAGCCAGGACTCCTGGGTTCTATCCCTGGCTCTGGAAGGGGAGTGGGGTCTAGTGGTGAGAGCAGGGAGGGCTGGGAGCCAGGACTCCTGAGTTCTATCCCTGGCTCTGGAAGGGGAGTGGGGTCTAGTGGTGAGAGCAGGGAGGGCTGGGAGCCAGGACTCCTGGGTTCTATCCCTGGCCCTGGAAGGGGAAGTGGGGTCTGGTGGTTAGAGCAGGGGGCCTGGGAGCCAGGACTCCTGGGTTCTATCTCTGGAAATGAAGTGGGGTTTACAGTGCAGGCTAGGCGGGAGAGAGGGTTTCACCTGCAGTAGAGACAGGGTCCACCCCCAGAAAGGCCTGAATTCTGTGTAACCCTAGGATGGGCCTGTGTCCGTCCGGCCAGGGGCTCCTTGTCCCATTCCCGTCTGATCCATCGCCACCCCTGCCAGCTGCTCAGAGCTGTCCTGACCCCTGCCTCCATGAGGAGGAATTAATACTTGACAGCGCATTAGCCGCACCTGGGCTTGGCCGGTGGCTGAAGAGGAAAGGTCAGGCAGCTGCGTCCCAGCAAAGACTTCCGTGCTGCTGCCCGTGTTTGCATAGCCAGCTGATGTGTTTACTCCCCGGGAGGAGATTGACGGAGGGCTGGGAAAGCTACCAGCCCCGCCAGAACCGGAGAGACTCCACAGAATTACCCGCCAGCCCCCCGGCTCTACCCTCCCCCTCCGAGCTGGGATGGAACCCAGGAGTCCTATGGCCCATATATAACCAGTCCTTTCCTTCTCAGGCCTGGGTGAGGCGGGAGAACGTAGGTGTCTGTCCCCTGGGGAGGAGGTGGCGGCATTTGCCGAGGCGCTGGCCAGGAGATGTTTGAGAGAGTGGGGTGGCTGGGGGGGGGGGGTATAAATAGCCGCGTGGAGCTGGAAATAGGTCCCGAGTGGCCGCGCTGTGAGATGAGTGTGGGTCAGCGCACCAGGGCCATGCAGCTGCTGCTCCTGGGTGACCCTTTCAGGGGGTCACGAGGACTGGCTGGGAAGGGCAGAGACCCCAGGAGGCTGGTACAGCCGCCCAGCCCCCCTGCTTTAATCAACAAGACCCCAGTCCCATCTGGGGGAGGGGTTGGGGGAAGGGGCACGAGCCGAAGGGGACTGGCAGAGGAGTTGGCGAGGGTGTGGCAAAGTGGGAATATTCTATAATGTTTTATGCGGCCTATGTGTGCCTCAGTTTCCCCAGTGTGACAAGACATGGCTACCCCCAGTGTGGGGAAAGGGGGGTGTGTGTGTGTGTGTGTGTGTGTGTGTCCCCCTCCCTGTCTGGGTGGGACGAAAAGGCTCTGAGATGGAATGAAGAGGCTTGCTAGGGAATGGGTTGAAACTGACCCAGATCAGCCCCGGGCCAGAGAGCCGATAGCTCCGGTGACTCCAGGCTCAACGCTCTCCGCAGGGAAGCTGGGTACAGACTGGAGAACAAAGGGCGGGGCGGGGCGGGGAGGATAATAGTCTCTGGAAGGTCCTTTGGAGCTCTTCCCCCCCCCCTCCCCCCGGGAACTGACTTAATCCTGATCTACACTAGGAAATTAGTTCAGCACAACATCTCGCAGGGGTGTGGCAACTCCCCTCCCCTCAGTGACACAGGTGACCGAACCCCGGTGTAGTAGCGCTAGGTCGACAGGAGAACTCTCCTCTCGGGGCGGGGGTGGATTGATTACACTGAGCAGGGGTGGAGCGTCCCCCCGGGGAAAGGAAACACATAGCGCCTCTGGCGTTTACTCTGGCTCGCCTGGGCTCGGGGCCGACCGGAACGGGCTCTGCTGCACCCTTCCTCTCTCTGCGCTGCCCCAAGACCCCCCCGGTGCTGCCTGTCCCGGGCTGACAAACCCGACTGCTTCGAGAATGCTGCCCCCTGTAATGGGGGCCCTGGGCCAGCCACTTGGGCACTGAACCCAGGGCTTGAGACATCTCGCTTTACACAATAGACCCCCCCCCAGAGCCCCCAGCTGAGCCCCCACCCCATTCCCTGCAGCACAGGCCCCTAGCGCCACCCTGGGCATTGGGGCCAGCATTGACTGCAGGCAGAGGGGTGCTGGACGGGGCTGTGAAACCCCCCACTGGCGGGGGGGGGGAGGGGGGCTTTGCACCAGGCTAGTCTTAGGATTCAGGGCTCCAGACCCACAAAGAGCTTTTCTGCCTGGTTCTCCCTCCCCCCCCCCCAGCACCGAGACCCCTGGGGACAGTCGCGGGCCAGGGGCCAGAGCCAGAGACAGGTGGCAGCTCCGCGGGCTGCGGGGGAGGAGTGGGATTAGCTGCTAACCAGCTTTCATAATGGGGTCAGAGATCGGGATGTGACTGGATTTGAGCGGCATGGGGCGTGGGTGGGGTGGGTCCTGCAGCATGGGGTGGGGGAGGGTCCGGTTCTGCAGCCAGGAAGGGGTCCCTGCAGCCGGCTGGAGGGGTCCCTGCAATCAGGTCTGTGTGGGGGTCCCTGTAGTGTGAGGAGGAGGGCCCTTTCAGCATGGGGGGGGGGCAAGGGAGGGATCCCTGCTGCCAGGGTAGGGAGCAGTCCCTGCTGCTGGGTCCCCTGGCACTGGCCACTCGGAAGACGGGATAGTGGGTTAGATGCACTGTAACAGCGCCATGACTCACCCCTGCGGCGCCTCCCCCTGGCCGTCTGGGAATTAGCTCTTTTTCCAGCCGGAGCGACCCCCGTCTTGCCGTCCACTGGCCCCCAACTCCCTCCCGGACCCCGGTGCCCCTCTTTCCTGGTTTGTCACCCATGGGCAATACAACCCTCACACTTTGTGGGTCTCCCCACCCCAGGGAACCCCCACCCTCTTGCCTCACCTTGCCTCTGTCTAGATGGCTACTGCCAGTCACCAATGAGCCCCCACTCCCTGGGGCAGACTGCAGTGTAAGAGCCAGGCATCATGGCCAAGGGGGGTTTAGACCTGCTGCCTTCCCCTGCAGCCTTTTCAGGACTTCCTATCAAGCCATAGCTTGGGAGGTCACCAGGCCTCAGCTCCCCACTTTAAGCTTAAGTTCGGCTCAGCCCGGCGCGGCTTGGCCTCAGGCAGCCAGGCCCTTACCTTTCGTGGAGGGGGGAAGGGGGAGGGGGGAGGGGGGGGAAGAGAGAGAGAGAGAGAGAGAGAGAGAGAGAGATAAGGGCCAGCTGTGGCCTAACTGGGCCTTGCCCCACCTGTGGCTGCCTTCTCAATCCCCCATAGCCCTCTCCAGGGCTGTTTTAGCCCCTTCAGGGCCAGAGCAGGGTGTCACGAAGCGCCCGGGCCATGGTCTGGAACCGCTCCCTAAGAAGCCAGACCGGACTCCGGGTGAAGGGCCCCTTCTCCGTACACAGCCTGTTTCCCAGGCCAGGAGCTTCAGGGGTCCCCACTTCCACCTTCCTGGGTCTGACCTCGGAGCATTCAGCACCTTCTGCCCCTCCGTGTGCTTCCCCCAGCGAGCCCGCCTGGGCGGGGTCCTGGGGGAGCCCATGGGTTCTGCACCCCGAATCCACAGTCAAACGTGACTCTCAGCCAGCCAGCAGAATAGACGGTTTATTTGAGATGTCAGGAACACCATCCAACTTACAGCTTCTAAGTCTCAATAGGGCCCAGGGCCGGCGACAGAAATTTGGGGGCCCCCTACTCTGATAGTTTGGGGGCCCCCCAGCCCAGCCGGGGCCCCCCCAGCCCAGCCGACAGCGGCTGGGGGGCCCCCCAGCCCAGCCGCCCCCCCCCCAGCCCAGCCGACAGTGGTTGGGGGGCCCCCAGCCCAGCCGGCCCCCCCCAGCCCAGCTGGCACTCCCCCCCCAGCCCAGCCTTCCCACCCCAGCCCAGCCGGCGCTCCCCCCCCCAGCTGACAGTCAGTGGCTGGGGGGCCCCTAGCCCAGCCACCCCCCGCTCCCGCCCAGCCGGCGCTCCCCCCCAGCTGACAGCTGGCGGCAGCAAGAGCCCGGGAGCGGCGTGAGCCGCCCTTGCTGCTCCCTCCCCCCCCCCGCCTTTTCTCCCCCGGGCTGCCGCTGGCCGGGCTCACTGCTCCTGCCGGGGACACGCGCGCTCGTCCGGGGGAGAGCCGCGCCAGATGACTATGGGTAGAGTTGTACCGGGGCCCCCCTAAAGTGCGGGGCCCGGTACAGCTCTACCCGTAGTACCCCCCTGTCGCCGGCCCTGACAGGGCCCCTCAGTCAGGTCTTTCTGGGGTGCTAGGAGGTGAGGCCCAGATTCTGGGCTCCTGCTTCTTCCCCAGGTTTATTCGATGACTTCTATTTGGTCTAACACAGACCATGGAGCGAGCGAGCGTGCACCTACAGCTGGATCTATCTTGGGGCCAGAGAGCGAGATAGCTCCTCTCCCCTTCCCAGCTAGACCCAGACTGACTGATTCCCCAGCCAGCCCCTCCCTGCTTTCCTTTGTCTCTCTTCCTGGGCTAGGTATCACCTGACCTCCCTCCCCCACCTGGGGTCAGATTACAGCATTTAGGGATGCACACCTTGAGAGGGGAGGGCATTGCCTCCTTGCTTCCAGTTTCAGCCCTTATTTCTTAAGAAACGCATAGGGGAAACCGAGGCACACACACACAGTACTCCCTTTGTCACACAGGGTGACCCCCTTGCTACATGCACCTTTGGGTCTGACCCAGCGTGGCCGTTCTTGTGTTAGGTTCTGGGGGCGGGTGTCCTTGTAGCTGAGGGGTGATGGGTCCCTGCAGCCAAGCGGGGGGATCCCCAGAGTCACCGTAGGGAGTTCTCTGAAAACAATGTGCAGCACAGTCAAAAAAGCGAAGCGACTGTTATGAACCGTGAGGCAAGGACTAGATAAGAAAACAGACAATATCCTATCGTCTCTATGTGAATCATTGGTACACCCACTTCTTGTACAGGGTGTGCGGGTCTGGCTACCCCATCAAAAAAAAGATCTGTCGGAAAACGTTCAGAGAAGGGCAACAAAAATGATTCGGGGGAGGGGATAAAAAGACTGGGACTGTTGGGAAAGAGATGAGTAAGGGGAGAGATATGGTAGAGGTCTGATAAAATCGTGACTGGTGTGGAGACAGGGAGTAAGGAAATGTTATTTACCCCTTCCCATAATACGAGAGTCAAGGGGTCTCCCCACAAAACTAATAGGCAGCAGGTGTAAAACAAACAGAAGGAAGTATTTCATCACACGATGCACTGTTAACCTGTGGAACTCTTTGCTGGGGTGTTGTGAAGGCCAGACGTATAATGGGCCTGTCTCCTGGCAACTGGTGGCCTGGCCCTGGCCCGCCTATTTCTTAATCAAATAATAGGTGAGTTCATGGTCTATCAGTGGCTATTGGCCGAGATGGTTTAGGATGCCACCCCATGCTCTGGACTTGACAACAAGGGATGATGGATCACTCAATAAATTGCCCTGTTCTGTGCATTGGTCACTGCTGGAAGACAGGATACTGGGCTAGATGGACCATTAGGTGACCTAGTATGGCTGTTCTTATGTGTCCCTACAGTCGGAGCAGGGGTCCCTCCAGCCGAAGGGGGTCACTGCTAGTTGGACAGAGTGTGGGTGCCAGGGAGGATGCTGTTTCAGCCTGAGTCACACTCTGCACCTGGGCTCAGCTCTCAGACACATTTCCCCCCCCCCCCCAACAGTGGCAGTTTAAGGTGCACTGTCCCCTAATCAGCCCCCACTAAATATAACACCAGTCGTGGTCCGAGTGCCTGCCATGCACAATTCCCTGCCAGCATGACCCATAGCACAGACCCCTCACCTCCCCAGACCCATGACAGCGAGAACCCCCACACCCATCCTAGAACCCACAGCAAGGAGACAGCCCCACACACCCACAGCATAAACATGCCCGCCCCCGTATACATCTGGGACCCATGGCACAGAGCCAGTGCACCCCAGGGCACAGTAATCGCCCCAATGGCACCTCTAGCTGCATATGACCCTGCCATTCCACAGTGCGCTTCCCCACCTCGGGACACAGGGTCTGCTCCCTCCTAAACACCCCTCCCCTCCTCGGGGCACAGGGTCCGCTTGTGATGAAGTGGGACTGTTCTTAGTCTTTTCTCTGAATACTGTGTGGGTGCCTCAGTTTCCCCTATGCACTTCTTGTGGTGGGATAAGGGTGTGTGATTGTTGCAGAGGCCTACAGGGGCAGGGGTGTGCACAGAAAATGGCCGACACCCTGTCGCCTGGACCCCTCCTCTGCAAGATGCCAACTAAAGATGTTGGAGAACCAAGAGATCAGGTGGGCTCCTTGCCTGGGAAAGAGACAAAGGCCAGAGGAGGGGCTGGAGGGGTTTTCAGTTTGGAGCTGGCTGGGGAAACAGAGGGAGGCCCAGCATCGGGGTCTGGGCTCCCTGCCCCCCAGGATGGACCTGACTGAGGGGGGGTCTGGGGTCCTGTCTTCAGTATCTACAAGCTCTGTTTTGGACTGTGTTCCTGTCGCCTAATAAAACTTCTGTTTTACTGGCTGGCTGAGAGTCACGGTGAATCGCAGGAAATTGGGGGGGGGGGGGTGCAGGGCCCTGACTCTCCTATGCTCCGTGACACCACTCTCTCTCTCCACCCCCACCCCCCGCTCCTCGGGGCACAGGGTCAGCTCCCATCCCCAGCCCCCTCCCCTCCTTGGGACACAGGGTCAGATCCCATCCCAGCCCCTCTCCCCTCCTCGGGGCACAGGGTCAGATCCCAGCCCAGCCCCTCTCCCCTCCTTGGGACATAGGCTCCGCTCCCTCTCCCCTCCTCGGGGCACAGGGTCCTGTCCTTCCCCAGCTCTCCTCCCCTCCTTGGGGCTCAGGGTCAGATCCCTCCCTGGTGCCCCTCCTCTCCCTGTGTCATGGAGTGTGGGGGACTCAGGGCCCGGCACCCCCCACTTCCTGCGATTCACCGTGACTCTCAGCCAGCCAGTGAAACAGAAGGTTTATTAGGTGACAGGAACACAGGCCAAAAGAGAACTTGAAGGTACAGAAAACAGGACCCCTCAGTCAGGTCCATCTTGGGGGGTAGGGAGCCCAGACCCCGGTGCTGGGCCTCCCTCGGTTTCCCCAGCTGTCTCACCCAGCCAAACCCCCCAGCTCCTCCTCCAGCCTTTGTCCACTTTCAGGGGCAGAAGGTGTCACCTGGCCTCAACCCGCTCCTGGCCTCAGGGTCGTTGCTGGCCATCACGTATCGTCCCTCAGTGACGTATCAATGCAGACAGTAAATAGAAAAACTCCCACGTTACCAGGTTAATACCCTCTACTCCATCACACCTCGGGACACAGGGTCAGCTCCCTCCCCGGCCTCCCTGTCCTTCTCCAGCACCCCTCCCCGCCTGGGGACACAGGGTCAGCTCCCTCCCAAGCCCTCCCCCCCCCCCCCCGACTTGTGGAGGTCGGGAGCTGCAGAGGGGGCTGTCACGGAGCGCCCGGGTGATGGTCTGGAACCGCTCCCTAGGAAGCCAGACAGGACTTCGGGTGAAGGGCCCCTTCTCTGTACACAGCCTGTTTCCAAGGCCAGGAGCTTCACGGGTCCCCACTTCCACCTTCCTGGGTCTGACCTCAGAGCATTCAGCACCTTCTGCCCCTCCGTGTGCGTCCCCCAGCAAGCCCGCCTGGGCGGGGTCCTGAGGGAGCCCATGGGTTCTGCACCCCAAATCCACAGTCAAACGTGACTCTCTGCCAGCCAGTAAAACAGGTTTATTTGATTACTTCTATCTGGTCTAACCCAGACCATACAGCAAGCGTGAGCCCTCAGCTGGATCCATCTTGGGGGCCAGAGAGCGAGATAGCTTCTCTGCCCTTCCCAGCCAGACCCAGACTGACAACTCCCCCTCCAGCCCCTCCTCTGCTTTCTTTTGTTTCTTTTCCCCGGGCTAGGCGAACATCACCTGACCTCCCTTCTCCTCCTGGGGTCAAGTTACAGCTTCACCTATTAATACCTGCAGTGGCTCTGCTTTGCATCAGCTACACATTCCTTTCCCTCCACATAGACGCTCAAGAAATGCATAGGGGAAACTGAGGCACACCCCCCCACAGTACTCCCACTTCGTCACAGGGGCCACAAAGGGGAGGAAAGGGTTCTCAGACACATTGTCCATCCCTTCCCTGACTATAGGGCCCCAACCACTGAGGTTGGGCAGGGTTGCTGTGCACAGGGGGAGTCTGCATGAATGGGGAACCCTTGGGAGGAGAAGCTGCCCCAACTGCATCAGAACAAAAAGAGGGTGCCCCTCCAGCCCCCAATTCCAGGACACATGGTCACAGCCGGGAGAGGTTACACTGGCCTGGTGTCGGCAGGGACACCAGACAGTCGTGAGGGAACGGGGACAGCTGCTGAGAGCAGGGGTCTGGGAGCCAGGACTGCTGGGTTCTAGCCCTGGGAGGGGAGTGGGGTCTAGCAGTTAGAGCTGGGAGCAGGACTCCTGGGTTCTATGGGGGGGGGGGGGAGTGACTGTGATGAGTGGGCTGGGTGCTGTCATGCAGACTGTTGCCATCTACTGTCCGAAGCCGGGATCCCCCAAGCCTGCAGGAACTCCCTGTCTCTGGGCCAGTTCTGGAGGCAGCACCTTCCTTCAGTTAGGGCACTGCTGGGTCTGGCCCCTCCACACCCCTCTGCTCACAGCGTTCAGGAACTGGGCTGCTCCCCGTGTGTCAAGCGCTGAACCGGCTGGGGTGAGGCCTGGGCCTGGCGCTGGGTGAGGCCTGGGCCTGGCGCTGGGTGAGGCCTGGGTCCTCCTGTGCAGCGCGGAGCGCTTGGCCGACGCAGGCAGACACGGGGCAGCCAGTCAGCGGAATCAGCTCTTTATTTGCATCTGCTCAGCTTGGGACGGCGTGTGGCCCAGGGGGCTCTTCCCCCACCTCTCTCCCCCTCCCAGCTCCTGCCTGTCCATGCAGCATGGACCCTACCGGGGGAGACAGTCGGGTATCCCGGCCCCTGGGGTTTCTCAGGGACGGCTCCCTTGGCCGCAGGTGGAGCGACGGCCCTGGAGACCCGTGCGCCGGGCGGTGCCTGCCAGAGCGAGCTGCCTCATTGCTAGCGAGACGCGAGCCCCAGCTTTGTGCTGCAGCCCACAGAGTGGGAGGGGGATGCCCTGGGCGCCTGCGTTCATCCCCGAAATGGGAATCCCCCCACCCGGGCACTCACCCAGCCAGGCCTCTGCACAGCTGACAGCCACCCCCAGGCTGGGCAGGCAGGGCCGGGGAGCCTGGCAGCAGAGAGGAAGGGCCTGGCGGCGGGGGGGGGGATGCACTGAAAGCTGCTAATCAATGAAAGGTGTTAATCAATGGGTGGCCATGGAGGAGCTGTGGCCGGCTCAGCTGTCCTGCGGGATGAAGAGAGCATGGGGCAGTTAGGGAGCCCCTCACCCAACTGTGTGTTTCTGCCAGCCCCAGCCTCACCCCTTCACTGACACAGACAGTGCCTACAGCCAGTCCCTGCATGGACCCAGGAGTCCTGGCTCCCAGCCAACCCACTAGCCCCCTGGATCCCACTCCCCTCCCAGAGCTGGGATAGAACCCAGGAGTCCTGGCTCCCAGCCCCCCGATCTAACCCCCTGGACCCTAGTCCCCTCCCAGAGTTGGGAGAGAACCCAGGAGTCCGGGCTCCCAGCCCCCCGATCCAACCCCCTGGATCCCAGTCCCCTCCCAGAGTGGGGATACAACCCAGGAGTCCTGGCTCCCCGCCCCCCAATCTAACCCTCTGGACCCCAGTCCCCTCCCAGAGTGGGGATACAACCCAGGAGTCCTGGCTTCCAGCCCCCCTGCTCTAGCCCCCTGGACCCCACTCCCCTCCCAGAGCTGGGCTAGAACCCAGAAGTTGGGGGGCTCCCTGTATCTCCCTCTCCCTGGGTGTGGCCAGGCACCTGGCAGACCACGCTGATGTCCTCCTGGTGGGTGCAGTCGTGGTAGCTCCACAAGCGGTGGGCACAGTTCTGCAAGGTCTGCTCGGTGCCTTTGCAGCGGATGTCGTCCAGCCAGATTTTCCCCATCCCCTGGCCAAAGCGGGGTCGGTCCTGCAGCTTTGGGGCCACCGGCTCGGCTGGGCCGCAGCCCAGCTCCCGGCACACCACTTGGGCGTTGGACAGCGACCAGTCGTCGTCGCACACGGTGCCCCACACCCCGTCATACCGCACCTCCAGCCGCCCGGAGCACTTGCTTGGGCCATTCACCAGCTGCAGTTTGAAGGGCTCTGCGAGGGGGAGGCGGAGGTATCAGCTGAATTGGTGCCCCAGGGCATGCTGGGAAGGCACGGCCTGGCTAGGGGAGGGGGCTTGCCCAGCACTGACCCCCACCCCCCGATCGCAGGGGCACCAGAGCTGCTTTCTCACCTTGGCACACGACTCCGGTGTCCCGGCGGTGGGGGCAGGGCTGCCCCTCCCAGGGCTCGGCTCGGCAGTGGGTCAGCGAGGCCTCCTGCCCGGTGCACTCCAGCTGGCCCAGCAGGACAGGTGCTGAGCTCCGGCGCAACTCGGTGCAGTGGTGGGTGATGTACCGCGGGCCCCCGCAGCCGAGCTCCCGGCAGAGCACCTTGGCGTCGGTCAGATCCCAGCCCACCCCACACACGGCACCCCAGCGGCCTTCATGGTAAATCTCCACCTGCCCACTGCAGCGCGTAACGTTGCCCACCAACCGGACAGGAGGCTCTGGGGGCTCTGCAGCAAGAGACGGGGGGAGAGACAGGAATGAGGATCAGGGGCTGCAGAGACCAACTTACAAACCTGGGAAAGACCCAGGAGTCCAGGCTTCCAGCCCCACCTCCTCTAACCACTAGACTCCACTCCCCTGAGGGCTTTTTTTCTGCAGCCATATTAGGAAAGTAGCAGCCCTGAGCCAGGAAGCAGAAAGTCACATCCTCACATTCCATCGAAGTTACATTAAAACAACGTAGTAGCGGGCCGTTAAGAAGGCTCCTGTCCTAGTAGTACCCGCCATCACCAGATAAAGAAACAGATCTTAAGATGGTTAAAGAAAACGTTGTTTGATGCATTCTGTCTGGCAAGGGACCACTTATGGTTGTGAAATCTCTACTTCTTTTTAGCTTTGCCTTTATGATCCCCACTTCTCTCTTGTGTATCTGTATGGTCTCTGGCTGGCTCTTTGATTGTCTCTGTCTGTTGCATAATTAATTCTACAAGATTTAAATTAGCTATGGTGGTGGTGGGATAATTGGTTCGAGAATTGTTTCATGATGGGCTAGGATTGTGAAAAATACTGTTGGGTAGGACTTTGGTTTACAATGATTGGTTAAGGTAGAGCTAAGCAGGGCTCAAGTTTCACTATATAAATGACCAGCAGGAAAATTTGGTCTGCCTTATTGGAAGTGATCAGCATTGTATGCGCGGCGTGTGTATTCTGTCTCCGTAACTGTTAATAAATAGAGGCAAAGGGTATTACTGTGTAAGGCTCTTTCCCTAGGAGGCCCCACAAACACACAGAAGATTTCGCCCTGAATCCTAGGAACTAGGAAAGGGTCGAGGTGCTTAAATCAACCAGGTTACGCCTTGAGCTCTAGGAACTGGGTAAAGGTGGGTGCCCTAGAGTGTGTAGGTAACACCCTCCCAGAGCCAGGAATAGAACCCAGGAGATGTGACTCCCAGCCCCCCAACCCACTAGACCCCACTCCCATCCCAGAGCCAGGGATGGAACCCAGAAGTCCTGGCTCCCAGCCCTGCTGGGGGTGTAGCGGTAGTGGACGGTGTGTGTGGATGCTGAGCCTGCTGCATGAAGGCGTTTTCCCTTCATAACCCTGCCCCTAGGTGTGTGACAGGGAGCAGAGCCCAGGCCCTGCTTGTCCCGCCCCTCAGACCTGTCAGGTCCCCTCCCTGCTCCCCGTGCTCACCCAGGAAGACCGCTCAGTCAGAACTGAGCACCCCACCCTGGGACCCCAGGCATCCTCCCATCCCTCCCTTGGGCCAGGGCTCTCCAGGCTGGCTCACCTTGACAACGGGCACCCGCGTCCTCATTATGCTGACAGATGTCCCCTTGATCTGAGTAGGGGCAGCTCCCCAGTGCTGCTTCTGTCCCCTGGCACTCCACGTTCACCATCAGGACAGGGTCTGACTCGGGGCCCGGGCCAAACACTGAACTACTCAGCGCGTCCACGGCCGGCCCGCAGCCCAGCTGTCTGCACACCACGGCCACGTCATCCATGTCCCAGCCGTCGTCACACACGGTGCCCCAGCGCCTGTCCAGACGCACCTCCACCCGCCCGGCGCAGCGGTGGGGGCCACCGACCAGCCTCACCTCTGGCAAAGCAAACACAGCTGCTGGGACACCTGCTCCGGGGGGAGACCCCAGGGGCTGCAGGCACTGGCAACGAGGGTAGAACAGGGCAGAACGGGCTTTCCCACCTCGCTAACCCTGGGCCCTTCACCCTCCACATGATGCACAGACAGGTCACTGAGCCCCAGGAAATGGTGCCTCATCATTGCTTTACAGGGGTGTGTGACGAAGTGGGAGTACTGTGTGTGTGTGCCTCAGTTTCCCCTATGCATTTCTTAAGCGTCTATGTGAAGGGAAAGGAATGTGAAGGTGATGCAAAGCAGAGCCACTGCAGGTATTCAAAGGTGAAGCTGTAACCTGACCCCAAGTGGGGGAGGGAGGTCAGCTGAATCTGTTGGAGGGAGGTCAGGTGATACCTGAAGCCCGGGAAAGGAACAAAGGAGCAGGGAGTGGCTAGAGGGGGTTTGAGACAGTCTGGGTCTGGGTCTAGCTGGGAAGGGAAGAGAAGCCAACTCGCTCTCTGGCCCAAGATGGATCCAGTGGAGGGCTCACGCTCGCTGGCTGCATGGTCTGTGTTGGACCAGATAGAAGTCATCGAATAAACCTGGGGGAGAAGCAGGAGCCCAGAATCTGGGTCTCACCTCCTGGCACACCCCAGAAAGGCCTGACTGAGGGACCCTGTTTGGACTGAGAAGCTGTGAGTTGGATGGTGTTCCTGACATCTCAAATAAACCGTCTATTCTGCTGGCTGGCTGAGAGTCACGTTTGACTGTGGATTTGGGGTGCAGAACCCATGGGCTCCCCCAGGACCCCGCCCAGGCGGGCTCGCTGGGGGAAGCACACGGAGGGGCAGAAGGTGCTGAATGCTCCAAGGTCAGACCCAGAAAGGTGGAAGTGGCTACCCCTGAAGCTCCTGGCCTGGAAAACAGGCTGTGTATGGAGAAGGGGCCCTCCACCCGGAGTCCGGTCTGGCTTCCTAGGGAGCGGTTCCAGACCATCGCCCGGGCGCTCCGTGACAGGGGGAAACTGAGGCACAGAGCAAGGACGTAACTCCATTGCAGTGAGTCACAGCTCACATAGGGGCACCTTTTGGTTGCCCGGGGGATGGGCAGGCCTAAGCCCGCCCATTACTGAAGTCCCTCCCCCAGCCCGGCGGGAGGGACACTAGATCCGGGGCCAACTGAATATGGGGGACAACTAATGAAAAAAGGCAGGGGAGTGCATGATGGTCATAGGTTCAAAATGAGGGTACAGGATGGGGACACCGAGCAGAGAACCCCGCACAGCACCCACTGCTCCGGAAAGCTGTCGAGGGAGCCAGTGGACGCTGCCCAGTGGAACTCCGCCCGGATGCGTGACTGTGTAAGTGACCTGAAGTAGTCACACAGGGACCACAGTCACACCATACCCCCTCGTCTAGCATCCTCCTCCTGGTGTTATAGATGGTGGTTTTGGCAAGTGCCAGGAGGAGGTTAACGAGGAGGTCTCGCTACTTTGTGGGGCCATGGATGGGGTGTCCAAAAAGAAAAAGGTGTGGGGAAAAGTGCAGCCAGAACCTGAATAGGAGGTTCTGGAGGAGCCGGAATAGGGGCTGCAGCCTGGTGCACTCGAGGTAGGCGTGCGCCAGGTCCTCCCTCACACCGCAGAAAGGACAGGTGTCGGGCATGGGGAGGAACCGCTCCAAGTACACGCCCGTGCTCACGACTCCATGAAGGAGCCGCCAACTAATATCCCCGGCGGGCCGTGGAATCAGCGAGGAATAGAAGGTGGCCCACCGGGGCCGCTCACCCTCGTTCGTTGGTAGGTAGTCCTGCCACTTGGTATCGGGGCGGGACGCGAGGGTGAGGAGATGTAACGTGTGAAGCACGAGCGTGTACAGCTGTTTCCTTGGCACGGTTTGAAACGGGACCAGCTGCAAGGTGTGCAGCCAGCTTGGGGTGTGGGAGTGGGGAGGCCGGGAGGGCTCACGAAGCCGGGGCCCAATTAACAGTTCCGGAGGGCCCGGGGTGAGGGGTGGGCAGGGAGAACCCTCTCGCAGGGCCCGCTGCAGGAAACCGAGAGAGACAGGAGACAGAGCGGTCTTCACCTCCTGGAGTACGCGCAGGGGGGTCACAAGGGTGGAGAGCCCCATGCGCCGAGCCGAGCAAGCACACGGGGGTCCACCCAGTCCCCTCTGTCGTAGTCCAGGAGGTCTCCGACTTTAGTGATTTCTCCCAGGACCAACCTCCGGCGCACCGAGGGAGACTCCGCCACCTGCACACGAAGACTAGAATTGTGTAGCAGGGGCTCCGCGAGGAGATCCACAAAGGACCTGGTTGCCCCGAAGAGCTTCCAGGTCGGAGGAGGTCCTGGTAGAAGGCCGGCAGCTCTGAGAGGTCTCGCGGAAGACCCCTCCGGTGGAGAAAAAAGAGCTGCCGGTCATAGCGAAGCCCCCGGAGGTGGCGGAGGAAGGCGTGCGCCAACGGTCTCCATGCCGGACTACCAGCACCATAAAGGAGTCTCTGCAGGGCCTGGAGGCGGAAGACATGGACCTGGCTGCGCAAGCAGACCAGGCCCTGTCCTCCTTCCGCCAGGGGAAGACTCAGAACCCCTGCAGAGACCCAGTGCAGTCCTGGCCAGAAGAAGTCCAGGGCGAGCCTCTGGAGTCTGGCCAGGATCCTCCGGGGCCGGGCTCAAGGTGTTGAGCTGGTGCCAGAGCATGGACAGGACCAGCTGATTCAAAACCAGTGCCCTCCCACGTAGGGAGAGACACCGGAGCAGTCCCGTCCATCTCCGCACCCGCTCACTCACCCTGCCAGTTTTCCGGCGGAGAGGGGTGCGTGGCGGAGAGATAAACGCCAAGATAGAGCAGCGGACCCGCGCTCCACCGAATGGCTTGAAGCGCAGGTGGGAGGGAGCTGACCTGCCACCCGTCCCCGACCACCAGGCCAGAGCTCTTGACCCAGTTGACCCGAGCAGAGGAGGCCACCGAGTACACGGCTTGGCAGGCCTCCACCTGCACCAGGTCACCCAGGTCCTGGACCATGAGGAGTACATCGTCGGCGTATGCCGAGAGGACCAGACGCAGCTCCGGCTCCCGAAGCACCAACCCCGTCAACCTCCATCAGAGGAGACAGAAGGGCTCGATCGCCAGAGCATACAGCTGGCCCAAGAGGGGGCACCCCTGCTATACTCCCCGCTACAAGATTTAAATTAGCTATGGTGGTGGTGGGATAATTGGTTCGAGAATTGTTTCATGATGGACTCTCTCTCTCTGCCCATCACCCCCCAGGCAGGGTATGGGCTACCAACCACAGAGCACTCCATCTCTGTTGTTGGCGTTTCAGTAGCAAGTTGGTTCTCTACGGGGTGGAGTTGCTAGCCCCACACCCATCTTAAGCCTACAGTACCTGGTATTCTTAGGAGGTCTCCCATCCAAGTACTAGCCAGGCCTGACCCTGTTTAGCTTCCAAGATCAGACAGGATGAGGCATGTTCAGGGTGGATTCGCCATATTTTCATGATGGACTAGGATTGTGAAAAATACTTTTGGGTAGGACTTTGGTTTAAAATGATTGGTTAAGGTAGAGCTAAGCAGGGCTCAAATTCAGGGCCGGCGACAGGGGGGTACTACGGGTAGAGCTGTACCAGGCCCCGGACTTTAGGGGGGCCCCGGTATACAGCAGTACCCGTAGTCATCCCCCCTTGTTGCCGGGCCTGGAGAGCAGGGAAGGGGCGGGGAGATGGCGCACTCCGGGGAAGAAAGTGCGGGGGGGTAGGGGAGAGCAGCAAGGGCAGCTCGCGCCGCTCCCGGGTTTGCGCTCCAGCAGGACCCCGCACTGCCGCCAGCCGCTGTCAGCTGGGGGAGGGGGGCTGGGCTGGGGGGCACCCCAACCGCTGTCAGCTGGGGGGGGGGAAGTGCCAGCTGGGCTGGGGGGGGCCCAAACGATCAGAGTAGGGGGCCCCCAAATTTCTGTCGCCGGACCTGCTCAAGTTTCACTATATAAATGGCCAGCAGGAAAATTTGGTCTGCCTTATTGGAAGTGATCAGCATTGTATGTGTGGCATGTGTCTTCTGTCTCCGTAACTGTTAATAAATAGAGGCAAAGGGTATTACTGTGTAAGGCTCTTTCCCTAGAAGGCCCCACAAACACACAGAAGATTTCGCCCTGAATCCTTGGAACTAGGAAAGGGTTGAGGTGCTTAAATCAACCAGGTTACGCCTTGAGCTCTAGGAGCTGGGTAAAGGTGGGTGCCCCAGAGTGTGTAGGTAACACCCTCCCAGAGCCAGGAATAGAACCCAGGAGATGTGACTCCCAGCTCCCTAACCCACTAGACCCCACTCCCATCCCAAAGCCGGGGATGGAACCCAGGAGTCCTGGCTCCCAGACCTGCTGGGGGTGTATCAGTAGTGGACAGTGTGTGTGGACGCTGAGCCTGCTGCATGAAGGCGTTTTCCCTTCATAACCCTGCCCCTAGGTGTGTGACAGGGAGCAGAGCCCAGGCCCTGCTTGTCCCGCCCCCCCAGGCCTGTCAGGTCCCCTCCCTGCTCCCCGGGTGACTGTGCCGTGCTGACCCAGGAAGACCGCTCGGTCAGAACTGAGCACCCCACCCTGGGACCCCAGGCATCCTCCCATCCCTCCCTTGGGCCAGGGCTCTCCAGGCTGGCTCACCTAGACAACGGGCACCTGCGTCCTCATTATGCTGACAGATGTCCCCTGGATCTGAGTACGGGCAGCTCCCCAGTGCCGCTTCTGTCCCCTGGCACTTCACGTTCAGCATCAGGACAGGGTCTGACTCGGGGCCCGGGCCGAACACTGAACTACTCAGCGCGTCCACGGCCGGCCCGCAGCCCAGCTGTCTGCACACCACGGCCACGTCATCCATGTCCCAGCCGTCGTCACACACGGTGCCCCAGCGCCCGTCCAGACGCACCTCCACCCGCCCGGCGCAGCGGTGGGGGCCACCGACCAGCCTCACCTCTGGCAAAGCAAACACAGCTGCTGGGACGCCTGCTCCGGGGGGAGACCCCAGGGGCTGCAAGCACTGGCAGCGAGGGTAGAACAGGGCAGAACGGGCTTTCCCACCTCGCTAACTCTGGGACCTTCACCCTCCACATGATGCACAGACAGGTCACTGAGCCACAGAAAATGGTGCCGCATCAGTGCTTTACAGGGGGGAAACTGAGGCACAGAGCAAGGATGTGACTCCATTCCAGTGAGTCACAGCTCACATAGGGGCAGCTCCTAGTGCCCTGTTCCAGTTTGCTCCTGTTGTGTGCGTAAAGCCAGACAACCCCCTTGCTCCTGTTGCATGCTGGGACCTGCGTTCGGGCAGCTTCCTTGCTCCTGTTGCATGCTGGGATCTGCGTTCGGGTTCAGGAGCTTCCTCGCTCCTGTTGCGTTCTGCGCTCTGGGACCCGTGCTTGGGCAGCTCACTCTCCAAAGGGCAGCCGTGGTCACCTCTGCTCAGGCCCTAGCTGTGATGCCAGGGGGATAGGATCCTGGCCTGGGCTCTGGCAAAGGGCAGCCCCCTGGGGGCCAGACATACGTACCTGAGGAGGAAGAGACTCCCACGTCGGCAGCTGGGGAAAGAAGGTGGAAACTGTCAGGGGCAGAGACCGGCCTGTGCACCCCAAAGCGTCCCAGCCCCAGGCACCTGCAGGAAAGTGGGGCCGGGTGGGGCAGAGTCCAGAGCAGTTAGAGCCAGACAGAGCAGTGACATGTGCTGGGACCCAGGGGAATGGGGGAGCCTCAGGAGGCCCAGGCCGGCTGCCCATCGGCCGCTCTGCCCTGCTCCTCTCCCTGGTGCATGGCCCAGCCCCACGAGGGCACTGCCCGGCCCCACCAGCACACAGACTGAGGCCCTCTCCCTGTGGGACGAGCTCCTTGTACCCCACCAGGGATACACCCGGGATGCGGGGGCTGCCCAGCCGGCACCTCCCCCCGACAGGGCTGGTGCCCTACACACCCAGAGGGGCCCTCACCGAAGCAGAGCCAGAGCAACAGCTGCAGATCCATGGCTCCCCCGGGGCGAGCCGCTCCGTCCGCCCGCGATCCGGTGCCCAGCACTCGTCTCACCCCACCCAGCCCTGGATGCCCCTTTTAAGGGCTGGCACAGGGAAGAGCGGGAGTGAGGGGCCGGCCCAGGGACCGGTCACAAGATCGTTTCCTGGCACCACGGCACCGGGCTCAGCACGTGTCCCGGGGCTGGGGGAGGAGGGCAGGGGCGTGACACCGCGGTCAATAATGTGGCCTGCAAATAAACCCGCCGATGTGGCAATGGATGGGCAGTGCTGCCAGGAGCAGGGCAGGAACTCAGTGGGGGGCTCTGTCCCTGTACAGTCAGGGCTGGCCCCAGTGCTATCCCCGGCTCTGGCAGGGGAGGGGAGTGGGATCTGCTGGCTAGAGCTGGGGTGCTGGGAGCAGGGAGTCCTGGGTTCTATCCCTGCCCCTGGGAGGGGAGTGGGGGCTGGTGGTTAGAGCAAGGGGCTAGGAGTAGGGATGACCTCCCCACTCTGAGACTGTCCTGAGTCCCGTGGCTCCGGCCCAGCTTTCTCACTGCTTCCCCTTCTAATTCTGCCCGGAATCTCTGCAGCTGGCTCCACTTCCTTCTCTGCCTGAGCTGGCACTGTGGATCTGAGGGGGGTTCCTCCCACATGGCAGCTGGGGGAAGGGGGGAGGCTGACCTGATAGGGCCCCCATGCCTGACTGCCTCCCTCTCCCAGCAGAGAGATCCTGGGGCCAGCATGGACTCCAGCAGTGTGGGGGGCCGGGGATGGCCCCCCGGCCAGAGAGAGGGCAGCATAAAGGGGGGGAATCGGCTTGGAGCTCTGACTGTGAAGGGAGCATCCTCTACTAGCCGCTCCCCTCCCCTCCCTGCAGCACAGCCCCCCCCCCCCCAGCGTGGCATTAGGGTGAGAGGAAGGTGCCACCTGCCCAGCTCCCTGTAATAAGAGGGGTCTAGGAGGCCTGCCCCACTTGTAGGCTTATTTGGGGGAATGTGGAGAAAAGCCTGTGAAATGTCACACACCCCACGGCTGGGGAAGGGTCCCAGGGGAGCCAGCCCCTGGCTGAGTTCAGACAAAGGGGTCTCCAGCTGTAACTCAAAGCCGATGTGACGGTGCAGGGATGCTATGGCTGGTGCAGGGATGCTATGGCTGCCTCGTGGTAACCTGAGACCCAGGAGGGGATGCAACCAGGTGACTCTTGGCCAGAGAAGCAAGACAAAGGCTGGAGGAGGAACAACGGGCAGGGCAGGGGCCAGGCAGCTGGAAGTGTCACTTGAAGCTCAGGGTGAGGATCAGAGCCCTGGCACTGGGCTCCCTTCCCCCCAAGATGGACTTGGCTGAAAGTCACTGGTTTCTGTGCTAAGAAGTTCAGTTCTAGGCTGTGTTCCTGTCGACTAATAAACTTTCTGTTTTACTGGCTGGCTGAAAGTCACTGCTGACTGGAGTTGGAGGCTGTGGGGGGTGGGGCTGTGTTTTGAGGCCGTTGGGGGAGGGGGTTTGTGGGGGTGTATTGGTTGCTAGTGGGGGGCTGTCACGGAGCGCCCGGGCGATGGTCTGGAACCGCTCCCTAGGAAGCCAGACCGGACTCTGGGTGAAGGGCCCCTTCTCTGTACACAGCCTGTTTTCCAAGCCAGGAGCTTTAGGGGTACCCACTTCCACCTTCCTGGGTGTGACCTTCTGCCCCTCCGTTCGCTTCCCCCAGCAAGCCCGCCTGGGCGGGGTCCTGGGGGAGCCCATAGGTTCTGCACCCCAAATCCACAGTCAAACGTGACTCTCAGCCAGCCAGCAGAATAGACGGTTTATTTGAGATGTCAGGAACACCATCCAACTCAGAGCTTTTCAGTCTCAACAGGGCCCCTCCGTCAGGCCCTTCTGGGGTGCTAGGAGGTGAGACCCAGATTCTGGGCTCCTGCTTCTCCCCCAGGTTTATTCAATGACTTCTATCTGGTCTAACACAGACCATGCAGCGAAAGAGCGTGAGCCCTCAGCTGGATCCATCTTGGGGCCAGAGAGCGAGATAGCTCCTCTCCCCTTCCCAGCTAGACCCAGACTGACCACACCCTCCCCAGCCCATCCGTGCTTTCCTTTGTCTCTTTCCCGGACTCGAGGTATCACCTGACCTCCCTCCCCCACCTGGGGTCAGATTACAGCATTCAGGGATGCACACCTGGAGAGGGGAGGGGTTGCCTCTTTGCTTCCAGTGTCAGCCTCTACTCCTTAAGAAATGCATAGGGGAAACTGAGGCACACACACACAGTATTCCTACTTTGTCACAGGGGCTATGGGGAGAGGTTGTGTAGGGAAGGCTGTGGGGGTGTAAGGGGCTGGGGGGTTGGTAGTGGGATGGTGTTGGGGGACCTGGAGGTGGTTATGTGAGGGTTGGGATTGGTGACTTTATGGATATGGGGTGGGCGTTGTAGGGTTATATTTGGGGTCTGAAGGGAGTAATCAGAGTGGTAGTTTCTCATGTTTCCCAAAATAGGTTTGTCTTAGCTAAGCTGTTTTTCATTTACTAACTTTTCCAGTTCCCTAACAACATGTATTGCTCTTCTGTGACCTCTAATAGTCAGCATTCTTTTCAGGATAATATCTCGCTTTACTTTTATGAGGCAGCTTATCTTTTGCTTAATGACAGTGACTTGTGTCTCTGTGCAACCTGAAATAGTGATGATTTTTATTGTTTTTATACCATATCACTTTTCCAATTCATACTCAATTTTCCAATCTGTTCTCATTAGATGTATTTTCTCATTATGTTCAGGTGTTCTTTCCCACTGAAAGTGTTTAAGGTGCCCACCACCATAGCATCTGGGTGCACTTCAAATTTAAATGTTTGTTTAGAATAAATAGGTGATAGTCCATCTTCCCTCCTTTACTAGTAACTCCAAGCTAGCTAACCTTAAAGGGCACAGATGGAGTAGTGGAAAACCTAGCCATAGGCTCCGTGCCAAGAAGTTCCAGAATCTGGTTGGGAGAGCTTAAGCAGAGACAGATCTCCTATTGAGCAGTAAGGGCAACCAGCAGTGGACTTGGACATGTATCTAATAGGACCTAATTTGAAAGGTGAGGACCTGCTGTTGAGAATGCTGCCCTTCTGTGCACATCCTTGTTGAACCAGACAAAACATTTTCATAAAAACAGATGACATACTGCTGCCTAGGCGATAGCTGGCTACTGAGATAACTGAATTTTATTGAGTATAAAGTTTTGTCAAGTAACAAGTACCTTGAATTCAATCCACAAAAGAATTGGTATCGAATACAGTATGTAAAGCAGAGGTGTTTGTATACTCCTGGTGTAGCTTACCCTAATCGGAAGGTGTGTGGCAAGACTGAGCATTAGCTGAAGCTTCTGAGTCGTCTTCAAAGTCCAGGTATTCTAGTGTGCAGACCTTCTAAAGTGATTTTCATTTAGTTCACTTACCTGCACTTTTAAAATAGCAATTTTTGTTAAGGGTCTGCCAATCTGAAAAATTAGATAATTAAAAAAAAATCAAATTCAGAGGTAGCTCCTTCCCATTTGAGATTGTTGGTATTTATTCACTCAGCTTCTCAGTATAGTAGCCCATCTTTCTGCCCCATTCTCTATCTCAAGCAAGATCTGAGATGCTTCATTTCATGGGAATGAAGTGTGCCAGGTGGTGTAGGTCCTGCAGCTCTTGCCTGATCTGTTTTGAAATCAATTATTTCTGTGAGGTCTTGTCTTATTGTTCATCTCTCTCTGTTTTTCTTAATTTTAAAAAAATTATCATTTGTTTGCTCCAGCTAGTTGCTAAATCGAACTTTTCTAAACACTTCTTATTCCCTGTAACCAGTCTGGCTAGCATTAACTCATTCTACTTTTTCTTTCTTTCTTTGAATTATTGTTAATGCGCTCCTCAAGAACATAGCCCATTTGGTCCTGACGCGTCGACGCCTGGACTCGGACGCATCTCCTGCTCTTTGCCGTTGGATTTCACCACGCCTTCTATCGGACTTCGCCACGTCAGTTGGCCGTGTGGCTCATTTGCGTTCGTTTGTCGTTGTGTGGATCATTTGATTGCGCGCGAAACAAGGAAGTTTCTGTTTTACAATAACATTTAAAAGTTTTAACCCTCAAAATTTAAAATGTCAAGAAAACGAAGCTGCACATTTAACAAAGATCTTCAAAATGAATTCAAATTCCTTAAGCCGAGTGCTTTATGTAGTTATTAGGTAAAATAGCAAGTCCTTACTCACCTCTCCAACACCCGAGTTTGTGCGGAGTTGGTATGGGGCTCACAAGCTGTCAGAGACCAAGTACACAGAGACCAATTCGTTGATCAACGGGCTCACACTATTCTTAGCTCAGAAGCTTCAGTGTAAGTGTGGCAACTTTATTAGGGGTAAGCATCAATATTTATACACAGAAGTAAACAAAGTAATTAACAGGTCATAATGGTCATGCATAATCAATCAAGATTCTGCTGGGTAAAACAGGTTAAAACCAGCCCTACATAGCTCAAGAAATGTAAATCCCAAAGACAAAGGGGAGATGGCTACTTAAGGGGCGGGGTGGGGGGGGAAGTCAGGAGCTGTTCATAGGTCACAGCTTTGGTCAAAAGTTCACACAGAGCCATCAAGTCAGGGTAAAGTTCAAACTCAACATAGTGATAAAACAAAAGTGATTTGTCAATACTGTAACGTTCATTTTTCTATTTCACATGGAGGGAGGAATGATATACATCAACATTTACGTAGTCAAAAGCATAAACATACCAAAAATATGGTAATATCAACGCCAACTATCAAATTGTTCATTATAAGACACGATGGAGAAAGTGAAAAAATTTCTGCGAGCGAAGCTCTATTTGCCTATCATACTGTGCGTCATAATCAGAGTTTCTGATCTAATGATTGTTTGTCAAAATTAATTAAGATGTATGAACCAAAATTTTCTTCTGCGCGCACGAAATCAGAAGCGATTATCACTAACATTTTTGTCACCACATATACTGAACAAAGTCCTAATGGATTTAAGTAAAATTAAAAGCGTTACAATATTTCTGGATGCATCGAACAAAAAAGATATCAAACTATTTCCTATTGTTGTGCGGTACTTTTTGCCTAATTGTGGTGTTAATGTAAAAATTATCGATTTTACTTCTTTGCCTGAAGAAACATCCGAACTACAAAGTATTATGTTGAAAAAATTAATAGATAAATTCTCCTTACAAAATTTTTTTTTGCGTTATATGCAGATAATACCAATACAAATTTTGGAGGTTGTAAGAGAATGGGCAAAAATAATGTATGGCGAAAGGTTGAAAATCAGTTGGAGAGATTATTGGTGTTGGTTGTGGAGCACATATTATTCATAATTGTCTCCAGTGTGCCGTCGATTGTCTGCCATTTGTCATTGAAAGTTTTACAGTTAAAATTTACAAATACTTCTATATATATACAGTAAGAGTTGAAGAACTCTTTTTGCGAGTTTGTAGGAGACAATTATGCAAGATTATTAGAACATGGTAACACGAGATTTTTGACCTTAGGCCCTTCAGTTGATAGAATACTGAGTATGTCTGATGGACTTCGTTCGTATTTTTTGTCACAAGAAAAATGCCCTGTCATGTTGAAAAAAATATTTGAAGATCCTTGTGTAAAATTATGGTTGTTAGTCGCAAAAGCTCAAATTTCTACTTTCCAAACATATATTAGCTATATTGAAAAGGATAACATATCAGCTACAGAGGTAGCTATAAATATTCAAAATTTTGCTAACATATTGGATGCCAGAAAAAAATGAGCTTTTTATAAGTAACTATGTACAGAGTGAACCGAAAGTATTGGTAGACAGCGGTGAAATTCGTGAGGCCAAATTTTTTGAAGTGGTCAAAAACTTCTATGAAACTAGCGTAGAGTATATAGATAAATGGAAAAGCAGCTTGGGAAGCACTGAAAAATTTCAATGAATTTTACTGAAAAAAGTACCTGAATGGACTGAAATTCAGAATAGTTTCGACAAGCAATTCATCACACGAACGGCAACAAACGAAAGTAGCTTATTTGATCAGTGGGCACATATAAAATTAATAATCCCTAATTATTTAGAAAAATGAAATGATGAAAACGTTCCTGTAACAGATAGATGGGTTCAAATATTCACTGAAATGAGTGAAAAATATTTAAATTTTCAGGACCTGAATAATATTGTAGAGTTCATTCTTTGCCTTCCTGGAAGTACTGCTTCTGTGGAAAGAATATTTTCTATAATGAATATGATGTGGACCAAAGAGAAATCAAGATTAAGTGTGGACACTATGAAAGCAATGTTAATTGTAAGACATAATTGTAATATGGATTGTGACAAGTTTTACGACAAGATTGTAAAAGACGAAAATTTGATGCAAAGCATAAGCTCATCAGGAAAATATTCTTGGAATAAGAATAAGCATAATGAAGAGTCACCCTCTACTTCTACCTAATCTTTTTTGTATTCTATAATAAATATGTATTAAAATATGTATATATAAAATTTTGTATTCTAAATAAAATATCCTGTTTGAACAATATTACTTCTTATTTCTTATAGTCCCCTTCCCCGTCCCATTTTTACCCCAAAGAATTATGGAGTGTGAGAAGTTTTATGATAAGGTGTTGAAAGATCAAAATTTGCTGCATAAGATTACTTCATCGGAGAAATATTCATGGTACGATTGTGGTAAAATACAGCCCCCCTCTATGTCTACCTAAATTTTTGTATGGGTTCTTTCACTGATGAATAATCAGAATAATGGTAACCTATGTATGCACATATGTGTAATATGCAATATGTTTATATAATTAATTTTTATTGTCTTTCTTTTCCAGAAATAAAAAATATTACATAAGTTATAAATACAGAACATTATTAAATTATGTAACACAGTGATGCACAACCTTTTTCAGCAGGCGGGACAATTTATCCATTTCCAATTGTTCGCGGGCCGCAAGTTGACCGCCGAGACGTAGTTCTCTAAAAAACAGCAATCGCCAATCAAATTCTCTAAAAAAAATGACAACCGCCAACCGTCGGCGGGCCACGGGTTGTGTATCACTTGTAAAATAACCCCGTCCCGTTCTTGCCATCCCAATGTCCCTTTTTTGTCACAAGGAAATATGGTCAGCCTAAGTTGAGGGGCAGGGCCCTTTGGCTCCCCCAGGAGCCCCACCTGGGCAAACTTGCTGTGGGAAGCGCATGGAGGGGCAGAAGATGCTGAATGCTCCGAGGTCAGACCCAGGAAGGTAGACGCCTTGTGAGCTTCTTGCCCTGGTGACTGTCTGCCCAGAGTCCTGACTGGCTTCATACAGGGTAGTTCCAGAGCATCACCCCGGTGACTCCATGACATGACGGCCGTGTGGGACCAGAACCAATGGCCCCAAACTGGCAGATGGGCCCGGGGGGCGGGGGGGGCAGCACATGGTCTGGGGTGGGGGGTGAGCAGACACCCAAGGGGCTGGGCTGGGCACTTCCACCCACCACCCCTTGCCTGTACCTTAGAAGACAACTTCTCAGGAGGACGTCGCTCCCCCAGCTCCTGGGACCCCGAGACCCACTGGGACACACTTGGCCTGTCATTGTCCTGAGCTTGAGAGAGACGTTCTGACAGCCCAGACCCCACCAACAGCACCAGCCCCACGCGGGAGGTGACCCCCTCATCTCTCGTCAGGGTCCTGTGCCTGCTTGTCATGGGGTGTCTCTCTCCTGGCCTTCCCTGCTGCCTTGGGTCTGGATGGGCTGGCCCGAGCTGCATCTTCTGGTGTGTGGATCCCTCCTCATGCAGCTGCCTGGCTCGCCAGCCCCGCTCCCTGGTTTGCTGTATGTGAATGGGGAAACTGAGGCACACAGCCTTACGGTCTTAACAGCTAGATGCCAAGAAAACTAGAACACACACGACCTTCGATCTACTCAGGGACTAACCCTCTTGCAGTAAACGAAGAGGGGAGACGTGACGCTCTGTACCTCGGGGGAACCCCCATGTTCATCCTTGTAAAATAATTGTGTGGTGTCGACTGCAACGTTTGTCATGTCGGGTGCCTTCGGAAGGCTCATGATGTACTGAGCATAGTTGTTATAGTGATATTATGGTAATTGCCATTACAGACATTTTATGGTGATGTCATAGGTTATAATTTCATGTATATAGTTATGATTCTGAAAATATGTCTTCATGGCTTAGAACAGGGGTCTCCAGACTATGGACCGGGGGCCGGATACATCCCGCTGCTTCAATTTGTCCAGCCCCCCAGCCAAGCAGGCATGTGGAGAAGCCGCCGCTGGCCCCCCCTCCCACGCAAGCTGCTGCCAGCAGCCCCCTGTGCGGTGGGGTGAGTGCCCCCATGGCGTGGCCGGAGAAGCAAAGGGGAGGGGGGGGGTCACAGCAGCAGCCAGGAGCAAAGTGGGGGAGGGGGCGCGGCAGATGGGCAGGGGCACGGAGATGGAAATTAACTATTTCATAATGGTTAAATTTTAACTACAGCACTAACAGAACCAAATAGTCCCAATTTTGCATATATTTAATTTTTTCACAGTTGCTTCAGCCCGGGAAGCCCCTTCAGAAATCTAATATGGCCGCGTCTCAGAGGTTGGAGATCAGGCAAAAACTCTCTAAGAGCAGAGGGGCAGTTCACACCTCATCAAGGCGTGTATGGGACAAACCCAGCCCAGCCTCACAGGAACAAAGGACGCTGACCTAGGCAGCAACAAAGGATCTGTTGGACTCTGGAGTCACTCCCCCCCCCCCCCTTCCTTTGGTCAGTTTGGGATGACAATGAGGTAATGCTCACTTGACTCTGAAGGGGGAGGGGCAAAGCCAAGGGGGAAGAAAAGACATGATAAAAGGGAGAGACTTTGCCATGTTCTTCCTCTCTCTTCACCTACATCTACAGACACCACCACCAAGCGATCAAAGGGGAGAGCCTGGCTGAAGGGCCACCAGCCAGCCTGTGGTGAGAAGCACCTAAGGGCATTTAAAGTATTAAAATCAGCTTAGAAGGCGTTTTGCTTTTATTTCATTTGACCCAATCTTACTGGGTACGCTTTGCCTTACACTCAGTTAAAAATCTGTCTTTCTAGTTCATAAACGTGTGTGTTTGTTCTACCTGAATCAGTGCGTTTGGTTTGAAGCGTGTCAGACTCCCCTGGGGATAACAAGCCTGGTACATATCCATTTGTTTATTAAATTGACGAACTCGTATAAGCTCGCAGGCTCCGGCGGATAGAACTGGACACTGCAAGACGGAGGTTCCCAGGTCGTATCTGGGATCGGAGATATCGGCTAGTGTCATTCAGTTGCACAGTCCAAGCAGTGGTTGGCTCCCTCACAGAGCTGGGAGCAATTTCCATGCCAGACGCTGTGTGAACAACCCAGGAATGGGGGTTCCCACAGCAGCGCAGGGTCAGGCGGACTCCCAGAGCCGAGACTGGAGTGACCTAGCGGATCACCCGTCCCGATAACACCAGAGGAGACTGTCACAGGGGCTTGTCTTTCAGCAGGGGGCAGTGGAGCTCAGTGGGTCTGTCTGTCATGGGAGGCAGTGCAGGCTGGGGGAGCGCTCAGTGGGACGGGGGTGGGGGCACGGGGGTGGGGGCAGTCAGTCCAGGATGGGAGGATTGTCTGTCAGTGTGGGGTTAGTTCAGGCCAGGACGGGGGTCTGTCAGCAGGGGGGGCAGTGCAAGTCGGGGTGTGTGGGGATGTCTGTCTCTGCAAGTGGGCAATGCAGGCCAGAGGGCTGGGGGGTTTGTCTGTTCTGGGGGCTGAGGGGGAGAGTTGTCTCAGGTGTGGGTTAGTTCAGGCCAGGGAGGGGGTCTGTTTCTCATCAGGGCATCAGCAGTGTAGGCTGGGGAGTGTGTGTCTGTCTCTCAGCAGGGGGTGGCAATGCAGGGTGGGGGGGTCTGTCTATCAGCAGTGGGGGCAGTGCAGGACCAGGGTTTGGGGGGTTGTCTCAGTGGAGGGTTAGTTCAGGCCAGGGAGTAGGGTCTATCTGTCACTGGTGGGTTAGTTCAGGCCTGGGAGGGGGTCTGTCTCTCAGGGTGGGGGGGGGGGTTAGTTCATGCTAGGGCGGGGGTCTGTCTCTCAGTGGGGGGCTTAGTTCAGGCCTGGGAGGGGGTCTGTCTTTCAGGGAGGGGGGGGTTAGTTCAGGCCTGGGAGGGGGTCTGTCTGTCAGTGGGGGTTAGTTCGTGTTGGGGCGGGGGTCTGTCTCTCAGTGGAGGGGGGTTAGTTCAGGCCTGGGAGGGGGTCTGTCTGTCAGTGGGGGGTTAGTTTGTGCTGGGGAGAGGACTCTGTCTGTCAGTGGGGGGTTAGTTCAGGCCTGGGAGGGGGTCTGTCTGTTAGTGGGGGGTTAGTTCAGGCCTGGGAGGGGATCTGTCTGTCAGTGGGGGGTTAGTTCAGGCCTGGGAGGGGGTCTGTCTGTCAGTGGGGGGTTAGTTCGTGCTGGGGCGGGGGTCTGTCTCTCAGTGGGGGGTTAGTTCGTGCTGGGGCGGGGGTCTGTCTCTCAGTGGGGGGTTAGTTCAGGCCTGGGAGGGGGTCTGTCTGTTAGTGGGGGATTAGTTCAGGCCTGGGAGAGGGTCTGTCTGTCAGTGGGGGGTTAGTTCAGGCCTGGGAGGGGGTCTGTCTCAGTGGGGCTCTTTGGTAGGCAGATATCAGGTGAGGCTGTTCGTGGGGGGTGCGGGGCCCTGCCTGCCCCATGCTGGAGGGGGGGAGCTGGTTCTGCCCCCGCAGCACCTGGCTGGGCAGCTCCCCTACCAGCTGCCGTACGGCCCCCCACCAGCTCCGCCAGGCTGCCAGCGATGGCGCCCAGCTGACGGCGTTCCTGACGCTGGGTCTGGACGAAGGCGCGCACGTCCCCCCGCAGCTCCCGCACCACCTGGATCAGCTCCTGCAGCTGGGGGGATCTGTAGCCTGGCTCCTGGCAACCCCCCTCGCCCCTGACTGCCCCCAGGCCTGCAGCCGGTACGGGGGCTCTGGTCTCCCACATCATAGTCACTGCCCCCCGGGCAAGGGGTGGAGCAGGGCGGGTGCTGGGGAGGGCCCGGGTTGAGGGCATGGTTGGGGGGAAGGTAGCGGATGGGAGGGCTTGGGTGGCAGGGTGTGGCGTCTCCAGGATGCGTCCCTGAGGCTGGCCTGGTGTGGGAGCAGCATCTGTGGGATGGGACACAAGGAAGCCACCTGTAAAGCTCCATGCTGGAGAGACAACCCCCCCTGCACTCCGGCACGCCACCACGGGGGCTGGCCACCACCCACTCACCCACTGACAACAGCCTTGTCGTGCCAAAGCAGCTCTGGGAGAGGCGTGGGATTTAATGGTTAGAGCCAGGGGAGGAGGAGCTGGGAGCCAGGACTCCTGGGATCTATCCCAACTGTGGGAAGGGGCATGAGGTATAGTGGGTTAGGGTGGGAGGGGGCATGCTGGCCAGGACTCCTGGGTTTTCTCCCCAGCTTAGGCACTGACTCACTCATGAGCCTGTGCCTCAGTTTACCCACCTACAAAGGTGGATAATGGTATTTTCCCATGTAAAGGCCCGGGGATCCCAGAAGTGGGACGATACTGAGTGGGTGTCAGGGTGGAGGAGGATGAGTTATTGGAGGGCCGGGTCTGGCCCAGCCAGTCGAGGGAGGATGCTGTCGCTCCAGGAGGGCCTGGTAGAATCCCCTCGACACACATGGCATTTCCAGTCAGCCTTGGTGTCGACACTGTCCACACACCCTCTGGCCCAGGCCTTTGCCCCCCCCCCCCTTCCTGGGACCAGTGCCCCCAAATCTGTACCTGTCTGTGCAGCCAGGGTGCCTGGGAGCCGGGGCGCTGCAGGTGTCTTGGTTGCAGGGGCTGTCCCATTAACTGCTGGGCTGCCATACTGCGTCTGAGTACCAGGAGGCTCGCCCTGGGGCTGGGAGGGAGAGGCTGGGCCCATCTCGGTGCTGTGGGTCTCGTCCTGAGGCTGGGTGATTGTAGGTTCGGAGGAAACTGAGCCCATCTCGGTGCTGTGGGTCTCATCCAGAGGCTGGGTGGTTGTGGGTTCGGAGGGAACTGAGCCCATCTCGGTGCTGTGGGTCTCATCCAGAGGCTGGGTGATTGTAGGTTCGGAGGAAACTGAGCCCATCTCGGTGCTGTGGGTCTCATCCAGAGGCTGGGTGGTTGTAGGTTCGGAGGAAACTGAGCCCATCTCGGTGCTGTGGGTCTCATCCAGAGGCTGGGTGGTTGTAGGTTCGGAGGAAACTGAGCCCATCTCGGTGCTGTGGGTCTCATCCAGAGGCTGGGTGGTTGTGGGTTCGGAGGGAACTGGGCCCATCTCGGTGCTGTGGGTCTCATCCAGAGGCTGGGTGGTTGCGGGGTGGGATGGAGCTGGGCCCATCTGGGTGCTGTGGGTCTCGTCCTGAGGCTGGGTGGTTATGGGGTGTGAGGGAGTCGGGCCCATCTGGGTGCTGTGGGTCTCGTCCTGAGGCTGGGTGGTTGTGGGGTGTGAGGGAGTCGGGCCCATCTGGGTGCTGTGGGTCTCGTCCTGAGGCTGGGTGGTTGTGGGTTCGGAGGGAACCGGGCCCATCTGGGTGTGGTGGGTCTCGTCCTGAGGCTGGGTGGTTGTCGGGTGTGAGGGAGTCGGGCCCATCTGAGTGCTGTGGGTCTCATCCTGAGGCTGGGTAGTTGTGGGTTCGGAGGGAACTGAGCCCACCCCGGTGCTGTGGGTCTCGTCCTGAGGCTGGGTGGTTGTGGGTTCAGAGGGAACCGGGTCCATCCGGGTGCTATGGGTCTGGCTAGGAAGCTGGGGGGTGGTGTAGGAGTGGGGGGTGGGGGCCAGGCCTGGCCCGGTGCTGTGGGCCATGTTCAGAGATTGGGTGGTTGCTGGGATCGGTGAACTTGGGTCTGTTTGGGCTCTGTGAGTCACTGTGAGGATGGGGGTGGTAGTAAGGGAGGCCAGGCCCATCTGGGTCCTGTGGGGTGGCTGGAAGGGTGGGTTGTTGTGAGGGAGGGGGAGCTTGGGTCCATCTGGGTCCTGTGGGGGTGGCTGGAAGGGTGGGTTGTTGTGAGGGAGGGGGAGCGTGGGTCCATCTGGGTGCTGTGGGGCTGGCTAGGAAGGGGGATAGTTGTGG